>CM062818.1:804639626-805226882 GCA_031772625.1 Pinus tabuliformis | reverse complement strand
TTGCTGCACTCAACTCCTTTGGATGATGCAGACCTTGCAAGATTTTCAAATCACTTTTACACCACCCATCTCCATCTTATATAAAACAAGTGCAATCAACATTTCAAAGAACCCAGTCATGCATTCAAAAACCAAGCACATACCAATCAAGTATCACTTTCTCCGGGAACAAGTGCTTGAACAAAAGGTCAAGTTAGAGTATGTTCCTTCTAAGGAATAGGTTGCTGATATACTCACCAAACCATTGCCTAGGGAGACCTTTGAATACCTCAGGCAAAAGCTGGGGGTTGTTGATGCATCATCTTGTTGTTGAATCTCCTCTGATTGTTGGTTGTACGCAAGGTTCATCTGAAGTATATGCGTACATGTGCTGGGTTGCGGATTGGTCAAAGATCGAATGGCACAGGTTCAGGGGGAGCATATCATGCATTGTTGGCATTATGGAGGAAGTACAGAAGGAGATCATGGATGCTGGTCTGAATATTGCTGCAATACGTCTCTATCTCTTTCATGGTCATTTATAGTGTTTGATGGATTATGGTTCTTCTTTGCAGATCTGGTTTATAGTCAGGGGGAGCATGTTCTTAGGGGGAGCATAACCCTTTGCCCTTGATGTCAAAGGGGGAGAGTGATTGGTTTTTGTTGCCATCAAGTCCAAAGGGGGAGATTGTTGGCATTATGATACATATGTTGTACTTGATGGCAACCCACTCATCTCAGATGATAAATTATAGTGCAACAAAGTTCATGCACTTTCATGAAGATAAAAGTTTCTTTCATGTAGAGAAAAGTTCACACACTTTTATGCAGAGAAAAGTTTATTTCATGTAGAGAAACGTTCACGCACTTTTATGCAGAGAAAAGTTTATTTCATGTAGAGAAAAGTTCACGCACTTTTATGCAGAGAAAAGTTTATTTCATGTAGAGAAAAGTTCACGCACTTTTATGCAGAGAAAAGTTTATTTCATGTAGAGAAAAGTTCACGCACTTTTATGCAGAGAAAAGTTTATTTCACGTAGAGAAAAGTTCATGCACTTTTATGCAGAGAAAAGTTTATTTCATGGAGAGAAAAGTTCACGCACTTTTATGCAGAGAAAAGTTTATTTCATGTTGAGAAAAAGTTCACGCACTTTCATGCAGAGAAAAGTTCCTTTCATGAAGAGAAAATTTCACGCACTTTCATGGTTGGCTCATGGTATTAGTCCGACAGTTTTTGATCCTATGGTTTTGGTCCGTGGTATTGCATCCAAAAGTGTTGATCTCACGCACTTTCATGGTTGGTTCATGGTATTAGTCCTATAGTTTTTGATCCTATGGTTTTGGCTCGTGGTATTGCATCCAAAAGTATTGATCTCACGCTCTTTCATGGTTGGTTCATGGTATTAGTCCAACAATTTTTTGATCCTATGGTTTTGGACCGTGGTATTGTGGAAGGTCTAAGACTATAAAAGAGGAAGGATATCATTTGGCAAAGCATCATCAAATGAATTGAATATCTAATAAGTGCTAGATCTGAAATATTTGTGATTGGGTTATGGTGCAGATCTGGATCTGAATGAAGGAGGAACCTTAACGCATAAAGAAGGATAAGTTCTTTTGATGGGTCATAATATTTATGCTTGAATAATAGTATCTTTGCATGATTTTGATCTGTTATATGAGGCGCATGCTTGATCTATAAATCTAACAATCTGGGTTAATTAGTGTCTAAATATTTGAAAGAAGGAATTATCCTTTATAGATCTGCACGCAGGTTTCAGGTTGTTGAAGTAGTGTATATCTTTAAATTATGATCTAGCTGCCTCTGTCTATTGCTGCAGTATTCTGGGTTCAGAATTTGGTGTGTGGTTACTGTTACTGTGTTCTGGGTACAGCTGTCAGAGAAGTGTTTACTTGATTCAGTGCTAATTGGGAAAAGGAGATTGTTTGATGCATATATACTTGATGATTGATTGATGTTCATGGATCCAGTCTGAGAATTTATGAAACGTGGTCCCTAGAAGAAAGAGAAGGTTGTAGCCTTCAGTAGGCCAACACCTACGTACTAGTATCTTGGCTAGTACAAGAGCTAAGGGGGTTGTAGCTCCCTTCCAGGAGAAGCTAGAGAACGAGAGAGGGTTGTAGCTCTCTGCAGGTTGTAGCCTGCGTACTGGTAAAGGACTGCACCAGTACAAAATCATTGTAAAAGGAGTTTCTAATTGAAAGAAGATAGAGACATATTGCAGCAGGTGGTTTTGACCCACATAGGGTTTCCACCTTATATCTGGTGTTCTTTTGTGTGACTATTTGCTTTTCTTGTTCCTGCTCATTATTTTATGATACTGACATACAAAGTAATGATCAATATTTGAAGAATTATTCAAAGTATAAATAAGGAAGATAGATTGATAAGAATTTGATAATACTGATTCACCCCCCCCTCTCAGTATTATTTCCAACACTTTAATCCATTTCACTGATTGTGATATGTTATTTGATCGCATTGCAACCCAACCTACCGAGGGTCGATTTGAAACACCTTTTCCACCTACCACTATGATATGTGATTTGTGAGGGACAATGGCAGGCTACCACTTGGCGCCTCCTTATTCGCTGAAGACTTGCCACATCATCCCAATCCTGCCATGTAGGCAAGTCAAACCTGAACTTTGACTTGCTCTAACTTCTACATACGAACTCGGTTTTGAGTACCATTCATACTGTTGGATTCAGAATGATGAGCTCTTCAATCTAAAGATGAGTTTGAAAAGATTTTGACACTTTGAAAATTCTTCAATAGATTGAATTTGAACATTCTTTCCTTGATCATAAATCAAATGAGGTTCATACAATCTCAAATTTTCAACATTAACAACGGAATAGATTTGCATATATGAAGGCAAATCAAGCCTGAAAGCATTATTACCAATCTTTTCCAGAATTTTAAATGGACCATAACGAATTGGTTTCAACTTTTTACCTTCACGTTGAAGCCTTTCCTTGCTAATGTATACCCAAACTTCATCACCTACACGAAATTGATGATCTACATGATGCTTATCATGCCTTTCCTTATACTTGCCCTGACTCTTTTCTAGTTGTTCTTCAACTGTTTGGTGAATCAACTAAATTTTCTCAATGAATTTCTTTGCTCTGTCTATGTCACTATGTCCATTTACAACTACATCTTTCTCAAAGATGAAATCCAAAGGCGATTTAGGCAAATAACCAAGACATGCCTCAAAAGGAAAAGTTAGAGTAGAAGAGTGTTTTTCTCGGTTGTAAGCATGATGAATATAATGTAATTGTTCATCCCACAACTTAGGGTGTTTGCTGCAATAGCGTCTTAGCAAATGAATAACTGTCTTGTTAACCACTTCAGTTTGACCATCCGTTTTCGTATGAAAGGCAATACTTTTCTTCAATTTGGTGTCCATCAAGTTCCTTAAACTTGACCAAAAATTCCCAACAAATCGAGAATCATGATCACTTATAATAGAAGTAGGCAATCCAAAATGAACCCATACATTTTGAAAGAAAAATTGAGTTGTTTGTTCAGCTGTAATTTGCTTTTTTACAAGGCATTAACATGCACATTTTGCTAAAACTATCCACAACCACATACAAATAATCATGACCTTTCCTTGACAAAGGAATACCTCCTACAAAATCCATAAAAACACTTTCCCATGGTCTTAAAGGCACTAGAAGTGGTGTGTACAATCCTAGTTTCCTATTAATAGGCTTACTGACTGCACACAATAAACAACCTCTTATAAAACGTGATACACTTTCAAGCATATGAGGCCAATAAAAATACCCCTGAAGATTTGCCACTATTTTACTTACACCAAAATGTCCAACAATAAGAGAAGTATGCGTTTCCCTTGTGAGATTTACTCTCTCTCCCTGTGGAACACAAAGTTTTCGCAAATGATATAACAAATTATCATGTACATGGTAGTCTAATTCCTCAGCTTGGTGGCCTTGACTCAAGTTTAAATATACCTCTTGAAAGTCAACATCCCGTGCATATTGATCAACATAAATTTCAAGCAAAACATAATTATTCTTGAGTAAAATGGCTACATTTACAACTGGTCTAGAAAGAATATCAACAACTCTGTTATAAATGCCTTTCTTGTACCTGATTACCAAGTGGAATTGCTGTAAAAATCCCATCCAATGAAAGTTCCTTGACTGCTGCAATTTAGTTTGAGATTGCAGATATTGCAGAGGTTGATGATCAATGTGAATAATGGTTTCTTTTCCCATCAAATAATGCTTCCATTTCTTCACACTTTGTACCAATACATAAAGTTGTTTATCATACATAGGATAATTAATAACAACACCATTAAAAAATTCAGAATGAAATGAAATGGGTGTACCATGCTATAAAATACTTGCACCCATAGCATAGTTACTTGCATCTGTCTGTATTTCAAAGGGTTGTTTCAAATCTTGCAATGCCAAAACTGGGGCTAAACTGATCTTTTGTTTCAAAGCATCGAATGATTTTTGCTTTTTTCCTCCCCATTGGAAGACAACCTTCACTCTAGTCAACACATGTAGTGGAGATGCTATGGAGGAGAAATTGACAATAAACTTCCTCCAGTAGTGCTGCTCCTAAAAAACTCCTTACTTCTGTGACTGATTTGGGTATTGGCCAATTCAAAATGACCAAAACTTTAGAGGGATCAATCTTCAGCTCACCTCCTCCAACTATGTGGCCCAAATACACTAAATAGGTTTTCCCGAATTCATTTAGACATCTTTAGAAATAACTGTTCTTTTCTAAAGACATCCAACACTTTCATAACATGCTTGACATTCTCTTCTCATGATTTACTGAATATCAAAATATCATCTAAATAGACAATTACAAATTAATCAAGAAAGGATCTTAAAACATTATTCATAACTCTCATGAATGTAGCTGGAGCATTGCAAAGACCGAAAGTCATTACCAACCACTCAAACAATCCTTGTTTGGTTTTGAAAGCAGTATTCCAAGTGTCCTCCTCAGCTATTCTTAATTGATGATATCCACTTCTCAAGTCTAATTTAGTGAAATAATTTTCATTTTTCAACTGATCTAGCAAATCATCTATTCTGGGAAGTGGGTATCGATTCTTTATTGTAATCTTATTCAAAGCTCAATAATCTACAGACATGTGTCAGGTTCCTTCTTTCTTGGGTACCAATATAATTAATAAACCACAAGGCGAAGTAGAAGGATGAATTACTCCTTTATCTAACAATTCATGGACTTGTTTTTTAATTTCTAAACTTCCCAGAATTGACATTCGATACATACCAATGTTTGGGAGTGGACAGTCCTATTATAGTTGAATTTCATGGTGAATTCCTCTTTTTGGTGACATTCCTTTTGGTTCTTGAAACATGTCCCCATATTGATTGACCACATTAACCAATTCAACTTTCAGCTTCACATCACAACTTGCAAAGGATTCCTGCTCTGTGTCATTCTTCTCCTTGATCATCAGGAGCACGAGACTCTTGCTGGAATTAACCAGTCATTTCATTTCACTTGTGCTTGCCAAAGATAGATTAAGTTTCCTACAATGGGCTCTCACAATGTACTCCACTCCGTTTTTGAACAAATTGTATTTATTCTCAAATCTGTGGAAAACAACCTTCCTGTCATACAAATACGAACTTCCCAACACAATTCCTGAGATATCCAATGGCACAACATCTAATTCGACTTCATCAATGAAATTAGCAATGATTGAAAACCTGAAAATACATTTCTGGGTGACCTGCAAATTGGCATCCTTGGTTATCCAACCCAATGGATACGGTTTATGATGGGGCATGGTTTCCAGAATCTTTTTCTTAACAAAATCTGTAGAAATTAAGTTGGCCTACGATCCACTATCAAAAAACGTATCGATTTTCATATGTTTGCAAATGATTGGTTTTCCTCATTTGAAACACTGTGGGTACTATTTGCTACGCTGGTACTTGCTACGACTGCCTCTTTGCTGACCTGTTTTCTTGCTTTTGCCACGAATTTTCCTTTGGTGACTGTGGCTGCAATTTTTGTTTCATCTCCTGAGTCTGAACCCAAGTCTTGTTGTGCAACAACATTGGTCTTCTGTTTCCATTTATTGTTGAATTTCTTCGGTCTTAATTCCAGATGAAGCTTCCAACAATGTGCTTCATCATTTCCTTCCTTGGAACAATTCTTGCACATGGGTCTCTCCCCTTCTTTCTTAACAAAATCATTTTTCTTCTGCTTTCCTTTAAACTTCTTCACTTTTTCAACACTCTGAAATGGCTTCTTCTTACCTTCTTCCTGTATATTTTCCCCTCTTGCTTCAAGGTGCGTAGCTTGAACAAAGACCTCATGAAGATTCATGGGACTGAACATAAGAATAGTATGTCGAAGATAGCTATGCAACCCTCCTATGTATTTCATCAAGGTATCTTGTGACTATAAGTCTACTCCTAGCATAAGAGCTCTTTTCCTAAACTCTTGAGTATACTCATGCACATTTTGACCTTTCAACTGTTTGAAATCTTTCCAATTCATAATGGATTTTTTCATATGAGCTAAAGGGTAGAATTGTATTTTTATAGCAACAATGAAATCAAACCAACAAATAGATATCTTACCATGTTTTTTTGATCTCGTCTTGTGTCCTTGCTTCCCACCATAAAAGTGTTGCATCCTCCTTTCTCAATGAAGTCAACTGAACCTTGATATCATCCTCTTGAAGGTTATGAATTCTATAATACACCTCCAACTGATGAATCCATTTATCCAACTTCTCTACATTAACTTCTCCATTGTACATAGGCAACTCAAATTTAACATCAAGCTTCAGAAAATGATTTACCAACCCCTTTTGAAGAATGATGATGAGTATCAATAATGATAGTATTGGTGGAAGAGTGTGAAGATGATTTTGAAGAAGAAGATGAAGAAGATGCTGGAGATGGTGGATGCTTATCTCCATTCCCATTATTTCCTTTTCCTTTATCTTCTTTTCCGTACATCCTTCTGAAGAGCCTTCTCCATTGGGAGGCTTGGAACTTTCTCCTTGTAGTCTTTTGTTCCTCTCTTCATAGAGGACCTTAACCATCTCCATCATATCAAAGAAATACTTTATGGAGGTCTTCTCATCTTTTGTCATGATAGGTTCTCCTTCATGAGACATGGTCTCTCAAGACTCAACTACAACTTGAGGTTGTACTGGTGTTGGAATCTCAATTGAAACTTCTGCAACTTGAGGTTGTACTAGTGTATAATACTTTGACAACGTTGATCTTCTTCCCTATGACCCAATTTTAGGGCTTTCAACCAGCTTTCCTTCACCTATTTTGAGCTTTAACCTTGTGAGCATGACATAAAATTGCAAACAATTAAATCCTTCTTTTACAAAGAAAATCTAATAAGCAAAACTAGAGCTCTGATACCTACTTGACCTGAATTCGAGTAGATTATTAATGTTGTGCTAATTCCCCATTCAAAAATAAACCCAATATTCTTATCATTTTATTTTTCAAGTGATTAAGGATTTAAAACTTTTGCATAACTAATAGATTCCCATGAGAGTTTCTTACGTAAATGTTATAAACAATTTAACATAAAAACATATGTTGAACAAAAACAATATAATAGAAAAGAACATCAAAACATAATACACAACAAGCACATGATAAAGGAGTTCACCCCTCCTGGGCTACGTCTCCTTGGTCGAACTTCCAATGGCTTGGGCCTCTCTATTATGCTCAGCTTACATCAAAAGTGTGTTTACAATACTTAGATGCTTCTAAAACCTATCTCTATCAATCCAACATACAAAAAACTACTAGGATTGACTATTTTTCATCAAATTTGGATAAGAACTGAAGAAGTTATGACTTCTCCAAGTTCTCCCACTATTTGTTCCACAAAATGCTCCAAAACCAGCAGAAAACTACAAATTAGCCCCAAAATCTGCTAACTGGGCCATATCCTGTTGACCTTATCGCAAATCGCAATCGACGGGTTTTGGCAGGCGAAATGTCTTGTTTACTCGGTGAAATGGTGCAATTTTGATATTGGGCACCCACCAGAGTTTTAAACTATGACATATAATGTTATCGCGTCCGGGGTCTGTCACATTCGGGACTTAACTTGCGCCGAGGTCAATTCATGTTCCTGCTGCGATTATGATATGCAATCACATAACATCGCATCGATAACCTTGCCGAGGCCAATACCTGTTCTCTGATCCCTTTAATCGATTGCGATATGTGATTTGATCACATCGCAACCCAACCTACGAGGGGCCAATTTGAAACACCTTTTCCACATACTACTGTGATATGTGATTTACGAGGGCCAATGCTGGGCTTCCACTTGGCGCCTCCATATTCATGAAAGACTTGCCACATCATCCCAATCCTACCATGTAGACAAGTCAAACCTGAAATTTGACTTGGTCTAACTTTTGCATATGAACTTAGTTTTGAGTTTCATTCATGCTGTTGGATTTAGAATGAAAATCTCTTTAATCTAAAGCTGAGTTTGATAATATTCTAATATTTTCATTTTGAGCATAATTCTAGCACCTGATCACTTAGCCTTAAAAAAGTGGCACAAAATCCAGGGTTCTTGGCATGCCCTTATTGTGGGAGTGAGTAGAGGGTCCAAGTGGCATACATGCCCATGTCATGGGAGTGAATGGGGCTCTAGGTCAGTAAAATGTCAAGTTACCTTAGGGGTTGGTCACTTGGAAGGGTTGGTTGGCTCTTGAAGGTTCTATAACATGTGTAGAAGGTCATATTGGTTGTGTTTTGTTGGTTCCACTTCCTTAACTATTCACGGGGAGTTAAATAAGATCATAGTAGCCTCTCGTCACATGTTTACTCCAATGAACTAGTTAACTTAGGTAAATGTGGGAGGAGGGTGTTACCGTCTCAAATTCAATATTTAGGACATGCGGTCTTAACGAAGGGAAGAAAGAATGACCTAGATAAAGTTAAAGCTATCACATAATGGCCAAAATGAAATAATGCAGTTGAGGTTAGATCATTCATGGGTTTGGAAAGGTATTATAAGAGATTTATTAAAATGTTTTCCAGTATTGGTCATCCAATCACAATGTTCCAAAGAAAGGGAAAGATATTTTCTGGACAACTGAGTGTGTTATTAGCTTTGCGTAGATGTAGCATTTATTGACCCATGTACCAATCCTTCAAATTATTGTTATGGAAAAAGATTTTGTGGTATACACAAACAAAGGAAGCTTTGGGTGGTGTCCTAATGCAATAGACGTGACACACAATTTTAAAGATGCTACTGTTGTTCACACTTTAAAAATGGGGAGACACTATCTCCTTGGAAGAAAATTAATATTAATAACAAATCTTGGAGGTTTGAAATATTTATTCGATCAACTAAAATTAAATTCCAGACAAGCTACATGGTTGTATTTAATCAACGTGATTTATTGATCTTCTAGATTGACAATTAATTCTAATGATTTCTTAATCTAACCCTTCTTGTGTTCAAATTTATCATCAAGAAATTACATAAAAGCTCTCAATAATAGGAACAATAATGACAGTAGGATCATATTGAGACAACCAAACTCAAGAGACACAAATTTTACTCTAGAAAAACCTTCTTTTAGGGGGAAAACCCAGCAACCTATTCTTAGAGAGATTATCCAATTAAACAATAGATACAATATGATATTTTCAGTATAAATAAAGTCAAACTACCAACATAAAAACCCAAGTCAAACCTAGTCAAATTGTCCACAAACCTACCCAAAATTTTATTTAGAAAGCTTCAGTTAACTCTAGTCAACTAGGTCGAATTTGGGCCTGCTGCTCCTCCACAAAAAAATGATCTTCTTCCCAATGAAATTCCAATAAAATCTTTGGTATCTCTCCACTTGTGAAAATTGAGAGGTCAAAACAAAGATAAGATATCTCAATTAACATTAGATTGTTTTGGTCAACTTCGGTCTCCTTCACATAGATGAACATAAGAATTTGTTTGTTGTGCGATCCAAATTGGTGCCTTGAGGAGAAGTACAAGTGGAAATTTTATAGTGATCTAATGAGCCCAAATAGGTGCGTCTTTTGGGGATGGATGACTTGAATAATATGAAGCCAACTTGTACTTTTGGAGGAAAAAATTGAAAATTGAAAATTCTTTCTTTTAGGCCAACTTGAATATTGATCGAAGCTACAATAAAATCAACACTCCCTCTTAGCTAGGGAGGTATTCATATTCACTCCTTCAAATTATCTCTTGTTTAAAATTTTCTCTATCCCAAGAAAAGGTTGAATGAGCTAGCTATGTTGATGAATCCATCCACCTCATGTTCAATACCAGAACCACATGGAAATCATCACACATTAAAATCAAATAAAGGAACTAGTCACCCATTATTCCTTGGGTCACTAATCTACCAAGTCATCACTAGGAGTCATGTCAGGTACCCCCACCTAACCCATGGTGAAACTCAGGCCCAATTACCATTCCCACATGTCATTTAATTGTAAAAATATTTTCTTGATGCTATAAGGCACTCACTCAACCCACTAGCCATAACCCATGGAAATATGGCTAGGCCACCCGTGATTGTGGGAGAATTCTAGGCCTTGATGCTCATTAGCTCAATCTCCCCAACCATATCCCATGGATCCTAGTCAAAACCCATGACCTAGGGAGATTTTGTACAAGATATATTCATCGTGCGGTCTTTTAGGGCTTTGGGGATTGGACAAAGCCCTTATTTTGTAATGGGTATCAAGTATTAGTCCTTATTTTGTGGACCATGGTTTTTGTAAATATGAAATGTATTAAAGATGTAATACTTTGTAAATAATATCATCATAGAACATAATAGAAGAGATCATTCGACTATTGTATTCACATATGTAGTCTGTATTTTTAGGGAAGGCTCCGCAGCTGAGTGCACAGAGGTCTGGAAGAGTCTGCAGCTAAGTGTGTAGACCACCTATAGCTGGGTGCATGTCAAAGAAGTATATGTATTGAATATTTATATTAATAAAGAAGAAGTTTTGGCAAAGTACTGTATATCTTATGTGTGTATTTTATATTGTTATGTATCTAGTTATGCGTGATTTTCATTGAATTATATGAAGAACTGTAATATATAGTGTGATTTGTTAGAGTTTATGGGTTTAATGTGGATATGTTAATCATTTGTGCGAATTTATTTATATAGATGACGTTAGAAGATTAATATAAAGTAGAAGTAAATACATGGTGCCACTATGAAGTTATTGCTTTAGTTGTAGAAATATGGTTCTGCAGCCTCCCATAACTGCTTCGAGTGAGACTACGATTTTCTTGCAAGTCGTTGCCAAAAGGGCTAGTAGTTGAGGGTTTTTTTGGTGCGCAACACACTTTGAACCTAGGTCAATCCCCCTCAAACCAATATTTGTCTACTAAGAGAATAGAAGATAATTGAATAATCAATCATTTTGCACGATAAAATCATGAAAAGTATATGTTTACTTGTCCTTGGGGATATTTTACTATCATGTTCTACCCTTTGGAATTTGTAATGATCCTATGACCTTCCAAAGAGTCGTGAAAAATATATGTTTTGACTTGATTCATGGTTACGTAGATGTATTATGGATGTTTTCACGACTTATGGTGTTATGTTTGAATTAGTGTTGGCTAATCTAAAAGAGGTATTGAAAAAAGGTAAGAAATGTCATGTAGATATCAACAATGAAAAATGTTTGATGTTCTTAACTAAAGGAGTGATGTGAGGGCATCATATTTCTTCTAAACCCATCCAAGTGTACCCAATGAAGATACAGGTAATAGTGAACTTACCAAGTCCACAAAAAAAAATGAGTTATGTATCTTCCTTAAGCACACAGGTTATTATTGACAATTTATTGAATAAATTTACTCAAGTAGCTCATCCTTTGTTTTCTTTTCTTACTAAAAGTATTTATTTTGTATGGAAATATATCTTCCATTGTGCCTTTGAGGATTTCAAATTTAAGTTGTCTAAGGCTCCCACATAAAGAGGACCCAATTGATCCCTCTCATTCATATATCTACAAATACTTTAGAAACCACTGTTGGATTCATCTTGGGACAATAAGAAGATCATAATCCAAACACCGTATATTTTATTCGTAATAATATCTCCCTCGTATAATTGAATTACACCATGATATATTTTTTTTTCTTGTTGTAATCAACACAATAAGGTCGGACATCATAGGACTTACACATGCTACATCATAGATGTTACATCCATGCATTGTTGTATACATGGTTCTACAATCCAACATCCTAAATTTGTTCAAGATCTCCAAGGTATATCTCCCTTCACTAAGGAAGATTTCCCCATTTGTCTGCCACACTTTGAGTCTTAGAAAATAGTGCATCAACCCCAAGTCCTTCATTTCAAACTCTGTTTCTAAGTCGCTCTCGTATTCTTCTATGAGCCCTATTGACCTATTAAAAAAGACATCGTCCACATACAAAACGAGAATGAGTGGCTTACCTCCAATCATAATATATTATAGATTCAAATCTACTTCACTCTTCACTAATCCCATCTCGTATAAATATCTGTCAATATGACCATTCCATGCTCTTGGAGATTTCTTGAGTATATATATTGCTCTCTTCAAGTTTCATACATGGGTTTCCCTCCCATGTGTCTCAAAGCCCCCTAGTTGTTTGATTTACACCTCCTCTTCTATGAATTCATTCAGGAATGTCGTCTTGACATCCATCTAATGAATATTTCATCCCATCTATGCTTCAAGTCGGATCATATCACTAATGGAAGTATACCTAGCCATGGGAGAAAATGCCTCCTCATAATCTATTCCCTCTTTCTGATAGAAACACTTGGCCATGAAACTGGCTTTGAATTTTTCAATGCTACCATCTGTAGCATGCTTAATCTTAAAGATATAGTGAGAGCCAACCATTGTCCTATCCAACGTTCGAGGAACCACCCTACAAAACATCGTTCAACGTGAGTTGTACTACTCCACCATAACATCTTACCACATGGAATGTTGTGCAACCTCTTCATAGCTAGAAGACTCACTATCAATGAGCTGACTCATCCATGCCTTGTAACCTGAGGATCTCCTAGAAACTCTTATGCATCTCTTAAAGTATGAAACACCTCATTATTCCTCCTTCCAATTGAAGTGGGTGGAGATTCAAGCTCCCCATCATTCTCCTTCTCCTTATTTTGCAAACTCTCCTCTACACTTGTACTTGTACTAGTCACTGTACTTATACTTGTACCTTGCACCCGAGATTGTTGTTCAACCCTTGGAGCTTCTGCTCATTGACTATGATCAATTGTTGGCAACCAACAAGATCTCCTAAAGGCATTCTCTTCTTGAAAATTAATGTCCCATCTCATGATGATCTTCTGAGTCTCTGGAATATAGATCTCATATGCCTTGGATGTTTCATTGTAACCAAAGAAATATCCCTTCTCTATAGTTGAATCTAGCTCGGTGCACTTCTCGGCTGCAATGTGAGAATAAGCGATATTGCCAAAAATTCTAAAATGATCGACTTCTGGTTTCTTTTTTGTAAATGCCTCCTCAAGTGTCATCCTTCCCAACACCTTATGTGGGACCCTATTTTGAATGTAAAATGTTTTTCTACATGATTTTTCCCAAATATATCTAGGCATATCATGATCATATAGCATGACCCTTGCTACTTAAACTATGGTTATATTCTTGCATTTTGCAATTCCATTATGTTTCTAGTCATATGGGGATGTCCATTCCCTCTTGATTATCTCCTTTTCACATAAATCCTTAAGGGTTTTCTTAATATCCTTGCCTCCATTATCTATCCAAAGTATCTTTATCTTCTTCCATAATGAGTGCTCCACAGGAGTTTTAAAGACTTGGAAGAGACTGAAGACTTCATCTCTTGTCTTCAAGAAGTATATCTAGGTCTTCATAGAGAAATCATCAATGAAGGTCATGGAATTTTCATAACCCTTGAGAGAACTTGTTCACAATGGACCACAAATATCAAAATGTATCAACTCTACATTACAACTAGAGGCTCGAAACTTCAAATTTCACTTTTTATTGGGAAGTTGAGAAAAATACTTGAATTTTTAACTCTACAATTACTTACAAAATTGAATTTTATTTTATGCATTTAACCTTGAATGCTATAGCATAATATAGCTATGACTAGACACCAAGACTAGGTCATTACTAGGGCTTAGGATATCGATAAATCCATAACTCTCCACTTTAAAAAATCATTGATATATCAATATGTTGAGGGATTTATGCCTTGGTGCTATAAAAAAACACCATTGTGACCAAGTGCTCACCAAGGCTTGGAATATTGACAAATTGTGAAAATGAGAATTTAACACAATAATGTTGAGGAGCCTTAAGCCCTTAGGTGCTATGCCTTAGTTCCATGTGACTAGGGTTGTGAACTAGAGCTATAGATATTGGATATCAAAAAAGCATGAATATGTGCCTTTTTCCAACATACCAAAATGGGGTTGTAAGCCCTTAGGCACTACACCTTGGTGCCATGCAACCAACACTATGACTAGGGAATACTTCCATACGAGGTTATTAGTTATTTTGCGGACTTGTGAGTTTTTAAAATCTCTAATATGATGAGGTTCCGGTACATGGAACGATGGTTGAAAATTATTTGTTTATCCATCAACCAATAATGGAGATCCAAACATATTAGATTTGTGGGGCTTTCAACATTATACAAAATTTGAGGTTTCTTCAATAATTTGAGGTCTCTTCAAGGTTTTATGCTCTTGTCCTATATTTCCTTGTTAACACGAAATTTGAGATTTCTTCCTCATACCCCCCCCCCCCTCCCGGGGAAATTTTTTTAATGCTTTCTAATTTTACTTCTTTCAACACCCAAATGTGCTCCTATATTAGACTGAGCTCCCCCTTTAGGTTGTGCTCATGCCTTTGGGTTTTTCCATATCTTTGATATTAATGAAAACATTATTCAACATAGAATGAAAGAAAGATGAGTAGCCCACTCCTTTGGCTTGTGTTCTCACCTTTGGGTCTCCCCCCATCTTTGATATCAATGACAACATATTCAACATAGAATGGAAGTAATATGAGAAGGTATCCAATATCATTCAACAACTACAATAAGACCTAAATGCAATGGGGATTTTTTTGTGGAATAATGATTTGTTTTGGTATAAATATTATTTATACTTATGTAAGAGCTCACAACTCAAACAAAAGGTCATTTTAAAATTGCACCCTACTCCTCTAGGAGTACATTCAGGGTTCTTGAAAACACACCATAACATCAAGAAATATTTTTTCTAGGAAGGAGTTAAAGCATATATGAAATATTTTGTGGTTTAATGTGTGGTCTTCCAATAGAATATCGCAGAGACAATCAAGACCAAAAGCTCCTACAACCATTAACCATACCAAGCCAGCATCGAGAAGAAGTTTCAATTGATTTTATTACAGGTTTACCCAATTATGAAGGAAAGAATGTCATTATTGTAGCGGTAGATTAGTTGAAAAAGTGTTCCTAGTTTGGATTTATTTCTCATCCTTTTAAAGTAATTATAGCGACAAAAGCATTCATGGAAACAATCCAAAATCTACATGGAATCCTGAAGATTATTGTATGTAATAGAGATCTAATTTTCACTAGAAATTTTTGGACTAACTTGTTTTCTTGTTTGGGTACTAAATTGGCTCATAACTCATCTTGCCATCCTTAATCAAATGAGAAAACTAATATCGTTCAATAAATATTTTGAAGGATATCATCATTTCTTTGCGTATGATAAAAATACAAAATTCTTCAAGCGATTTCCCTTGGCATAATGGTGATACAACACATCCTTTGATACATTGTAAAAAATGTACCTATTTATGGAACTTTATGGATATCATTTTCAACCTATCACATCACCCTTGAAAGGGGCTACAAATTTTCAAGCAATGGAGAACCACATAAAGCACCAAAAATAACATGTTACCAACTTAACGAAAATTGTAACCTCAAAACAAAAGTCTAGCCCAAAAAACCCCTTTTTTGTGCAAAAAACATGAAAAAAAAAACTCATAGTAAAAACGTGGTGATGTTGCATCACCACTTTTTTAGAGTTAAAATTACAACATTTTTCAACCATGACATTAAAAACCAAAATCCTGATCATGGAAAACTTTAAAATTCCAACAATTTTCAGCTATGGTGTTAAAGATAAAATATCATGACTTTGAAAAACGTTAAAATTTTGATATTTTTCAACCATGGAATAGAAACTGAATATCATGAGATTTCGACATTATTGAACCATGGAATTATAAACAAAACATCACGACTAAAAAACCTTAATATTCTACATTTAATAAAAGAATAATATACTAGGAGCAATTTTGTTTTTGAGCCCTGAGGGTTGGATCAATTGGTTGAGTCCTTGTCATTAAAGCACCTTTTCTATTGAGAGGTCGCTGGTTCAATTTTCTTGACACTCTCAGGGCCAGAATTCTTGGTTGATCCAACAGGAAGTGACCCCTTCAGGTGGTTCTGCTTGGTCCAAATATTCCGTGGACGTAGTGATCATTGATCTCTGGGGTCTGTGAACCACATAGAAAACACGAGAATTTTTTTATTTTTTTATAAGGTTAAAACTATAGCTCTTTTGACATTTTAGCATAAGACAACTTAACCCTTTTTCAATGGGGCACTAAAATTGCATTACTTTTAGCTATTGTTTATAAAATCATCATTAGTGTAAACAAAATCAAGAAAGGTACCCTTAAAAACAAAGAATATGCAACATAATTTTTTTAAATAAAATTACCAAATTTTATTTTATTTATTTATTTTTAAAACAAATTAAATAATAAAAAATTGTCCTTTCTAAAAAAAATTAATTAAAAAATGATTAAAACAAAAATTTCAAGTCAATTCTAACAACAAATTTAAACCAAAAAAATGTAGAGAATTTAATATTTTTTTTAATATAAATAATAATAAAACTAATAAAGTTTTATAATAAGTATATATTCAAGAAAACAAATCTTTTTTTTTAAACAGTGAGAAAATCTATCATAATTCAGTGATTAAATCGGAGGTGGGACAACCATCACTAAGTGCTATCGGTGAATGCAGTCTGGCTCATCACTATTATTCAAGGAAAACCATGCCATCTCGAATTATCTGGCTCATCACTATTATTCAAGGAAAACCATGCCATCTCGAACTACCCATTGGTGGTTCGTAAGGGGGTCAAATTTCACTCTTGCCAAATGCCTCTTGTTCTTGCGTCAGTAACCTATTTCCTTATGTCCTAGGAAGATTGACTCTTAACCAAGTAAAAACAATTTTATGACATACTCCAGGGCCATCATTTTTTTTAATAAAAAAAAATATTAAAAAAAACCAATAAAAAATAAATTAAAAAAAGAAAAAAACAAGTATATTAATATTTAAAACAAATAAATAAATAAAACCTAATAATTAAAAAATATTAAAAAAAATAAAAACATTAAAAAATAAATATTTTCTTAAACCATTGAAAAAACAAAATTTGATTAAAGAAAAGAAACTTAAAAAAACAAACTAAAACTATATTTTACGTGTGCCATGTGGGTAGAGGGTGATGCCCGCATCTTCTCACCCACACAAAACACACTTCACACAAGGTTTTTGAATTTTTGAATTATATCTTATTTTTCAATGTTGTTGATTTTTTTTTCATAGTTTCTAAATTAAATTTTATGTATTTATTTTATTTTTTAATTTATAATACATTTTTTTTCTAAATTTATATTTTTTAAAATTTAAAATGTTATTTTTATTTAAATTTTTTATCTCATATTTTTTATTTAAATATATATTTTTTAATTTTTTAAATTCTAATTTTGGTTTTTAATATTTTTTATTATATATTTTAATTTTAGCATATATATATATATATATGTTTTTGTTTTTTATTAGTTTAAAATTTAAAATTTTCCGTTTTAAAATATCTTTTTTTTTTAATCGTTTCCCCACTTTTCTTAAATTATCAATTTTCAATACTTTTGGAATAAAAATTCTTTTTTAATAATTAATATATATATAATTTTTTTCTTTCAATTTTAAATTATGTTTAAAATATTGATAATTAAACAAAATTAAGTAAGACTATTTTTACATTCATAATTATTTTTTATTTTATTTTATTTTACTTCGATGGTATCAATGGTCAACGATGGAATGCCAACTAATTAATATTTTAAATCTAAAAATAAAATAAATTTAGATAACTTTGAAAAACACTTAAAAACAAGCATTTAAAAAAGGAAAAGAAGAAAAATTAGAAAGGTAGATAATTTTTAAGTGTTAAGTTTTAGGATTTTTCATATTCATGATATCTAGTATTTATGTCATGGTTGAAAAGTGTTTGAATTTTAACCTTTAAAAAAAAAGTGGGTGATATTGCATCACCACTCCTGCATTTCAATGTGTTTTTTCATGTCTTTTATTATCATGATATCCATTCCTTAATGGCATGATTGAAAAATGTTTGAATTTAATCTTGAAAAAAAGAAAGAGGTGATGTGACATCGCCACTTTTGCATTTCAACATCTTTGTTCATGTCTTTCGTAGTCATAACATTTGGTCTTTAATGCCATGATTGAAAAATGTTTGAAATTTAACACTGAAACAAAGAAAGAGGTGATGTTGTATCACCACTTTTGCATTTTAGTGTAGTTTTTCATGTCTTTCATAATCATGATATTTGGTTTTTAATGCCATGGTTAAAAAATGTTAGAATTTTAACCCTGAAATGAAAAAAGGGTAATGCTTGCATCAGCACTTTTCAAAATCAAGTTGAGAATCAAGATTGACGTGATCTCAAAAAAAAGGAGAACTCGGTAAAGTTCTCATTAAGTTGGGAGCATTGTTCAATATGTTATCATACTATTGAAGGACAACTTGGTTATAACACAAAATAGGATGAAGCAACACAGAGATCAACATTGCAATGAAAGGGAATTTGAAGTGGGGGATTGGATATTTCTAATACTGCAACCATATAAAGAGAATTCCCTCAAGCAACAAAAGGACAATAAAATTTCACTGAGGTATTATTCACCTTATAAGGTGTTGCATAGGACATGGAGGCTTCACTCAATGAACCTTTAACATATCACATGCATTCGTGGCATGCTAAGTAATACCCTTAATTTGATTACACATTGGAAAATACCTCTAAATAACATTATTTAACCCCCTACCAATACAAACCCAATACACTTTATCAATTTAAAAAACCCCTACTTTCACTAGATATTGTAGTTATCAATTTTTTCATTAACATTTTTTTAGAACCCTTTACATTTTTTCATTAATTTTGAGCTCCATTTTTTTATACCCGTCAAATATAAAAACCTTTATCCCCTATTATATGCTCAATATATTATGTCATTTTTTCCTCAATATATATCCCCCTATATGAATACACATGGTATGGTATTGTTCCCCCAATGAAGCCCCTATTGTAGATGATTTGAAGGATGGATTACAAATTAGAGTTTCCTCCATATTCACTGTACATTCATTCTTCCATGTTTCCTGCTTAAAAATGGTAATTGGTGACAAGATCCTAGTCCAAATTATTTTTCCAGAGATTAAAGAAGAAGAAGAAAACATACTAGAACCGAAAATAATCTTTGCAACAAGGATTGGGAAGCTAAAAATTTGAGAAATTTTTATGTATCTCATAAATTGGAAGTACCGCCAGTGGAAGAGGCAACATGGGAAGATGTGTTATCCATGTAGAAACATCCACAATTAGTCAAGTGTTGAAGATAACACTTTTTTGAAGGCGAGGGGTATGTTAAGCCCTAGACAAGCCCCTTGTTTAACCTTAAACCCATGTAATATGCCTATATATTGAATTATCACATATTTATTTTTATATTATTACGTAGGCCAAAACCTTTCATTATAATTGTATGCTTTGTCTTTTATATATACCAAGGAGCCTTAGTCTTATGATATATCATCTTGTCATTTACACTGTATTCATTGGAAAGGGAGGCCTACACCTCAAAGTGGATTGTAGTTTTTGCCTTCTCATCATTTTTTAGGTGCATTGTTCATAACATTTATTACCTTTTATTTGTGTCGACACAAGAGAATGAAACAACCCCAAAACTAGAGTGTTTTTGGGAATATTAAGAAATGGTTTTATAAATGGTACAAAAGGCTTGGATGGGGTTCACTATTAACAAGTCTCGCTAGAGTGGTTTGTGATTTTAGGTTCAAAATTTCTCATTACGTCTATCTTAGTTAGATGACCCAATATCCACCTTAATTGTTGACTTAGTGTGAATATCCACCTTTGGATTATTACCATTGGTAAATTAATGTGGGTATGATGTAATAAATAATTTGTAAATTCATGGCTATTTATATTTATATTTCAAATTATAGCCATTGATCTTATTGGATCACAACCCTCATATTAATATACCCAAACTTTATATACTTTGCAAGTGTTTTGCACTTGGTTAAGCCACTGATTTTTCAGATACAAATATTAGGCTCTTAGTCCCTCATAAATAAATTGGAAATTTCTTTTAGAAAATAATTACAACAACTGACTCTAAATGGGGATAATGCTCCCTTTTTCATTATTAAGGATCGTAGATCAATGCATTTTTGCATCTTAGGTTTGAAGAAGCTATGCCAATAAACTAAGCTAATATACTTCATCAAACTTTTGTTGTGCATTCATCAAAATGACATCGATAAAATGTCAATTTTTTTTCCAAATGTTCTACTGATAGTTAACATATGAATTAGTAAAGGAAACAACACATTTGGTGTTAGTTTGGGCTAGAACCTACTAAACTACATGAGTGAACCAAACTAGTAAATCCTCGATTTGAGGGCCAAATAAGTGGAATAATGTTGAGAACCTAGGTCTTGGTATTTTTGTATACTTAAGAAAGGTCATTTATATTAATATTAAAAGAGAAAAGTTGAAAAGACTAAAGGACAAAGTACAAATTGGGGTATTTGAACTATGATATTAAAATATCCCAAGAACTCTATTGAAATGCTAATCAACATCTTAAGCCAAGTTTTTCTTCTCGAAACTCAATAGAATATTACATAGTAAATTATCTTAATATAAATAAAAATAGTACCATATTAAAAACATAGAAATTATACATCACAATAAAAATAAGAAACCAATTATGGTGTGCAACTATCATGGTTGGAGTTGGGGTTGCAATGGGAGTAGGAAGTTCTTGTTGTGTTGGGAGTAAATATGGAGTGGAGACCATTTGGTGTTTTAAATCTTTAATATCATGGAGGTCAATTATGACCAACATCCCCCATTCGGTATCTTACCACCCTTAGATTACCTTTTATGCCTCAACTGTAAAATAATAATAATGAGATATTCCATTTAGCTAATTATCAAGCTCTCCTTTAACTAATTAGAGTTTCCAATTGTTGTTTCCCCAAGAATTGTCAGAGACAAAGGGGAAAACTTCTTGTGAGAGAAGGATGTTCTAGAACCATGTCCTCTCTTGATTTCTCCAGCTCTAGTTCAAGGATGATTTTATACCATTTGAGTTAATCATCTCCTCTTCTAGTCTTCAGGTAGAGGACATAATCTCCATTGGGGACTAGCCTTGTTCTTGAAAAATTGAAGCCATTTCTTCCATGGTAGGTACATTAAGAGTGTAATTTAGAAGTCCAACATTCGCTTCACAGTATAGTATGAAATTATAAATATCAAAAGGACTTAAGGAAGATCTTCGTGTTAGGAGAAATTTAAGTAAAAAGTATGTAATAAGGCATAAATATTGAAAATAATACCTTTTAAAGGGCGATGTGGTCTTAAAGTGGTCAAAAGAAGGTCCGCCTAGAAAACATCAATGTGAGAAAAAGACAAGCTATTTTACTGATAGGCACTCTACTAACACCATAGTATTGGAGAGATTTCGTCACATAACATTACATTAAAAAAAATAAAAAAAATAAAAGTAAGTTTTAGAGAAAAAAATACAAGTTGGTTTTCCTTCCTTTCCATCCTCCAAAGAGGGTTTTCTTAGCCACTCTTCTTTCTTGTTTATTTGTAAGTGTTCCCCATCCTTCCTCTTGGAAACCTTGAGGATACACTCCAACTGAAATGAAGTCATTTTAGTATGTCTGAACTTTTACGTTAGGAGATATTATGGTTGATTGCCTACAATCATTTCCTCATATCTCTTTATGAGTCAAAATAATTGTAAATCCACAGATCATCTTCAACTTAACAACTAATAACATTAACATGACTAGGGCTTTGTTAACCTAGGGACTTTGTGGATGTGATTGGAATGGTTATAGAGGAGGTGTAAAAACACAATGGGTTGTAGAAGGATTAAGATAAATCAAATCAAGAATATTATAAATTGATGAGTGAATTTCTACAAGCATAAAAACATATTGTTGAAGAAGGTATATGAATTGTCTATGCTTTGCGAGGTTGAGGTGGAAATCATCATCTTTTCAAGATGTAGAAAATTGTGTTAATTTTCTAATAACAACTGTGGATATTTCTCACTCAAATTCGGACCTTCCATTCCTTGCCATTATTCTCCTTCTAAATGTGCATAACAAATTATGGTAAATGTTATTAAAATAACTGTTTCTATGCCTAATGTGGAAGAACTCAAAATATCTTATGAAGTATCAACATATAAAATATTCCATTACATAATATGCTGAACATAACTTGCAACATTAGCTAGTAGGCTCTAACCTCATTTATTGGATTTTGATATATCTAAGGCCAAAGTATTTGCACCCACTATCTGAAATAACCAAATATGTAGAAATCCACCACCCCACTATTGTCTACAAAAATTCTGTCTATGAGCAAAAACATAACCAATACGCAAGAATATAGAATCAAATTTTACCATACATAACATACAAACATATAGGTATATTTTATATTATGGTATTATAACTTTATAGATGTTTTTAAATCAATTCAGATCTATTTAATCATAGATTTATATAGGATTGAGAGAGACAAATATCTTATGGTGAAAAACTTCATTTAAATTTTGTAATCCAAAAAGAAGTTTGCACTTGGAAAGATTTGATCTTGATCTCTAGATGCTTGACAGAGTTAAGACTAAAGATATAACAACTATACATAAATGCCATATATAATATAAAACTAATAATCTAAAATGAAAATCCCTTATATATAAAAGTGGAAAAACATATAAAAACTTAAGAAAATCACAACATTAAAAAGAGTAATAAATATGTCTTTATTTTGTTGTTTTAAATATCAATAAATAATTCACATAAACTATTTTATATTGGTATTGAATTTAGGCTTTTGTGATCTATATCAAGTTTTTGAGACATGGTTTTGGTGATTATCTTATCTTGATGATGAACCACACTCATTAGTTAAAAACGCATAGTCAAATTAATTTTGATATGATTATGACTGAAAACATGTCTCAAAAAATATTTTATATTATATTTTAATAAAATAAACTATTAATATAATTTCCTACCTAATTTCTATTTTAACAAGTGAGTACTAAATTAAACCATACAAAATCATGCTAAAAACTTATTAAATAGTAAATAGAAATTTTTTTAATTAAAAAAACCATTAACTTATCATTCATGAAATAAAATCAAAATTACATACAAATTGAAATTCCAAAAACCAAAATATAACTTCTTAAGGTGAAATAAGTGACAGAGACCTGAGGAAACCATGAATGTTACCTAGCCGTGTATGGAAAAAAATGGATCATACCTAAAGGGAAGGCATGGGCATTAAATGTGTCCTAATATCTTTGAGTAAAAACAATTTTTATTTTTATTTTTAAATAATTTCAAATAAAAATTAGATCGAAAGAGAAATATTTTCGATTTTATTTTTCAAACCATTTAAAAGGGAAATGATGGCCGACTTTAAGACTGAATCCGGCTTTTCTAGCATTCAAATGACTCCAACAATTTAAAGCATTTCCATATAAATTGAATTAAAATCATGTTCCCATTTATTATTCGAAAAATTCAATTCTACGCGGCATTCGTTGAGTTTCTTGAACATATTTCTACAGGAAAGCCTACACTCAATTTCAATAAATCTCTGGGAGTTGTCGGGGCCAGGGCTTGCATCCAGCTGCTGCGTGAGATATTCAATTGGAATTGGGAGTCTTCACTATCCGCCTACACCTTTAATTATCCTTCCCGCGGATCCTGAAGTGAGAGAGACGTTCTCGGTGTCTTTAATTTACAGGAATCAGCCTTTCTCAAATGGTCAGTATTCTACCTTTCTTTTTTGAATTTTCCTTTAAATGCTTAAAGGTCCGCTGTTTTGGTAAAACAAATTCGGTGTAGGGCTTTCTTTGAAGGTTTTCTCTTTTAATTCCGACAAATCTAGAATATTTGCAGGCGAGTGCATGTTTTCTTTGAAGGTTTTCTCTCTTAATTCTGACAAATCTAGAATATTTGCAGGCGAGTGCATGTTCTGGAATGGTTGTCAGTGACGAATGCAAGTCTACATTCTTTGATCTGAAGATAAAGAAGATATATCGCTTCATAATTTTCAAGATCGACGAAAAAGAAAATGAAGTCACAGTAGATAAACTCGGTGGCCCTGGTGAGAATTATGATAGCTTTAGGGCTTCTCTTCCGGAGACAGAGTGTAGATACGCAGTCTATGACTTCGATTTTGTGACCGAAGACGACTGTCAAAAGAGCAAGATATTCCTAATTTCCTGGTAAGTATGCCAACGTTGCTGTTAAGTTTCATTAATTTATTTCTTCATAATGATTTTTAATTATCAAGTCGTTGAATTAAGTGGAAGTTTTATTAATTTATTTCTTTGCAATGCGTTTTTTTTAATTATGAAATGGTTATTTTAGCAATATTTTATGGTGGTTTTCTTTCTACATGTTCTTTCAAATATATTACATGGATTTTGACATGCATAAACAAATTTACAGGTCTCCTCCTGAGTCTTCAAGGGTGAGGAGCAAGATGGTGTATGCGAGCTCCAAGGACAAGTTTAGGAGGGAGTTGGATGGTGTGTACCGTGAAGTGCAGGCAACAGATCCCACTGAGTTAGGCATCGATGTTATAAGAGCCCGTGCAAGATGATATCTAATACTGGTTTTATGGCATATTGATAAGGAAACATGTGTATGAGATTATTCATAGCAGTTGCATCAGTTGCTTCCTCTTTTCTTTGACTAGTTGTGATGGGCCATTAAGTGGCCACCGTGTATTTTATACAAAACCTTCTAGTTTAAGTTAATAAATTTATTTTTTTTATTTATCTTTCTGTGGAATAGCAGTATCAAATAAAAAATAAGTGTAGTTTTTGTTATGTAAGTGGGTGTTATGTTTTTAAAAAAATTGTAAATAGAATACGAAATAGAAAAACTAATATGCAAATATTTGCTTAAATTATGGTGGTCTGTAACTCATGGGAAATAAGTTATTTACATGAGTATGAGCTACTTTCAAAGATTTTAATTATGAAGCTTAACAACATCCATAAATTATGACGAAAAAATGTGAGACAGTAGAAAGGCTATAATAAGACCTTCAAAGTTATGGCCCAATCAAATGTTTAAAAAATAATAAATGTTTGAAAATATTTGAATTTTTCATGCTTTTCCTGTAGAAATTCCCACTGTATATCAACAGATTATGCAATATACTAAAACACAATACAAGATCTACTTCTACAACACTTTGCAAAAGTTTAATCAATTTAAGCATGATTAATGAGAACACATATAACTGAGAGTGAGAAGCAATCACACATAACATAGAAGAAATAACCCGAGGAAAGCCTTAGCCTAAAACCCCAATCTCTGTATTATCATACAAGTGGAAATATAGTCCAGATTACAAAAAGAATCAACTCACAAGCTATCATGTTCTCTCTGCAATCCCTCTGCTGCTCATAGACAGTCAAAGGCCTCTCTCAAACCTTCTCCTCTGCCCTCTAAGTCTCTTATTTCTTTGTGCAATTTTCCTTGGGGTCCAGTGTAGCCACTTGTGTGAATTGGCCTCTTCACACACCCACTAACCTTTGATCTAACTGCGCAATCCTGAAGGAGATAAATCCTTCTCCATGGATGAGTTTCCTTTATAGGAAAAATCCATCCAACTGATAGCACATTATTCCTCCTGTGATCTCAACTGGGTCTTTGTCTGAACTGACATGTATGAGTTATTCATGAGAGAATATTCATTATCTAAAGTGCAACAGTTATATGAAAAACATGCATTAACTAATTGAACTCACATTAATTTAAACAAACTATTTAAATCAATCTATCTGGACTTGACTCAGTTAACTAGGCCAACTAATTACAACTCAAATTAGAACTCATCCTTATCTCTTTAACTGATGGATAAATCTCTCAATTAATGGAGAAACTGTTGCATGTCCTCACATAGACTTCATGTTTGATTTTTCACAACTAATTAACTCATGGTGAATTAATTAATTTATTTTCAAATAGCTATTAAGTTCAAATTCAAATTTCACTTCACTATTTTAGTTTAGGGACTGACTAAAATAGGAATCTATCCTAAACTACTAAAAATAGAATGTTATTTTTAGCACTTCCATTTTTCATTCCGTGTTGCTCAATCTAGCACTGGTACCCAAACTACTATTTATAGTAGTGATATTTTTAGCACTTCTATTTTTAGCATTTCTTGTTGCCATTTTCAACACTCCCTCTCAACAAGAAAGGCGTTCAAATCAAACCCTATCATGTACCTTTGGAATGTTTCGCATGCAACACTTCTACCAAGTGTGGTTGCTCCAGCAACTCTAGAAACAAAAGAACTCCCCACTGGCCTCTCTGTTGGGCTAGAAACATACTCTAATGTTGAAGCTCTACCTGCTACTAAGAAGTGCTCCCTCTCTGACCTTTGAGCTGCTACAACACTCCATGCATCTCGCATCATTGCATGCTTCTCTGTGCCATCCTGCACTGGTGCAACACTCCTCTGCCTCTCACATTGTTGCAACTTGCTAGCTCTGCACTATCTTGGGATAACTGCACTATAGCTCTCTTTGCCGCTCCATCCGCATCTGTCTCTACCCACTCAGCCAGTCCTGCTACTCCTCGTCGGGGCTCCTGTAGCCATGGAAAATTTTAGGGGCTAATATTCGCCCAGTGGGCTAATTTTCCATGATTGTTCCATAAAAATATTCGCCAATTTCCAATTTTTATAAAAGATGATTCGCCCAAATTTTAGAATATAAAATTATTTTATCTTAAAAATCGCCAACATTATATAGATACTATATATAAAATCATTATAAATTTGAATAATTTTACAAATATATCATTACAATTTTTATAGTTTGCATATTAGGGATTAGTGAGATTCGCCAATGTTTCTAAACTTCAAGAAAATTTTCCATCCTTAAAATTTTCCTTGCCTGTAGCAAAGTTGAATCAAAGAGGTTGGGTACCTCAAGGATCTTGCCCCTATTCCAGCCTTCTTGGGACTGTCACTCCACATCGTCCCACCTTCGACCTAGAGGTATGGATGCATGTGATCCCTCTATCCACTTGGCTTGTAATTTCCCCCTACTGGAGGTCTCTGCATGAGTAGATGTATCTACTTGATCTCCTCTCAACTTCTCTAGTTGGGGCTACTCCACAACCTCCTGAAGTTGCTTCACCAATCGTGGCTCCTCCACAATCGTCTGAGACTTCTTCTGGCACTGCATGTTGAGAGGTAATGTACTCCCCCTCTCAACCACCAAGTCTCCATCAGTTTCCTTGCTCCTCAAGGATTTGCATGCATCTTGAACCTCAAGAGCATACAAGTTCTTGACCTAGGAACCAATCTGCTTCACCTATCTAGTGATGATGTGTCTAAGGAAAACATTTCCCTTACTGAAGACTACATCATAGCCTATTTCTTCCAGCATCGCGATCAACACCAAATTTCTCTTCGGTCCTGGTACATACTTGACATCGGTCAAGGTAATGAAAGCTCCATGCTCCCTCTAAAAAACAACTGTGCCTACACCTGAGACACTATACTTTTCACCATTACCCATCACTTTGAGTATTTGGAGATCTTTCTCCTCCAAAGTACTAAACAAACTCTTGTCACCGGTCATGTGGAAAGAAGCTCCACTCTCAAGAAACCAACCACTTCCCACCATGGATGAGACCATGGATGCGAACAATGTGAAATCCAACTTGAAATGTGAGGCCAGTGCCTCACCTTCATTATAAGTGTATGCTTT
Organism: Pinus tabuliformis; assembly: GCA_031772625.1. NCBI lineage: Eukaryota > Viridiplantae > Streptophyta > Pinopsida > Pinales > Pinaceae > Pinus > Pinus tabuliformis. The sequence goes on along the minus strand of CM062818.1, from coordinate 805,198,570 downwards.
GTCTTTTATATATACCAAGGAGACTTAGTCTTATGATATATTATCTTGTCATATACATTGTGTTCATTGTAAAATGATGTCTACACCTCAAAGTGGCTTGTAGTTTTTGGCTTCTCATCATTTTTTAGGTGCAACACCATTTTTTGCTAATAGGAACTTTAGCAACACCATAGTATTGGAGAGATATTGTCACATAACATTACAATGAAACATAAAAATAAAAATACATTAAAAAATAAAAAAAGGAGGTTTTAGAGAAAACAAAATACAAGTTGGTTTTCCTTCATTTCCATCCTCCAAGGAGGGTTTTCTCATCCACTCTTCTTGTTTATTTGTAAGCATTCCCCGTCGTCCCTCTCAGAAACATTGAGGATACACTCCAAGTGAAATGAAGTCATTTTAGCATGGCTGAACTTTTGCGTTTGGAGATATTACGGTTGATCACCTACAATGATTTCCTCATATCTCTTTCTGAGTCAAAATAATTGGCAATCCGTAGATCATATTCGTCCTAACAACTAATAACATTAACATGACTAGGGTTTTGTTAACCTAGGATTTTGTGGATGTGATTGGAATGGTTATAGAGCGGGTATAAATACACAATGGGTTGTAGAAGGATTGAAATAAATCAAATCAAGAATATAATATATTAGTGAATGGATTTCTACAAACACAAAAACATATTGCTGAAGAAGGCATATGAATTGTCTATGCTTTGCAAGGTTGAGGTGGAAATCATCATCTTTTCAAAATGCAGAAAATTGTGTTAGTTTTCTAACAACAAGTGTGGATATTGCTTACTCAAATTGCTCTCATTCCTTGTCATTATTCTCCTTTTGAATGTGCATAACAAATTATGGTCAATGTTATTAAAATAACTTTTTCTATGCCTAATGCAAGATAACTCAAAATATCTTATGAAGTATCAACATATAAAATATTCCATTATGTAATATGATAAACATAACTTGCAACTTTAGCTGGTAGGCTCTAACCTCATTTATTGGATTTTGATATATCCACGGCCAAAGTATTTGCACCCACTATTTGAAACAACCAAATATGTAGAAATCCACCACTCCACTATTCAGTCTACAAAATTTTTGTGTATGAGAAAAAACACAACCAATATGCAAGAATATAGAATCAAATTTTACCATACATAACATACAAACATATAGGTATATATTATAATTCTATAAATGTTTTTAAATCAACTTAGTTCTATTTAATCATAGATTTATTTAGCATTGAAAGGGACAAATCTCTTAGGGTGCAAACCTTCATTTAAATTTTGCAATCTAAAGAGAAGTTTGCACCTGGAAAGATTTGATGTCTAGATACTTGATAGAGTTAAGACTAAAGATATAACAACTATACATAAATGCCATCTATAACATAAAACTAATAGCCTAAAATGAAACTAAAATGAAAATCCCCTATATATAAAAGTGGAAAAACATATAAAAATAAAAGAAAATCACAACAACATTAAAAAGAAATAATAAATATATATTTACTTTGTTATTTTAAATATCAATAAAAAAATTCAAATAAACTATTTTATATTGGTATTGAATTTAGGCTTGTGTGATCCATATCAAGTTTTTGAGACATGTTTTGAGCAATTAGTTCCAAATGAATCTCAAAAAATATTTTATATTGTATTTTAATAAAATAAACTATTAATACAATTTTCTACTTAATTTCTATTTTAACAAATCAATATTAAATTAAACCATACAAAATCATGTTAAAAAGCTTATTGATTAGCATATACAGTTAGTTTTTTTTTTTTTTTTAAAGACCATTATTAATAAGATAGAATCAAAATTACAGAGCAATTAATTCCAAAAGAATCTCAAAAAATATTTTATATTGTATTTTAATAAAATAAACTATTAATACAATTTTCTACTTAATTTCTATTTTAACAAATCAATGTTAAATTAAACCATACAAAATCATGTTAAAAAGCTTATTGAATAGTATATACAGTTTTTTTTTTTGTTTTTTCGATTAAAAAAAAACCATTATTAATAAGATAGTATCAAAATTACATACAGATTGAAGTTCCAATAACCAAAATATAACTTCTTACAGTGGAATAAACCTGAAGAAACCATGAATGATACCTAGCCTTTGTATGAAAAAAAATGGATGATACATAAGGAAAAGGCTTTGGCATCTTTGAGTAAAAACCATTTTTATTTTTTATTTTTAAATAATTTCAAATAACAATTAAACCGAAAGGAAAATATTTTTGATTTTATTTTTCAAACAATTTAAAGGGAAATGATTGCCGACTTTAGGATTGAATCCGGCTTTTCTAGCATTCAAATGACTCAAACAATTTAAAGCGTTTCAATATAAATTGAGTTAAAAGCATGTTCCCATTTATTATTCGAAAAATTCAATTCAACCTTGCTCTACGCACGCGGCATTCATTGATTTTCTTGAACGTATTTCGACAGGCAAGTTGCTCCTTTAATTTTAATAAATCTCTTGGAGTTGTCAGAGCCAGGGGTTGCATCCAGCGGTCTGAGATCTGCAAGAATTCTACATCTTTAATTATCCTTCCTTCCTGCGGATCTTGGAGTTTGATAGACGTTCTCGGTCACTTTAATTTACAGGAATCGGCGTTTTCTTTCCTCAAATGGTCAGTATTCTGCCTTTGCTTTAATTTTCCTTTAAAAGCTTAAAGGTCCACTGTTTTGGTGAAACAAATTCTGTTAGGGTCTTTCTTTGAAGGTTTTCTTTCATAATACTTGCAGGCGAGTGCATGTTCTGGGATGGCTGTCGGTGACGAATGCAAGTCAACATTCTTTGATCTGAAGAGGAAGAAGATATATCGCTTCATAATATTCAAGATTGACGAAAATGAAAATGAGGTCACGGTAGATAAACTTGGTGGCCCTGGTGAGAAGTATGATAGCTTTAGGGCTTCTCTTCCCGAGACAGAGTGTAGATACGCGGTCTATGACTTCGATTTTGTCACCGAAGACGACTGTCAAAAGAGCAAGATATTCTTCATTTCCTGGTAAGTATGCCAACGTTACTGTTAAGTTTTATTAATTTATTTCTTCATAATGAATTTTAATTATTAAGTCGTCGATTTAAGTGGAAGTTTTATTAATTTATTTCTTAGCAATGTATATTTTTTAGTTATGAAATGGTTATATTTTATGGCAGTTTTCTTGCTACATCTTCTTTCAAATATACTACATAGATTTTGACCTTCTTTCAAATATATTACATAGATTTTGACGTAATTTATTTTTGATGGGTATTTATTAAAAATGGACTAAAATTAGGCTTTTGATTTTCCTTAATCTATTTCATTTTGGCATACAATTTTTGCGTAAGAATCAGGAAGAGAATGACCATTTCTTCTTGAACACACTTATGTTATTTATGTCAAGTTTTTTTTTGTAGGTTTTGGGTGATCAACTGATCATTAAAGAGACTAAATTGTGTCGGCAATTGGTCTTCAAAAGACTAATTTCATGAAAAATTCTAAGGAACAAGTCCATGATCATAAAACAAAATTTTCGGAAAATTACAAGTTCTTGCAACTTCCTGTAATAGCTTAACGGTTTGACATGTTGCATGACAGATTAGAAAATTCGAAGTCTACACGTAGTTGGTCAACGCTGGTCAAACTCAGCTATTTTAGCAGAAATTCGAGAATTAATGAGCAGATTTGCTATATTTGAGATTTTGCATGTCATAATTCACTTTATCCCAGCAAGAGTCATTATCCATTTCCCATTAACCACATACACTTCATTATGTTTTCTTCAATCCTAACCCATCAATAAAACCAACAAAGCTCATCTATAAGCTTTTTGTTCCACTTTACATATTCATTGTCAGTTTCCTTTTTCCCACACTTGCAAATAAAATCTTGTTTCCATACACCATTGAGTCCATAGGCCTTGAGTCTAAATATTTTTTTAAAAACACCTTGAAGGTGCATGCCTTAAGGGTAAGCTATCATGCTGATAAACAAAGGGAATACATCAATGTCCCTTGTTCATCGTGTTGATTAATGGCATCCATCAGTGGCCACTAAGTTAACAATTTCTTGTTATGTTCAACACCGAAACATTTATTCACATGACAAGGATTGTGGCAAAGAGCGTTGAAGACTTGAAGACCAATCATTTTGTCATAAAGGAAGCAGAATTACATTCATTACTTTTCAGTTTTTGATGTAAATGACTTGAGGACAAGTCAATAAATAAGGCTGGGGGAGAAGTGTTAATTCTAAATTTTATATACCTTCTAAGCCTTATACATTTCCAGCCGCATTCAACAACAGATTTTGAACATTCAACAGAAGATCTAGCAGCAGATGCAACAACAATAAAAGATTCACTTTTTCGACTTCATCCACCATTTTCACAACCAAGTAAAGAAGACTATGATCAGAATTTTGCAGCCACACATGCAAAACTCTCATCCATTTTTGAAAGGGTAAGTTGAGGTATGATATTTTATAACTTTTAACTATTTAATTCCTTGAAAGCTAGAATGATAATTTTTGGAAAAAACTTCCTGTCCTCATTTCATAAAATTGCCAAAACCATTAGTTTGGGGGAGGGGTTAAATTTACATTCATACTTTGTCACATTCACATATCACATTCTAAAACCCATATACCATCAAAATATATTCACTATTACATGAGCATATAAATGGTTTTGTAAAAAGTACTTAAAATCTAATTGGATGCAACAAAATCATGGTTGTTACACAAGAACCAACCATGATGCATTCCAACAAAATACTTTGCAATAAAAATCAAATCATCATTATGAAAAGTTCATACATTAATACTGAATGCAACAAACAAAATATGGTTGAAACACAAGAACCAACCAAGTTGCAATTCATCAAAAACACTTTGCAAAACTTGTTGACACCTAATCCGAAACGGATGAGGTGAAGTCGGACAGTCATCTAGAAGATGAACTGATCCGTTTTGTATTTGTATAAATAAAGTGCTAGCTAATGAATAATATATCAATCAGTGTTTTCTCTCGTTCAATTGCTGGAGTTACCCTGGCCTGACATGGTATCAGAGCTCAGGTCCCAGTCCCTAAAATTAGCTGTAACTCCTGCTGGCTGCCTCTGCCTCTGCGCTCTCTGGCTTGAGCGTTTATCTGACACACCTCTGCTCCCTGACCTGCGCCCTCTGCCATTACGTACGTTGCTGCCAGTACGTTGAATCCAGCTGCAAGGCGCTTGACACTTCCTGGAAGGACGCTGCTAGACTCTTCTCATTACTGCGTGTTGGTGAAACTGAGGTATGCTAAGTGCTGTGGACTGCGTTGTTGTATTGAGGCTGTGACTGTATTTTAATGAAAGACTGCGTTTTTAAAGAACTGTGGTTTGAAGTATGGTGACTGCGTCATTGCCCTTCTGAAATCTGGAGCTGCGTTTTTTTTGTAAGACTGAGCTGAAGACTGCGCTGGCTGCGTATTTTAATGACCACTGCATGACTGTGTTTTGATGCCTCCATGTGCCTTCATGATCTGCGTCTGTTTGTAATGGTGTGACTACATTGATATATATTGAATGTTCACTCTGCGTATATATTAAATGTTGGTGCGTATATATTGTGATATATATATTGATTAATGCTGGCTGCGTATATATTGTGATATATATTGATATATAAAAAAAAGGCAGTGAGCGCCCTCATTCTTTGATTAAGCAGTGAGATCAATAAGGCATACATTGAAGTTGCTGCGTAGAGTAATGAGGAGTTACCATTGCTATAACCATTGAAGTTGCTGCGTAGAGTAATGAGGAGTTATGCGTTGAATAGTTTTTTAACATCAAAAACTGTGATATATATGTGCGCCCTTTTTTCAAAACAATGGTATATGCTGAGCACCCTCTTCTTTTGAGCAGTGATATATATATATGAGCGCCATTTTTTGTTTGATATATGTAAGCAGTGAGCACCCTCATTTTTTGTTAAACAGTGATATAGTGATATATGTGAGCAGTGAACACTATGTGAGTGCCCTTTGATTTTTAAACAGTGATATATGTGAGCAGTGAACAGTGTATTGAGCGCCCTTTGATTTTTGAACAATGATATATATATGTGAGCAGTAATATATATATGCTATGGAATGTTAGAAGAAAAATAAATGCATAAGGCTATTACATAAGATTTTTTTTCCAGCAGAAGTCTTGCTGTGACATAAGAATTTTTTTTCCCAGCAGAAGTTTTCTATCAACAGAAGTTTTTGGCAGAGATAATTTTTTTTTACAGAATGCATTCAATCATTTCAATGGTCGGAATAGTTCTCACTGGCAAGGAGAACTATCCTGAATGGTCTCGGATGGTGAAACACACCCTCATCTACAATGAGCTGTGGAAAGGTGTGTGTGTCGGAGAAGAAGACAGAGACCCTGTGCAGCCCACATCAGACAAAGAACTCGCCATTTGGGAAAACAAGAACAGCAAAGCCTTTGCATTGATTGCAGCATCTGTAAATGAGGAAGTAAGTCGTCATATTTCATCCTATTCCACTGCCTTTGAAGCTTTACAAAATCTCAAAGAACTCTATGATACACATTCTGCACTTGAAGTTGTTCAGCTCATGATTAAACTCTTCACTCTTGAACTGAAAAATAATGATCCTCTTACTCTTGCTTCTGAAATAAAGTCTATAGTGCATGACATTAAATCCACTAAGGTTGAGCTGGATATCTCTCTTATTGCCTTTCTCAAAGCACTATATCCTACCTACTCTAACTATCTTGAGTCTTTACAGGCAAATGGAAATCTTAAAGATATAACCTTTGACACTCTTGTGAAAAAGTTTGCTGAAAGAGAGAAAGCCTTTGGAAAGAAAACAGTCCCTGAATCTTCTGAAGAGATTGTTTTCCTTGCTCATAAAGAAAAGCAGCCTGCTCAAGATTCTACAAGAGGAAGAGGTGGACGAAGAGGAAGAGGAAGATACTTCAGAGGCAGGGGGGGCAGACGAAATGGATCACATGATGCTTCTACATGCAAGCTACCATGGGACAAAGTTGAGCAGAGAAGAAATCAGCAGAAAGGTAAAACTGATGACACAGACAAAGGTAAAGCATCTGAATCCGCTCACTATATTGAGGCACAATGTAACATTGGAGTAAATGAAGATTTGTTTAATGCTTCACTTGCTTCTTCGAAAAATGACTGGTTGCTTGATTCAGGAGCAACCTGTCATATGACTCATAGGAGAGATTTCTTTGAAGATTTCACTAACAATGTTGATGGAGCAGTATACTTTGCAGATCAGTCAAAAATCAATCCATCAGGGCTTGGCACAATCAGGCTTAAACTGCTTGGTCTTCCAGACTTTCTTCTGGATCATGTTCTATATCTCCCACAGCTGAAGAGAAACTTGCTGTCCCTGGTCCACATCCGCCAACAAGGTCACTCCATTCACATGTTTGATGGCAAGCTTGAGGTAAGAAAGGCATCTGACCACTCACTTGTCATGAGGGGTATAGAAGAAGAAAGACTCCTTAAACTGCAAGGAACCTCTGCTCATGCACAACATTTCTCATATATTTCTCATCATGAAGAAGGTGCACTTTCATCAAGTTTATTATGGCATGCTAGATTTGGACATTTAAACTATGATAGTCTCCGCTTGTTGAAGAAAAATGGTGTTGCTGGTTTGCCTACAATTCCTAGAAAACATAAACAATGTGATGCTTGCATTCTAGGAAAGCACAACAAACAGTCTTTTCATGATTCACATTCAAGAGCACATAGGAAGCTTGAACTTATTCATTCAGATTTATGTGGTCCAATGCCTGTTTCTTCTGCAAATGGAAATAAATATATCATGACATTTATTGATGATTACACCAGAATGTGTTGGGTTTACTTATTGAAGAACAAATCTGATGCTTTTCAAACATTCAAGAATTTTCATAAGTGGATTGAAAATGATGCACAATCTCATATTGGGTCTATTCGCACTGATAATGGAAAAGAATATACATCAAATGAATTTGAACACTATCTTCGCCAACATGGGATTAAACATCAAACAACTGTGCCTTATAATCCTCAACAGAATGGTGTAGCTGAAAGAATGAACATAACAATTTTTAATATGGTACGTTCCATGCTTTTCTTCAAAAATGTAAAGACAATGTTTTGGGCTGATGCTGTTCTATGTGCTGCATATATAAAGAATAGATGTCCATCTAGTGCTATAAGAAACAAGACTCCTTATGAATTGTGGTATGGACATGTTCCTTCGGTAAAACATCTCAGGATATTTGGTTCCACCTGTTATGCTTTAATACCAAAGGTACATAGAAACAAACTTGGTGCTAGAAGTCGTAAGTGTATCTTCATGGGGTATTCAAACACATCTAAAGCATACCGCCTTTATGATGAAGTAAATAAAAAGTTTGTTTTATCTAGAGATGTCATTTTTCTTGAATCATCCAAATCTGACAGTGTTGTTGAGCGGCAACTTGATCGCTTGGATAGATTCACAAAACCGAAATCATTTCAAGAGTTTGATAATCAGATTCCACATCTTGAAGGGGGGATTCCTATACTAGATCAACATGTGGAATCTTCTTCTGAAGAACAACCTCCCCTGCATGACACTCCAACAACGGATGATGCTTTAAGTGATGTAATTGATAGAATTGGGAGACTCAATCTTGATTCAGACCCAACTCAATCAACAGAACAACCTGGACCATCTCAGAAAGGTCCTCCAAAGTGGCTAACAAAGACACTTGAAAGTGTTCATCCTGATGAAATTGGAAAAACAGGAACCAGAAATTCAAACCGACAAGATGGAGGTGATGTAGATAACTCTAATTCACCTGTTGATATGGATGTTACTTATGATTGTGAATTGAACTTGTCTACAGATTTTGAACCAACTTCCTTCAAAGAAGCAGCTTCTCATGATGAATGGAAAGAAGCGATGCAGAAGGAGTATGATGCCCTCATAAAGAATGGCACTTGGAAGCTGGTTGATCCTCCATTTGGAACCAAACCAATTGGCTGCAAGTGGGTCTACAAGAACAAGTACAAAGCTGATGGCTCACTTGACAAGCAAAAATCTAGGCTTGTGGCAAAAGGTTTTGCACAGAAGGAAGGGGTTGATTATGAGGAAAATTTTGCTCCCACAGCAAAATGGGCCACCATCCGGACACTCTTTGCACTAGCTGCTCAGAACGGTTGGAAAGTCCATCAAATGGATGTAAAAATTGCATTCTTGAATGGAGATCTAAAAGAGAATGTTTTTATGTCCCAGCCTGAAGGATTTGCTGTGAAAGGACATGAACACAAAGTATGCAAACTTGTGAAGTCCTTGTATGGCCTCAAACAAGCACCTCGAGCCTGGTATGAAAAACTAACTGAGCATCTTCTGAAACTCAACTTCAATCATTTTGATCTTGATGATGCAACTCTATTTGTCAAGAAAGTTGGCAAAACAGTTGTATATCTTGTGGTATATGTAGATGATCTTTTAATGACAGGGAACAATGAAAGCTATATTGCATCCATAAAGAAAGAATTAGGAAATTTTTTTGAAATGACTGATTTGGGCTATGTTCATTACTATCTTGGCATTGAAGTAACCCAACATCCAAAGTCCATATTTCTTTCTCAAAAGAAATGCATTGGAGATTTGTTATACAGATTTGGCATGACAGAGTGCAATCCCCTTTCTACTCCAATGGAACAAAACTTGAAGCTCACATCTACTGAAGGAAAGGAATTTGAGGATGCAACAAAGTATAGACAGCTTGTAGGAAGTCTCATCTACCTCACTACTACCAGACCAGACATTTCATTTGCTGTTGGAATCCTCTCCAGGTTTATGCAAAGGCCTTGTGAGGGACATTGGTCTGCTGCAAAAAGAGTTCTAAGGTACTTGAAGGGAACTCAAGACCTTGGAATCAAGTATACACAGGTGGACGACTTCAACTTGATTGGATACTCTGATTCAGACTTCGATGGAGACAAAGAAACTGGGGTATCTACTTCAAGATATGCTATGAGTCTTGGATCAGGAGCTGTCTCCTGGAGATCACGCAAACAATCAGTACCAGCAGATTCCACAACAGAAGCAGAATACGTGGCAGCAGCTGAAGCAACGAAAGAAATTGTGTGGCTCAGGAAAATTCTTGAAGATTTGCAGGTAAAACAAATACAATCAACTCCACTCATGATTGATAACACATCTGCAATAAAGTTGGCCAAGAACCCAAAGTTCCATGATCGTACTAAGCACATCAATACTAAATATCATCTGATCCGACATCATGTTGAGGCCAAAACAATCCATCTCCGTCATTGTTCCACAAACGAGCAAATTGCAGACATCTTCACCAAAGCGCTTGGAAGAGAAAAGCTTGAAAGATTCAGAATGATGCTTGGACTCACCAACATCCCTTCAGATTAAGGGGGGGAATGTTGACACCTAATCCGAAACGGATGAGGTGAAGTCGGACAGTCATCTAGAAGATGAACTGATCCGTTTTGTATTTGTATAAATAAAGTGCTAGCTAATGAATAATATATCAATCAGTGTTTTCTCTCGTTCAATTGCTGGAGTTACCCTGGCCTGACAAAACTTAAGTAAATAATATCATGCAAAGTTTAAGCCAAAGCTCAAGTATAAAAAATAATGGAATAGATTGCATGAGGACATGCAATACCATCAGTTTGGGGTTATGTTGGGCCTAAGAATTATCCTTAAAATTCATCTACTCTCACTCCATTCAACATTCACTTTCTCTCCATTCACACATTTTCTCACCTATATTCCACCACCATGTCATCACATTAGCTTCACTACCACATTAAATGGGTTACCATTGTGTTTTCCAAAACATTATTAATTCTTAGTATTTTTAAGAAAATTTGTGGTTAAACTTTAGAAAATAATATCCATATACTTATACCTAACAATTATAATGAATTTGTTGACATGTGTAGGTACAAAAGAAGCTTCTAAGGCACCCTTATGTGACACTCTATGTTTAAATTCAAATTTGAGGAGATCATGGACCTCATGGAGAAGATCATGGAGGATAGGGTTATGTGTCACCATTGGTTGAGAGATATGTGGATTTGAAGAGGGAATAGTGGACCATCATTATGTGTTTGTTATCTCATCTTGTTGTATAAATAGGAGTGTTATATCCTTCATTTGTAACTTTGAAATTTAGAATTTAGAATTGAGAAGTTAGATTTTAGTACCTTAGGATCTTATAAGTTTGTAATGAGAAGTTAGAATTTGGAATCATTGTAATGGAGATTTTAGAACTTCTTGGAATGTAGAACTTGTAATTTCAAATTGCGATTAAAGATAAATAAAATGGAGCTTCCTTGATCTTCTTGTTATCGGGAAAACTAGTGTCCATTAAGAGCTACTAGTCCCACTAAGATGGGTAGCTATCTTAGAAACAAACAAACCAAAGTTACTTGTGTTTTCCTTTATGAGAGATAGATGAGAGAGAAGCAGAGAGTACCAACCTTAGTATTTCGCTAGTCTCCTTTCTTGTTTCCTCTCTCCCTTGATAGAGCTTTCACCACTCCTTTCTCACTTGTCATGCTTCAAAGAACACCTGTAGAGTCAAAGCAACAAAATACCATCAAAGCATAGAGATCTATAACCATAAACAATATAGGATCATATGTACATTAACCATATCAAATGCATATATAAATACAAGATTCAGAGATATACAAGTATATGGAGGAAAACTCAAATAGCTTTACTGATAGAAGTAGTAGAAGAGAGGATTACAACCAAGCTATCTAATCCAGCGTCATCCTCCTAGCATGAAAGCCCTCTTCACCTCATAAAAAGCAAGATCACCCAACAATACAATGTCTCAAAGAGAAACCAACAACACTTTATTTCAAATTACAAAATTCTAGCCTCTGGATCTCTAGGATGAGGGATCCATATATAGATGTTTGCAGGAGAGTGAGTCAGATTTTGGGATTTTGATTAGTGTCATTTCACTGATAGTTCTTGGTTCCACTTGGAGATTTTATGATCTATTACTCATCACTGGGCAAATTCAGAGAGGCAAGTGTCATATGAGCAGTTTCTAGAAGATTCTTTGAGTTTCCACCTAGCAAATTGCCTCAGCCATTTGTCTACTCTCACTCATCACACCCTACAAAAGGAATTTTAGTATGCATCGCACCTATTGTGTGCAGCAGGTGAGATGCATCGTACCCTCAGCATGGAGTAGTCTGTATGGTCCAATTTTGACTAGTTCTGAGCAGTTTTTCAAGGAGAATTTCTGGGAAATGATGCAATCAGTTGACCTTGATCCTTTAGGGTATGAAGCAACACTTTTAGGGGTTCTAGAGCCCTTGGTTTATTGACATATGTGATTGGGGTTTCGGTGCCCAAATATGTCTACAATAGTTGCCCCCTAAAGCATGAGGTCGTAAATCTTCTGATGTTAGGTGAAATGCTTTATCATGAGGATCCGAGGTTTTTCGAACTAGAAGGTGACCTGTAATAAGATACAATACAATACATTATCTTTATAATATTTTCATGATCTAGCTGAGGGGGGCATTCCCATGCTCAGCTTTATAAATTCATTTTCATGTACATAGGACAAATAATCGTCTGTGTGGCAGACTGATGATTCTGTTAGAGTCATCATCCCTTAGCCTGAATGATTATTTGTGCAGCTATGATGTACATTTGATGTCTTCATTTTCCTGAATATATCGCAACCCGGATGGATTGAACTAGATCCGGGGTCTTCAAACTCGTTCAATATTCACCCGAAGTACAAGTCGATCCATGTGAAAATATGTTCTAATGTCAAACATGGAAATACATCACCTGATTACCAGCCAATGATGTAAGCTGTTAACAGGCGCGAGAGGAATCACCGATAATGATGATGACCCTCAAGGTACTATAGTACAATTCACGTGGTGTGAATACATGAGTCGATGTCAAACACCACACAAAATCTTTTAGTTGAAGGCCATTGATGTAAACCTGTCGCTGGAAGTGAAAAACTTGCCATTGAGGCATGCAAGCTTCAAAGCACTGAAAGGGTTGTTCTTAATTCAACTTCTTGGATAATGAGCTGATGTTGACGAGAAGTGACCCATCATAGGAGGGCCTTAATGAATCCCACATCTATGACATGGAACAGAGAAAATGATTTTGTAAAGGTGAAAACAATCCGATGATACAAGGTTCAGGGTCGTAGTCATGAAAGAATGGAGCGTTAAGGTATTGCAGTGGATGAGATGTTAGTTGGTTTGGTGAATTCTCTAAGTGAATTCTCTTCAACATATCAGCAACACTAGAATGTATTGGTAGTGTTAACCCCAAAATGGATAGTATGGAGGACCAATGGTGATACGACCGATGAACGGAATAACCCAACCCGACTCAATCACGGTGATGGAGAGAAAGTGTCATGTTCAAGAGCGACCTGCTACCAATGAAGTTATTCAAGTTTTCTTCCCTTTTTCCTCAGTCATTGTTGACCAGTACCTCTTTATTTTTTTCAAGCTTGAGGAGGATAACATATGCTTGTTCTATAATTTGCCCTTCGGGCAAACCTGTTGCTATGTTTTAGCGAGCCTAGCGACAGTGAAACTCGCTCTTGTCTAAATGGACAAGTTTATAGCTATTGTTTTAACGAGTTTAACGACAAAGATAACTCGGTCATTTTCAATTTTAGAGAGACTAAAAAGAGACGGAAAGGAAACTCCAGTAGTCATTTTCTGTAGTATAATCCCTTAAGTCCGAAAAAGTATAAAATAATACCAAAGGGATGAATTTTCTGATCACTTTTGCGAGCCGAAAAAGACAAGCGCTCGATTTTTTTGTGTAATGATTCCTCAGGTCCAAAAAGATTAAAATATAGAGGAGGGATGGCACTTCCAATGACTTTAACAAGCTGGAGAGGCCAATTGCTCGACAATCTTTTCATATTTTACGAGTCTAAAAAGAGATTAATGGAGACTCGTTTTTTGAGGAGTGAGTGATGTTTTTGGAAAGAAATTGGTTCCAAGTAAGGTTTGGAACTTTTGAATCACGACAATGTAAAGAAGGTGGCTAATAGAATCACTCGTTGCAACTGTTCCTCAAAAGGGTAAACAATCAATTGGAGGCGTATGATCGGCTAAAAAATAATGGAGGTGATAGTAAGAACACAACAAAGGTTCAAAATTTGATAGCTATGCAATCACAAAGGTTATTTACTGAAGGTGGATTCATTTTTTAATGAGCTTGAACTCTCGGGGAACATATGCTCATTGCTAGGTTTATTTTTTAATGAGCTTGAACTTGGCGTAAACTTGCTCATGCTAGTCGTATAATATGTTTCTCATTAGTAGGTTCATTTTTTAGGGATCCTTCCCCATGCGCAACTTTACTCCAGAGCCGTTTGTATGCAAGTTAGGAATGACAAACTATTGTCTTAAGGGTTAAAGAACTACTAAGGTTAGGTAGGATAGACTTTCGGTGGGAAACAGTCTCCTTTGCTTTATCGTTTCCATTGGTCCTGGCAAAGGTGAATGGTGGATCAAACCAATCACCTAAGTCAAGCAGTTAAAGTTAGTAAAACTATGGGGTTAGAGTTACGCTGGTCATTTTTCACTTGTGTACAAAAAGGTTTGCATGCCCCCAAGTATAAATAAGAGTAAAGTTTCCAGGTTACCATATGGAAGTTCTTGCATTAGCAAGATTGTTCCATCCGCATAGCAGACAAAACACTTCCTTGGCTTTGTCCATCAAAATGGACAAAGGTGAATGGTGTTAGTTCCAATCACATAACCTTTGACGAGGAAATGATATTTCCAGACTAATCCCATTTTCCTAAACGGACGGGTGTGTTAGATTGGTCATATATCCTACGAGGAAAAACATCTTATATCTGGGGTTTTCCTGCCAAAGCAGACCAGGGCGCATGCCCCTAGGTTTAGTCACATTCACCGAATCACTCGCGCTCATCAGGTGGATGGACTGGAGGTTGATGAGACATTCCTTGTGTAAAGAGACCAGTTAGGGATGGAATTTCACTAGTAGATGTGTATGAACCAGGGAATGAAATTTGGTCAACTAATTGGACCATTCTGCCTTCATATGGAAAACACATCACCCGAAAGAGTGAGAAAACAATAGCTCCCATGCTGTAAATGTAGTCACGCCCAAGGAGTAGATTGTAATCTAGTGGCCCTTGGACTACCATCACGTTTAGATGAACGGTTTTCCTTCTCAAAGTAATAGGCACATTTGGAAGGATCCCTAATGGTCAACTGGTTTCTTTATTGAAGGCTGACAGATTTCGAATCTCAGGCAGAAGCGATGGCGAACCAAGTGATTTCCAAGAAATTGATGAAAGGATAGTCACAAAAGCCCCTTCATCTATGATAGTACCAGCCATGATCATTCTGTAAGCTTGTACTATGATTCGAAATGGTACATTAGATGGTAGGCGGGGTCTCCGACTAGATTGCTTGGAGGAGGGACCGAATAAATGGCCGGATGAATCTCTGACGAACTTCCTTCCTGCAGTAAAGGAATGGGTAAATTGTCCCCATGTTCATCAGATTCTATGTTAACAAAAAGAATTTGAACGGTGTCATTCCCATTCTCTTTGGTGACTGTATCATTTGAAGGTGGACCCTCTAAAGACAAGATTGGGTCGAATTTTGTCTCGACCTGTTGACTTTGGTCCAGTGTGGACTCAAAGGGTTTATCTTCAATGATAGATGCTTTGACCAACAATTGAGGTGTGTCAGTCAGATTTTCAACTAGCGATGGACTTGGCAAGAGTTTCTTGTATCTAGGAGGAAGTCGCTGTGGTGAAGCAGGACGGTTATCCAAGATTCTTTTAGCTTTGTCCAAGAAGGGACAATGGTGGAGGGCATGATCGACTTCACATAGCCTACAAGGAAATTTAGATCTTCCTTTTTGTCCATTGACTTCATTTTCACTAGTTGATGGTGTACTCTCAACATGATCGTTAGAGGTTGAAGACACCAGATTGTGCAAATGGGGAGACCAGTCCCTTAAGATCCGCAGGATGCAGGGACAATCTTGATGATAGTGGTCTCCCTTGCAAATGACACATGGAGATTTAGGTTTGGAAGGTGCAGTGTGTGGATTTTCACCAGATGAGGGTTGCCCCCTTTCGCCATTGGCTTCTTCTTCTTCTCCTTCCCTTTCTTCTTCTTCTCAGTTACTTGGTTTTTAGTGTTACTAGTTTCACCAAGTGAAGAGGAAGAAGGAGAGGGAGAAACAAAAGAAGTAGAAGGTGGGGGAGCAACTTTAGTATCATCTAATTTCTAATTTGGTTGTTGAAGATTTACAGTGTTTTGAATGACAGAGGTTGAGAAAAGCTAGACTGGCAGGCCAATTGTGAGTCCTGGAAGGGACAATGTAGCCATGTGTGGAGCACCAACATCTCCCCAAGAGGAGAAGGGACTAGGATTTCCCCCCAAGGGGGAATCCTTGATTGGTAGACTCCATTTTCTCAACCTAAGACCAACGAGGGAACAATGATGTTATTCCGAATCAAAATAAATTTTATGACGCTTTGACACAACTTGCTTTTTCATTTTTTAAGAGTCGAGAAAAAGCTAAAGATGATTCTAGTCGCCTTCGATTTTTAATGAGCCTAAAGTGACAAGTGCTTAGATGGAACTTTTCTTTTAAGGAGTCTAAAAAGGAATCAAAGTGACTACTCTAAAAATCTAGAAAGAGGGATTACCAAAACAATCACAAAACTACAAAATACTTTTTACGTACGGCAGTCAATCTTCCCGAATGATGTGTTCAATGCATTGTGATTGATAGGGCGGCAGACACGGCTTCCTAAGGATAAAGGATATAGCCTATTGTGGTCTCCCAATATATACTCGACGGTACGTGGGAGAACAAGTCCGTACTGGCACTTGTCGTATCAAAGAGGAGGAATCACCCGACCTACAATGAAAACGATGTTACCAGGATTTACAACGCCGAAATATGTCTCTAGCCTAGACTTCTAGATGTTGTGCGTTAGGTTCCAAAGCGTGTTTATGTTCATTGGAGTTTATTTTACAGTTTTTCTTTCTTAAGAAGTTTGCCTTTAAGGTTCACCGCGTGATGTAGATATACAATTCCTAAATATGCAATCTAAGATGATAAATAGTTGTTTACTTTCTTTTAGCAATGAAAATCCTAGCTACTAAGGAAAGAGAAATAAAATTCTTTCAACATAGAGCAGTGAGCACCCACTAGATGCACTTTTCCTAAATAAATTTCCACATGCAATATAAATACAAATGCACATGCATGTATTTGTTTTTCAGTTTCCTTAATGTGAGAATGACAAAAAGAAAACTAAGTACAGATCTGAACTATTTTCTTTCAAAGCAACAGTGCTAACAATTTTCTCTTTTCAAAACGAAAGGAATACTAAGACGACACTTTGCAATTTCGAATTTAAAACTGCTTTCGACACTTGAAATACTAATAATTTCAAAATCAAGCACAATGGCAAAAGTGTAATCGACTATCTAAAAGAGGAAGACTTTATGACAGTCTTTTTCTTGACTGAAAACAATCATTGTGACACTTTCAGATCAAAAGATGATAGTTCGATTAAGCTACTATTTGTAAAGGAGAACTGTAAATGATGAAAAATACATTAAAAAAAATTCACAATTCTTTATTAATGGAGGCTGAATAATGCAAAGGAAGAAGGTTCCAACAGTGATATACTGATCATAGACAACAAAGCTACTGAATAAAGCTGAAGACAATGAAGAAAAGAGAAAAATCTGGAGGTAGAAACAGTCTCACTCAATCATCGCACTGTAACATAGGGAAATAGGGATGCATCTCACATGTAACACACAGGAGGTGCGATGCATCCAGTTTGCCAATAGGAGACAGTGCGATGGTCCAGGGACAAGACTGAGCTTGGTTTTCACTCACAGTTTGCAGCTAAGTTCAAGGGTTTAGGCTGAGCTTTTGATAGGCAATAAACACAAAGTATAGGGGCTAATCTAATGAGGTTATTTGAGCTACCACTAGGGAACTTAGGATGTTTGCAAGTCATATGTTCAGTTGATAAACTACTCGGAGATTGACTAAAGTAGCGTTGATCTAATTTGCAGTTGCATAGCAAAAGTAGTTGGAAGGGTAGCTGGCTTAACTTCAGGCTCCGTCTGTAGTTTATAAAGTAAACAACAGTAACAATACAAACAAACTATTCGCTCCCCAACAGAGTCACCATTTTGTTATCGGGAAAACTAGTGTCCATTCAGAGCTGCTAGTCCCACTAAGATGAGTAGCTATCTTAGAAACAAACAAACCAAAGTTACTTGTGTTTTCTTTTATGAGAGATAGATGAGGGAGAAGCAGAGAGTACCAACCTCAGTCTTTCGCTAGTATCCTTGCTTGTTTCCTCTCTCCCTTGATAGAGCTTTCACCACTCCTTTCTCACTTGTCTCGCTTCAAAGAACACCTGTAGAGTCAAAGTAGAAAAATACCATCAAAGCATAGAGATCTATAACCGTAAACAATATAGGATCAGATGTACATTAACCATACCAAATGCATATATAAATACAAGATTCAGAGATATACAAGCATATGGAAGAAAAATCAAATAGCTTTATTGATAGAAGTAGTAGAAGAGAGGATTACAACCAAGCTGTCTAATCCAGCATCATCCTCCAAGCATGAAAGCCCTCTTCACCTCATAAAACGCAAGATCACCTAACAATACAATGTCTCGAAGAGAAACCAACAACACTTCCTTTCAAATTACAAAATTCCAGCATCTGGATCTCTAGGATGAGGGATCCATATATAGATGTTTGCAACAGAGTGAGTCAGCTTCTGAGATTTTGATTAGTGTCATTTCACTGATAGTTCTTGGTTCCACTTGGATATTTTATGATCTCTTACTCATCCCTCGGCGAATTCAGAGAGGTAAGTGTCATATGAGCAGTTTCTAGAAGATTCTTTGAGTTTCCACCTAGCAAATTGCCTCTGCCATTTGTCTGCTCTCGCTCATCGCACCCTACAGAAGGGATTTTCAGTATGCATCGCACCCTTTGTGTGTAACAGGTGAAATGCATCGCACCCTCAGCATGGAGCAGTCTGTATGGTCCAATTTTGACCAATTCCGAGTAGTTTTTCAGGGAAAACTTCTGGGAAATGATGCAATCAGTTGACCTTGATCCTTTAGGGTATGAAACAACACTTTTAGGGGTTCTAGAGCCCTTGGTTTATTGACATATGTGATTGGGGTTTCAGTGCCGAAATATGTCTATAACAGTTGCCCCCTAAAGCATGAGGTTGTAAATCTTCTAATGTCAGCTGAAATGCTTTATCATGAGGATCTGAGGTTTTTCGAACTAGAAGGTGACCTGTAATAAGATACAATAAAATACATTATCTTCATAATATTTTCATGATCTAGCTGAGGTGGGCATTCCCATGCTCAGCTTTATAAATTCATTTTCATGTACATAGGACAGACAATCATCTATGTGGCAGACTGATGATTCTGGTAGAGTCATCATCCCTTAGCTTGGATGATTATTTGTGCAGCTATGATGTACATTTGATGTCTTTATTTTCTTGAATATATTGCAGCCCAGATGGATGGAGCTAGATTTGGGGTCTTCAAACTCGTTCAATCTTTGCCCGAAGTACAAGTCGATCCATGTGAAAAGATGTTCTGATGTCGAACATGGAAAGACATCACCTGATTACCAGCCAATGATGTAAGCTCTTAATAGGTGCGAGATGGATCACCGATAATGATGATGACCCTCAAGGTACTGCAGTAAAATTCATGTGGTGTGAATACATGAGTCGATGTCGAACACCACGCAAAATATTTCGGTTGAAGGCTGTTGATGTAAACCTGTCGCCGGAAGTGAGAAACTCACCATTGAAGCATGCAAGCTTCAAAGTACTGAAAGGGTTGTTCTTAAGTTGACTTCTTGGATAATGAGCTGACGTCGACAAGAAGTGACCCGTCATAAGAGGGCCTTAATGATTCCCACATCTATGACATGGAACAGAGCAAATGATTTTGTGGAGGTGAAAAGAATCCGATGATACAAGGTTCAGGGTGGCAGTCATGAAAGAATGGAGCATTAAGGTATTGTAGCAAATGAGACGTTAGTTGGGATGGTGAATTATCTGAGCGACTTCTCTTGAACATATTGATGACACTGGAATGGATTGGTAATGTTAACCCCAAAATAGATGGTACGGAGGACCAATGGTGATATGACCGGTGAACGGAATAACCCAACTCGACTCAATCACGGTGATGGAGGGAAAGTGTCATGTTCAAGAGCAACCTGCTACCAATGAAGTTATTCAAGTTTTCTTCCCTTTTTCTCCAGTCATTGCTGACCAGTACCTCTTTATTTTTGTCAAGCTTGAGGAGGATAACATATGCTTGTTCTATAATTTTCCCTTCGGGCAAACCTGTCGCTATGTTTTAGTGAGCCTAGCGACAGTGAAACTCGCTCTTGTCTGCATGGACAAGTTTATTGCTATTGTTTTAATGAGTTTAACAACAAAGATAACTCGGTCCTTTTCAATTTTAGAGAGTCTGAAAAGAGATGGAAAGGAAACTCCAATAGTCCTTTTTCATAGTATAATCCCTTAAGTCCGAAAAAGTATAAAATAATACGAAAGGGATGACTTTTCCAATCACTTTAGCGAGCCGAAAAAGACAAGCGCTCGATCTTTTTGTGTAATGATCCCTCAGGTCCAAAAAGATTAAAATATAGAGGAGAGATGGAACTTCAAATGACTTTAACGAGCTGGAGAGGCCAATTGCTCAGAAATATTTTCATATTTTACGAGTCTAAAAAGAGCTTTTCAATCATGGTAGTGTAAAGAAGGTGGCTAATAGAATCACTCGTCGCAACTATTTCTCAAAAGGGTAAAAAATCAAGTGGAGGTGTATGATCGGCTAAAAAAGAATGGAGGTGATGGTATGAACACAACCAAGGTTCAAAAGCTGATAGGTATGAAATCAAAAAGGTTATTTACCGAAGGTGGATTCATTTTTCAATGAGCTTGAACTCTGGGGGAACATATGCTCATTGCTAGGTTTATTTTTAAACGAGCTTGAACTTCGCGTAAACTTGCTCGTGCCAGTCATATAATAATGATGTATCTTATTAGTAGGTTCATTTTTTAGTGAGCTTGCCCCATGCGCAACTTTGCTCCAGAACCTTTTGTATGCAAGCTAGGAATGGCCAACTACTGTCCTAAGGGTAAAGAACTAATAAGGTTAGGTAGGATAGTCTTTCGGTGGGAAACAATCTCCTTTGCTTTGCCATTTCCATTGGTCTCAACAAAGATGAATGGTGGATCAGACCAATCACCTAACTTAAGAAGTTAAAGTTAGTAAAACTACGGGGTTAGAGTTACGCTGGTCACTTTTCACTTGTGTATAAAAAGGTTTGCATGCCCCCATGTATAAAGAAGAGTAAAGTTTCCAGGTTACCATACGGAAGTTCTTGCATTAGCAAGAGTTTTCCATCCACGTAGCAGACAAAACACTTCCTTGGCTTTGCCCATCGAAATGGACAAAGGTGAATGGTGTCAATTCCAATCACATAACCTTCGACGAGGAAATGATATTTCCAGATTGATCCCATTTTCCTAAATGGATTGGTGTGTCATATTGGTCATATATCATACGAGGAAAAACATCTTATATCTGGGGTTTTCCTGCTGAAGCAGACCAGAAGCATGCCCCCTGGGTTTAGTCACACTCACCGAATCACTCACGCTCATCAGGTGGACAGACTGGAGGTTGATGAGACATTCCTTGTGCAAAGAGACCAGTTAGGGATGGAATTTGACTAGTAGCTGTGTTTGAACTGGGGAATGAAAGCTGGTCAACAAATTGGACCATTTTGCCTTCATATGGAAAACACATCACCCGAAAGAGTGAGGAAACAATAGCTCCCATGCTGTAAATGTAGTCATGCCCAAGGAGTAGATTGTAATCTAGTGGCGCTTGGACTACCGTCATGTTTAGATGAACAATTTTCCTTCTCAAAGTAATAGGCACATTTGGAAGGATCCCTAATGGTCGATTGGTTTCTTTATTGAAGCCTGATAGATTTCGAATCTCAGGCATAAGCGATGGCGAACCAAGTGCTTTCCAAGAAATTGAGGAAATGTTACTCACAAAATCCCCTTCATCTATGATAGTACTAGCCATGACCATTTTGTAAGCTTGTATTATGATTCAAAATGGTACATTAGATGGTAGGCGAGGTCTCCGTAGTAGATTCCAATCAAAGGAAACAACTAGATTGCTTGGAGGAGGGACCGAATAAATGGCCGGATGAATCTCTGACGAACTTCCTTCCTGTAGTAAAGGAATGGGTAGATTTCCCCCATGTTCATCAGATTTTGTGTTAACAAAAAGAATTTGAACGATGTCATTCTCATTCTCTTTGGTGACTGTATCATCTGAAGGTGGACCCTCTGAAGACAAGATTGGGTCGACTGCCGTCTCGACCTGTTGACTTTGGTCTAGTGTGGACTCAGAGGGTTTATCTTCAATGATAGATGATTCGACCAAAAATTGAGGTGTGTCAGTTGGATTTTCAACTAGCGATGGACTTGGCAAGAGTTTCTTGTATCGAGGAGGAAGTCACTGCCGTGAAGCAGGACGATTATCCAAGATTCTTTTAGCTTCGTCTAAGAAGGGACAACGGTGGAGGGCATGATCGCCTTCACATAGCCTACAAGGAAATTTAGATCTTCCTTTTTGTCCATTGACTTCATTTTCACTAGTTGATGGTGTACTCTCAACATGATCGTCAGAGGTTGAAGACACCGAATTGTGCAAATGGGGAGAGCAGTCTCTTAAGATCCGCGGGATGCAGGGACAATCTCGGTGATAGTGGTCTCCCTTGCAAATGACACATGGAGATTTAGGTTTGGAAGGTGCAGTGTGTGGATTTTCACCAGATGATGCATGGTTGCCCCCTTTCGCCATTGGCTTCTTCTTCTTCTTCTCCTTCCCTTTCTTCTTCTTCTCAGTTACTTGGTTTTTAGTGTTACTAGTTTCACCAAGTGAAGAGGAAGAAGGAGAGGGAGAAACAAACGAAGTAGAAGGTGGGGGAGAAACTTCAGTATCATCTAGTTGCTGATTTGATTGTTGAGGATTTACGATGTTTTGAACAACAGAGGTCGAGAAAAGCTAGACTGGTAGGCCAATTGTGAGTCCTGGAAGGGACAATGTAGCCATGTGTGGAGCACCAACATCTCCCCAAGAGGAGAAGGGACTAGGATTTCCCCCAGGGGGAAATCCTTGATTGGTAGACTCCATTTTCTCAACCTAAGACCAATGAGGGAACAGTGATCTTATTCCGAATTAAAATAAATTTTATGACGCTTTGACACAACTTGATTTTTCATTTTTTAAGAGTTGAGAAAAAGCTAAAGATGACTCTAGTCGCCTTCGATTTTTAATGAGACTAAAGTGGCAAGTGCTCAGATGGACCTTTTCTTTTAAGGAGTCTAAAAAGGAACGAAAGTGAGTACTCTGGAAATCTAGACAAAGGGATTACCAAAACAATCACAAAACTGCAGAATACTTTTGACGTACGACAATCAATCTTCCCGTATGTTGTGTTCAGTGCATTGTGATCGATAGGGCGGTAGACATGGCTTCTTAAGGATAAAGGATATAGCCTATTGTGGTCTCCCAATATATACTCGATGGTATGTGGGAGCACAAGTCCGTATTGGCACTTGTCATATCAAAGAGGAGGAATCACCCAACCTACGATGAAAATGATAGTTACTAGGCTTTACGATGTTGAAATACGTATCTAGCCTAGACTTCTAGATGTTGTGCGTTAGGTTCCAAAGCGTTTTTATGTTCATTAGAGTTTATTTTATAGTTGTTCTTTCTTAAGGAGTTTGCCTTTAAGGTTCACCGCGTGATGTAGATATACAATTCCTAAATATGCAATCTAAGATGATAAACAGTCGTTTACTTTCTTTTAGCAATGAAATCCTAGCTACTAAGTGTTATAGACATTTTTGTGCCTTACAGCATAGAGCATGAAATGTCAATAAACTGAGGGATCCAAAGTCTCTAAACATGTTGTTCTTACCCTTAGAGGAACAAGGTCAGCAAACCACAGCACTACAAATCAGTTCTCCACTGCAAAACACTCAAAAACAGGTCAATTTTGGATCAAAGCAGCTGCTCCAAAGGTTACCTGCGTTGCATAGAAGGTGCAACAAAGGCTACCTGCGTTGCATAGCAGGTACAACAAAGGCTACCTGCACTGGGTGTACTTTGACATGTGGAGGAATCTTTCTCTCAATGTGCCAGTGCCCAGGAAGCTTCCAAAAAGGCACTTGATCATAAGATTCGCCTAATGATGAGTTAAGAGCTTCTAAAACTCCAAGTGGAAGACAGAAACTCCAAGTGAAGAACTGAAGAACAACTGGGGTTGAAGAGGACAACAAGTCACACATCAAGCTGACTTATCTTCACTCCAAAACTCTATATAAGGATCTCATCCCATGGGATCTGGAGGGCGGAATTCAGTGCAAAGAATTGCTGTTGGTTTGCAGTTGAGAGTATTGGGTGATTGCTTGAGGGAGGTGAAGAAGAGATTTCTCTCCGTCGGGAAGGTGATGCTGGATTGGACCTCGCATGGTTGTATCACCGCCTGAACCTTACTTCCTTATATTAATAAAGCATTTGAGGTTCTTCTATTCGCATGTGTTTCAATGATGTATTGTCTTACTTGCGTTTTTGATTTATGCTAATCCTTGAATCATTTATGCATGCATGCTTCTCGTAGTTTCCTTTTCTTGTCTTATTTGTAGGATCTCGTGTAGCTGGGCCCGTGAAAAGACTTGGAGCTGGGAGCAAGAGGCAAACAAAGGAGATTGGATCGACCATTTGCGTAAGACATCGGTAAGTGGATCCCTCCCTTTTATCTCTTGCATGTCATAAAGAAGAAACTTTAGATAGCTTTGCTTTCAGCTGTTGCTAAGGAACTGTCACCCTTAGAGTGGGTTAGGGTCATTCCGAGTTGGATACTTTCCCCCACAACAGACTGGCGACTCCGCTGGGGGATCGTGTCTTGTTGGTAGCTTGTGTTTCTTGCTATTCATTTCTTAAACAAAAGAGTACCGAATCGAACTGCATTCGAGTCCTTCGAATGCAAAGTAGAGGGGCAACTACTCTAGCCCAGTGCTGGGCATGTTTATGATTTGAAGAGCTGATCCACAAGGACTCTTTTTAGCTCTTTGTGATAGTGTTCATCTTCCTTTAATCATCCTCTAGAGTATACTTGACTGATAGCCTCTGATTTGGCCAAAAACCGTTCATTTTTGAGCAAACTGTGAGCCAGAATCTGAGAGAGACGAGAGTTGTCTCATCAGTGCAGCTGCAACAAAGGCTACCTGCACTGCAACGCAGGTCCCGAAGGGGCTACCTGCACTGCATCTCAGATTGACAGTGCAGCACCTGCGCTGATCCAGTTTTGCCTTGTGCAGCTGGGATTTCCCACTGTCTGTTGCCCAGTTTTCAGTATTGTTTTTGCAGCCTGTTGTCAACCTGTATACCTAGCTGAAACCACTTCTCTTTGCCTTCATTCCCCCTCAGTTCTATGAAGAAACCGTGATTGTTCTTATTGTATTTCTTGCTGTCATTCACAGTTTCCCATAGCGAAAGTGAACTAGTCTTGCTATGACCTCTTGGATCTAGACCTGTGAGAAAGTGTCGTTGTGATTCTAAGAGCTAGTTTATTGCTGTTCATAGCTGCTTGAGCATTTGCTTTCGTTATATGGTTCGAATTTCAGTATTTCTTGTGTTGAAACGAGTGAATCTTAAGGTGTTCTTTTGATTATTGGACAAAACTTGTTTGCTTACGCTTGAAATCGAATTCGAAATTATACAACAGCTTTCTTTTTGTCATACACCAACATTAAGAAAGAAGAAAAGAAATACTTGCATTGTGCATGTGCATTTTGACAGTTTGCATGTCGATTTAGGAAAAGTGCATCAGTGTGTGCTCTATGATCTGTTTGAAAAGATGATGTCTTTCTTTTCCTTCAGTAGTTAAGGTTTTCATAGGTTGAAAGAATTGAAAAAAGCTTGCTTATCATTCTTAGACTGCATTTAGGAGTTGTCTCATACATCACGTGGTGATCCATAAAGGCAAACTGCTAAGCAAGATCAACCTAAAAAGAACTGAATTTATCTAACAACGCTTTGAAACATAACGAAACACAGTAGAGGTCTAGGTAGAGACGTGAACCGGCGTCGTTAAACATAGTGACTGTTGATCTCTACGAAGGTGGGTGATTCCTCCTGAGGGACGATAGCACTAATACGGACTTGTGCCCCCGCGTACCGTCACGTATATTGGGGGACCCCTATAGGAACAAAGCCTTTATCCATAGGAAGCTGTGTCGGTCGCCCTACTGATCGCGATGCAGTGAACACAACATTCACGAAGATCGACCACTCGTACCGTAAAACGTATTCTGTGGTTTCGCGAAAGGTTTGGCACACCCTTGCCTAGAACTCCAGAGTAGTTTCTTTTGGCCTTTTTCAAACTCTATAACTGAAAAAGTCCACCCGAGCATTTGTCACTTCGGGCTCGTTAATACATCGAAGGAGACTAGAGTCATCTTTAGCTTTTTCTCGACTCTTAAAAAGTGAAAAAGCAAGTTGTGTCTAAAGCGTCGTCATATAAAATTCATCTTAAACGGAACATAATTACCCCTGATTCCTACGTTGATCTTAAGGTTGAAGAACATGGAACACACCAACAAAGGGATTCCACATGATGGGATCCCTAGCCCTTTCTCCTCTTGGGGAGAAGTTGGTGCGCCCCACATGGCCACATTGTCGCTTCCAGGGCTGACAATTGGCCTGCCAGTTTGGCTATTCTCAACCGCTGTAGTTCAGACCACCACGGTTCCTGAACAGTCGAGTCAACAGTTAGACCCGTCTAGAGCTACCCTCCAGCCTTCCACTTCTTATACGCCTTCCTCCGATCCTTCTTCTTCGAAAGGTCAAGCCGCCAAAAGCGCGGCTCCCATAGAAAAGAAGAAGGAAAAGAAGAAGAAAGAAAAGAAGCAGAAGGAGCCAAAGGCGCCTGGGGGCAAGCAAAAGGTATCTAACGAAAACCCACACACAGCACGGACCGGGCCCAAATCGCCATGTGTCATATGTAGAGGGAACCACCTCCACCGTGATTGTCCTAGTATTCCCCGGATACTAAGGGACTGGTCCCCTCGTTTGCACAGTTCAGAAGCGTCAACCTCTGACAACCAGGTTGAATGCTTACCGTCGACCAGCGAAAGTGAAGGTTCTAGACGACGAAGGGGAATGAGATTCCCCTGCGAACTATGTGAAGACAATCACACCCTTCGCCGTTGTCCCTTTTTAGAAGAAGCAAAGAGAGTTTTGGAAGATCAACCGGTTGCACCGTTGCTACTTCCTCCTGGATACCAAAAACTCACGCCAAGTCCTTCGTTGGTCGAAGATACAGCTGCCCCTCTCATAGGGCCAGCTGAAGTGTCAGTCGCTGAAAGTGAACCTACTGAATCCGGACCGGACGAAAGTCCAAAGGTCGAAACGGCAGTTGACCCGGTTCTCCCTTAAGAAGTTTCATCTTCACATACCACAGTCACTGAGGATTCATCTTCAGTTGACGCCCTCACCGAAGAGAGTAAGGATGACACCGTCCAGGTTCTCTTCATTAACACCGATTCTGATGAACATCAGGGCAATGTGCCCACTCCTTTATCGCAGGAAGGAGCGTCGTCAGGATCATTTCCGGCCGTATATTCGGTCCCACCACCAAGCAACCTAGTTGTGTCCTTTGATTGGAACCAACTGGGCAGACCCCGGTTACCAGCCGGTATACCATTTAGAATTATAGTCCAAATATACAAAATGGTGATGGCTGGAACTATCATTGATGAAGGGGCATCTGTGAGTATCCTGTCCTCTATTGCTTGGAAAGCACTGGGTTGCCCAACGCTTTTGCTTGAGACAAGGCGTCTCTCGGGTTTTGACAAAGGAACCAGTCGACCATTAGGGATTCTACCTAATGTGCCTATTGCACTGAAAGGGAAGGCTGTCAAGATGAATTTGATGGTCGTCTAAGGACCCTTGGATTATAACCTACTCCTTGGACGAGACTACATATATTGCATGGAAGCAATAGTCTCCTCGCTCTTTCGAATAATGTGTTTTCCATACGAAGGAAGGATGGTCAAGCTCGTAGACCAACTTTCACTTCCGGGATCACGCATCGCAAGTAGTCACATACCTATCCTGAATGGTCTATTTGATCAAGAAAGGTCTCTACCTCCGGTTCTTCTTCCTGATGAGCGCGAGTGATTCGGGAAAGTAAGGCCGGAACCCAGGGGGCATGCATCCTGGTCTGCTCTGGAGGCAGAAGAAACCTTGGGTGTAAAGTAGAATTTCCGCGGGAGAATATGACTAGTCCGTACCCCGTCCCCTCCTTCTTCTTCGTAAAACAGAAGAGCTGGGAAGAGCTCTCATGTGGAAGAAGGGGCTGTTAGGAATGGGGTTGTTCTGGAAAAATATTCTTTTGTTAAAGTTATGAGTGGGTGGCGGAGCATCGTCATTCGCCGTCGCTTAGTCGGCGTCGCCGAGGAAAGTTCTGTTTGAAAGAATTAGTAGAACAATCTTTGGGTAACCTGAAAGAGGTAAGCCTCACCTGTTGAAAACAAAGATTTTTGACGGAAAAGTAGGGGCAGCCTTGAAATTAGACTTACACCTAGGGGCATGCAAACCTCTTGGAATGCAAGCTCGGGCGGCTTTTTAGTTTTAGGTAGGAATAACCCCGCTAACCCGTAGGATGGGCCGATACCCAGCTTACATAAAGAGAGGATATGGAGCAAAGCGTAGGGAGATGAAGCTCTTTAAAAAATAGGGATCTTCCATGAGACCTTACTACTTTATGACTGGTAAAAATGAGCAGTTTTGGCAAAGTTCATGCTCATTAAAAAATAAACGCAAGACCCAAGCAGTTTTAACGCGGAAATTCATGCTCGTTAAAAAATAAACAAAGCTTGTGAGCAGGCTTCCCCCAGTGTTCAAGCTCATTCAGAAAAAATGAACTGGTAAATAACCATTTGAGACCTTAAATTCATCAGCCATAAAAGCCTTGGTCGTGTTTGTGCACCGTCACCCCCACTTCTCATTTTGGCCGATCATTCACATCCACTTGATTGTTTACCTATTTTGAGGAACAGCTGCGAAGAGTGATCCCACCTAGCCATCCTCGTAATATTGCCGTGATTGGAAAATTCCAACCTGTACCTGGAATCTGCTGCTATCCCTGTTTATCACTCGTTCCTCAAAATACGAGTCTTCTTTGAGCTCTTTTCACTGACTCGTAAAAAATGAAAAGTTTGCCGAGTTTTGGCCTTCCGGCTCGTTAAAAGGACCGGAAGAGCTATCCCTCCTCTAGATTTTAATCTTTTTGGACCTGAGGGATTATTGCACAAAAAGATCGAGCGCTTGTCTAGTTCGGCTCGATAAAGATATCGAACATTCATCCCTTCTGTATTGTTTTATACTTTTTCAGACTTAAGGGATTAGATGACGAAAAAGGACCCCTGGAGTCTACTTTATGTACACTTTTCAGACTCTCTAAAAATGAAAAGGACCGAGTTGTCTTTGTCGCTGGGCTCGTTAAAATATTAGATAGCGACAAACTTGTCTTTAGACAAGAACGAGTTTCCCTATCGCTAGGCTCGTTAAAACATAGCGATGGGCTTGCCCGAAGGGCAGGTTATAGATCAAGCATATGTTATCCTCCTCAAGCTTGACAAAAATAAAGAGGTACTGGTCAGAAATGACTGGGGAAAAATTGGGAAGAACCTCAAAGCTTAATGGTAGCAAGTCGCTCTTGAACATGACACTTTTGCCTCCGTAAATATCGGGTTGGGTTATTATCATTCACCGGTCCCTTCACCATGGTCTCGCCATACCATCCATACATGGGGTAATGCTATCGATCCATCTCATCAGTGTCGTTATATGTTCAAGAGATGTCATTCAGAAAGTGTCAACCGGGTCCCATCCACTACCGTACATCATCTTTCATCCTTCCATGACCGCCACCCTGAATCATATTTCACAGATCGTTTTCACCAATCATCACTAGCTCCGTTCCGTGTCACTAATGTGGGATTCATTAAGGCCCTCCTTTGATGGATCACTTCTTGTCGACATCAGCTCATTATCCAAGAAGTTGATCTAGGAACACCCCCTCAGTACTTTGAAGCTTGCATGCCTCAGTGGCAAGTTTCTCACTCCCGGCGATAGGTATACATTAATGACCTTCGACCAGGAGACTTTGCATGGTGTTCGACGTCAGATCCTACATTCACACCACGTGAATTGTGCTGCAGTACCTTGAGGGTCATCATCATTATCGGTGATTCCTCTCGCGCTTGTTAATAGTTTACATTATTGACTGGTAATCAAGCGATGTCTTTCCATGTTCGACTTCAGGAAATTCTCACATGGATCGACTTGTACTAATGTGAAGATCGGACAAGTTTGAAGACCCCGGATCTAGTTTCATCCATCCCGGCTGCGATATATATTCAGGAGATAAAAACATAGAAATGTGCAGCAGATGATTATCCTACTAAAAGGATGATAATTAAAAGCAGAGAATCATCCGTCTCTTATCAGACGATCGTCTGTTTATGTACGGCAAATGTATTTATAAAGCTGATCATGGGAAATGCCCGCATCAGCTAGATCATGAAAAGAAAGTATGAAAAGATAATGTATTGTATTGTATTTTGTTACAGGTCACCTCCCGACGATTTGAATGAACTTCGGATCCTCCTAATAAAGCATTTCACCAGATGAACGACCTCATACTTTAGGGGGCAACTGTTATAGACATTTTTGTGCCTTACAACATAGAGCATGAAATGTCAATAAACTGAGGGATCCAAAGTCCCTAAACATGTTGTTCTTACCCTTAGAGGAACAAGGTCAGCAAACCACAGCACTACAAATCAGTTCTCCACTGAAAAACACTCAAAAACAGGCCAATTTTGGATCAAAGCAGCTGCTCCAAAGGCTACCTGCGTTGCATAGCAGGTGCAACAACGGCTACCTGCGTTGCATAGCAGGTACAACAAAGGCTACCTGCGCTGGGCGTACTTTGACATGTGGAGGAATCTTTCTCTCAATGTGCCAGTGCCCAGGAAGCTTCCTGAAAGGCACTTGATCATAAGATTCGCCTAATGATGAGTTAAGAGCTTCTAAAACTCCAAGTGGAAGACAGAAACTCCAAGTGAAGAACTGAAGAACAATTGGGGTTGAAGAGGACAACAAGTCACACATCAAGCTGACTTATCTTCACTCCAAAACTCTATATAAGGATCTCATCCCATGGGATCTGGAGGGCGGAATTCAGTGCAAAGAATCGCTGTTGGTTTGCAGTTGAGAGTATTGGGTGATTGCTTGAGGGAGGTGAAGAAGATATTTCTCTCCGTCGGGAAGGTGATGCTTGATTGGACCTCGCATGGTTGTATCACCGCCTGAACCTTACTTCCATATATTAATAAAGCATTTGAAGTTCTTCTATTCGCATGTGTTTCAATGATGTATTGTCTTACTTGTGTTTTTGATTTATGCTAATCCTTGAATCATTTATGCATGCATGCTTCTCGTAGTTTCCTTTTCTTGTCTTATTTGCAGGATCTCGTGTAGCAGGGCCCGTGAAAAGACTTGGAGCTGGGAGCAAGAGGCAAACAAAGGAGATTGGATCGACCATTTGCGCAAGACATCGGTAAGTGGATCCCTCCCTTTTATCTCTTGCATGTCATAAAGAAGAAACTTTAGATAGCTTTGCTTTCAGCTGTTGCTAAGGAACTGTCACCCTTAGAGTGGGTTAGGGTCATTCCGAGTTGGATACTTTCCCCCACAACACTAAGGAAAGAGAAATAAAATTCTTTCAACATAGTGCAGAGAGCACACACTAGATGCACTTTTCCTAAATTAATTTCCACATGCAGTCTAAATGAAAATGCACATGCATGTATTTGTTTTTCAGTTTTCTTAATGTGAGAATGAAAAAAAGAAAACTAAGTACAGATCTGAACTATTTTATTTCAAAGCAACAATGATAACAATTTTCTCTTTTCGAAACGAAAGGAAGCCTATGACGACACTTTGCAATTTCAAATTTAAAACTGCTTTCGACACTTGAAAAACTAATAATTTCAAAATCAAGCACAATGGAAAAAGTGTAATCAACTATCTAAAAGAGGAAGACTTGATGACACTGTTTTTCTTGACTGAAAATGACCATTGCGACACTTTCAGATCAAAAGACGACAGTTTGATTAATCTACTATTTGTAAAGGAGAATTGTAAATGATGAAAAATACATTAAAAAGAATTCACAATTCTTTATCAATGGAGGCTGAATAATGCAAAGGAAGAAGGTTTCAACAGTGACATACTGATCATAGACAACAAAACTACTAAATAAAGCTGAAGAAAATGAAGAAAAAACCAAAATCTGGAGGAAGAAATAGTCTCACTCAATCATTGCACCTGTAACACAGGGATGCATCTCACTTGCAACACATGAGAGGTTGGATGAATCTAGTTTGCCAATGAGAGACAGTGTGATGGTCCAGGGACGAGATTGAGCTTGGTTTTCACTCACAGTTTGCAGTTAAGTTCAAGTGTTTAGGCTAAGCTTTTGATAGGCAGTAAACACAAAGTATATGGGCTGATCTAATGAGGTTATTTGAGCTACCACCAAGGCACTTAGGATGTTTGCAAGTCAGATGTTTAGTTCATAAACTACCGGGAGATTGGCTGAAGCAACATTGATCTACTTTGTAGTTGCATAGCAAAAGCAGTTGGAAGGCTAGTTGGCTTAACTTTAGGCTCCGTCTGTAGTTTATAAAGTAAACAACAGTAACAAAACAAACAAACTATTCACTCCCCAGCGGAGTCGCCATTTTGTTATCGAGAAAACTAGTGTCCATTCAGAGCTGCTAGTCCCACTAAGATGGGTAGCTATCTTAGAAACAAACAAACCAAAGTTACTTGTGTTTTCCTTTATGAGAGATAGATGAGAGAGAAGCAGAGAGTACCAACCTCAGTCTTTCGCTAGTCTCCTTGCTTGTTTCCTCTCTCCCTTGATAGAGCTTTCACCACTCCTTTCTCACTTATCCCGCTTCAAAGAACCCCTGTACAGTCAAAGAAGAAAAATACCATCAAAGCATAGAGATCTATAACCATAAACAATATAGGATCAGATGTACATTAACCATACCAAATGCATATATAAATACAAGATTCAGAGATATACAAGTATATGGAGGAAAACTCAAATAGATTTATTGATAGAAGTAGTAAAAGAGAGGATTACAAGCAAGCTGTCTGATCCAACATCATCCTCCCAGCATGAAAGCCCTCTTCACCTCATAAAAATCAAGATCACCCAACAATACAATGTCTCAAAGATAAACTAACAGCACTTACACATTACAAAATTCTAGCTTCTGGATCTCTAGGATGAGGGATCCATATATAGATATTTGCAGGAGAGTGAGTTAGCTTCTGGGATTTTGATTAGTGTCATTTCAATTATATTTATTGGTTCCACTTGGAGATTTTATGATCTCTTACTCATCCTGGGCGAATTTAGAGAGGCAAGTGTCATATGAGTAATTTCTAGAAGATTCTTTGAGTTTTCACCTAGCAAATTGCCTCTGCCATTTGTCTGCTCTCGCTCATCGCACCCTACAAAAGGGTTTTTCAGTATGCATCACACCCTTTGTGTGTAGCAGGTGAGATGCATTGCACCCTCAACATGGAGTAGTCTGTATGGTCCAATTTTGACCAGTTCTGAGCAGTTTTTGAGGGAGAACTTCTGGGAAATGATGCAATCAGTTGACCTTGATCCTTTAGGGTATGAAACAACACTTTTAGGGGTTCTACAACACTTGGTTTATTGACATATGTGATTGGGGTTGCAGTGCCCAAATATGTCTATAACACTTCTACATTTGGCTTCTATTTTGATGTGCTTGTGAATCCTTGGAAGGGTCCCCATTTTCTAGCAAGTACACTTTTCTTTTGGTAAGCTTTCATTTTATGTTTGTTTGTAAATTTCATTAGGTTCATATGTTTGAAATATTAATGAATGACCTTTCGTAAGAAATTATTAATGTTTCTTTCAATGAATCTGATTTGTTATTTAATGTTTAATTTCATTAGTTTAAATAGTTAAATTGTTGATTAAGATGATTAGAAATATGAATGAATAGTCTCTTGTAAGGGAACTTTAATATTTCTTACACTTGTCACAATGTCTTTAGATTTCATTTTGATTAAATTATTAAATAGGTGTTGGAGATCCCAATGAAAGACCTTCTATAAGGGAGCTTTGGCATTTATTCACCTAGCTTAGTTTAGTTTGTCTCTAAGTCCATATATATTGGATGATCCTCGAAGTTTACCTACCAGGATTGATAGTAAATGAAACTCTAATTGCATCCACATTTTAGATCCAACAATCATCATGAATGATGGTGCAGGTTTGCTGCATAACACCAACTCCATCGAAAAATTCATCCTTGTTCACAACAGGTGAGGATTCTAGAATGGAAAAACCCAAGACAATACAATCCGGAGGATCAACAGAATGCAAGGACAGAGGTCGAGGGAATGAATCCACATGACAACCAATAGGATTGCAAGCCAAATATGCGCAAACCTTAAGAGAATGTGGGGTGGGAGGATGTGATAGTTCAACATATGTGTGTTCATGATCTCCCACGTCACTCCACGGTGGTGGAGTTGTTTGATGAGGTGAAGGCAGACAATCACTTGTGATAGAAACTATGTCTTCCTATGATTGCACAGCTCCATCACCAAAGTGTGCTGAGCGAGGTTCGGATATGTGAAGAAGATACTCAAATCTTCCATCAAGAAATTCCCAATCAATATCATCTTTGGGGAATTGGTATGCAAGATTACAAAAGCGTGTGTAAAATTGTTCAACAGATTCATTGAGTGCTTTTCGTAATTCTAGAATTTCTTTGTTGAGTGCTTTATAGTTAAAATGATTGAAAGCATGGTCTATCTCTACGACCAAATGAGCAAGAGAATGAATAGATTTTTCGGGCATCGTGGCACACCAGTGCATTGGGTGTCCTCAAAGCGTGTAGGCGAACAACATGTATCTCATGTATTCTTCAAGGAATCCATGTCTTTTGCATGAGCCTACAATGATGATTGCGTGCCTAACCAAGGCTACGTAGCCTCCACCATCAAATCTTTTATGAGACAAGTTATCCGAAAGCTTTTCCGAGATGATGAAATTGTTTCCATAAGACATACATTTCGGAAGAGAAACTCAGTAGTTAGTCATGATAAGTGTGTAGAGATTTGAAACAGATGTGAGGACTTAGCTTGTCACCTAGCCCTCCTTTTAGCGCCAAAATGTTGATGGTGTTTGACTCGCTAACATGTAAGGGAATCTCCCCGATAAGAAGTCCCAATTAGACCTTAGACCGTTTGGTGTAGGAGCCCCAACATTGGGTCGTATGGTAATGCTTTGACCACAATTTCACATAGAGGCAAGTAAGATAACTCTGTTGGTAGCAAGGGTGTGATAACTGCATTGAGTTAAGGAAGGTGCATGAGAGGTTCTAACACATGGGGGTTGATATGAGTGCACCCCTTGGAAACCTATAATAGTACTCGGATGGGAAGGGAAAACACAAGTGAATATGCATCACAAGCTGGAAAGCAAGTTAGCTGGCAATCCAAAGTGATGGTTAAACCAACAACACATTTCAGAATGATTCATAAATACTCATACATAATAGTCCATACATGCATGCGTAAGAAAGAAAATACATATGCCATTTAGAGTAAACAAGATATCTGTAATACAATACAACATATGCATTAAACGTGCTAGCTCTTATTATATAAGGAAGTGTAAGTTTCGGTCATACAATACATTCATGTTCAACTGCTAGTCCCAATAGTGGAACGTTACAGTCACATCTGTCTGCTCCTCCAAAGAGATGTACTAGCTCTGTGCAGTGGAGAAGCCAAGGCTCATTACAATTCTGTCCAAGCTCTCTCCAAGATAGTCTTATTAGAAGCTTCGCTAACCAAAAACCTTTACAATGAGTTATGAGGGGCTATTTATAACAAAGGGTGTGGTGACCCTTGACATTCCCTTTTGTGACAGTTCATCTAACCTCATGACTCTTCATATACTCTATGATTGTTACATCCAACTACCGATACTTGACTTACACTTGAAAATACATCTCATTACAATGCACATGTACTCATGTGAGACAACATGGCTTGAGCAAGCCATGAAAGACATCACTGACACTCGGTCCGTTGTGATGAGACTAACTCTTTAACATGCTTGTGATGGTGAAGGTGGTGAGATGATGCCAAGCTTGGTCGTCCATGATGGTGTGCATGCACCCCATGGTGACATCTCGCTGAAGCGAAATCTTGCCCCCGTTGCATCCGGTGCACCGGTATGGCTCCTTCATGCAACTCGTTTGCTAACATGCGCATGGTATTCTTGGGCGTGGCTGAAGCAGGAACACACTGATGCATAGTGTTAGTGTTGATCTTCAAGTGTGTGTTGGTGGTCATTCACATCAACTTGCTGAAGTACATGTTCAGCTCCAGTTGGAATTGCTTCTTGTATTCACCTTGGTGAGTGTGCTAAATGGGTTAGATTGCATGCATGTGCATAATGACATGCATGCTACTGAATCCCTTGCATGCGATCAACAACAATGCTCACCATTTCTACTCCATGCCAGCTGCTAGGATGGATCTTTAACATGTACAGACATAGTTTCATCCGTGAGTGCATGTTGCGCCCACTGCTGTTCATGTTCCTGCTGCAACTCATTCGTCTGTCTATGCAGCTTCATGTTTTTCCTTGAGTTGCCGCTTCAACACATGCAACTCCTTGTTTGTTCCATTCTTTGTATTCGTGCGATCTTCATGTCACACCGTCACCTCATAGCCTGAGTCTCCAAAGTTGCTTTCATCATCAGTGGTTCTGCTTGAGCTCACAACTTTTTTCTGCCTTTGTGTTTTCAACGACTTTCCTCTTGCCTTCATTGCATTCGGTATGCTACCTTTAGCTTTTTTTCATGATGATGCTCACTATGATGTTGTTGTTGTCATATCTTGATGTCCTTCTCTATGAACAACTTGATGTCTTCGTGGGTAGGCAAGTCCATAGACACTTGATCGACTGCATCCCCAAGTGTGGTCTGAACGGTGTCTTTGACTCTGCTCTCTTGGAAACCATTGTACTTGTACCACTGAGAGGTAGATGACCACTTGAAATACCTTGAGACATGGCAACACTCATGGCAAGAAATATGTCAGTCGAAAACCAAAATCAACTTGAGAACTGACTTGCAACATACCTGTGTGAATGATCATGAAGGTTGTGCAATTTCGGCTCGGGGGTCGGGAGACTGACTGCCAAGACTGTGCAAGGCATAGTCTGGGCTATTGGTATACTGACTGCTGGAATTACGCAATGCGAAATCTCAGCTAGCAATGGCTATAGGCTCAGTGACTGCATTGCACAATTTTTTTGGCCAGTAGCCACTGGCCCTCAGAAATTCCCAAAACAATCCTAGAGGGCATTGGCTAGGCAGAAATGCACATTTCTAGAGAGGGAGACAGAGCCTTCCTTCCCTAGATTGAGCAATGTTGTCTCAGTGAAGGTAGAGTCTGGGCCGAGGTTGCCCATACTTGCCGACGGGAAGATGAACTCGAATGTGAGTGTGAATGCATGGTGATAATAAGTGTAAGAATAAGTGAATGATCACGCATGAAAACGGTGAATGAAATATTTAGAAAACCGAACAACATGCATGTGGGTGAGGCGAGTCGCTGAATCGGTGACTATTCATCAAAAACAATTTCATTCATGCGACAACAGTGAGATTTTGACGAAAACTGAAATGGTGCTAGTACAAGATAGAATGTATCAAAATGACGGAAAGCGCTAACTGAAATCAAGCAGACAATGTTCATACGAAGTGAAACAAAAAAAGCACCAGAAATGCAACACAAATCATGGAAAGCGAGCTTACCCCAAAACAACTGAGCTGAGTGTGATGAAAACTCCTATATGTGATATGGGATGTCAGAGATACAGGGTTGATGTGAGGAATGAGCTTTGCAACATCTCGTTGATGAGTTTTGATAACATCGAGGTTGTGACGCGCATGCCACAAACCTAGGGAAAGTGACACTTGGTGGGAGGTTTTTGAAATGATACTTGCATGTAACCTCCAATTGCTAAAAATAGATCCCTGAAACAAGGGATGCCTTTGTATGTTGCCTTGGGAGAAGTAGCCTATGCATGCAAGTTAGTTTTCTCGGTCTCAGAGGGAACCAGTCAACTCAGCTGCACATGCAAGAGACTACTCGGCTGCTGGGAGAAAATGTGCATTTTTGGTTGGGAGCTAGGCTGGCTGCCTAGGGGATTTACACAATTTCTGGGCAGAGTAGCTGACTGCTGCCCAAATTTACGCAAATTATCGGTTGAGAAGCCTTATTGGGGAAAATTGCACAATTTTCTTTGTGAGGGTTGATTGGCAAAATTGTGCAATTCTAGAGCCCAGCAGTCAGCCAAACAGGATTGCGTAATTTCTGGAGGGAAGGATGGTTTCCCTCCAGAATTGCACAATTTCTTGGGGGAGTTGCTCAGCCTGTAGCTGAACCAATTCTGGGTGATCAGCCTATGAGGGGAATACATCAAGCTTTGATCGACAGGCTGCTTTGTGCAAGAAAATCACTGAAGCTTGTGTACTTGATGAATAAAGACATGCTGCTGTGAAGGTTGGAAGGGAGGCTCCACAACGAAGCTAAGGAAAGTTTTTGGAGGGTGGTTGTAGACACTACAACACACTCCTATTCATACGAAACCCTTGTTTCCTTGCATAGGTGCTCATCCTTCATTATATGGCATCCTTTTTCACATGCTTGATAGGTGATCTTTGAGGCTTGGGCTGGATGAATCCAGAGGAAGGTTTTATTTGTGTCGTGGTTGGATCAGGTTGTATCTATCCACTACTCTTTTTTGATATCAATAAAGAAGCTCTGTCTAGTTTCCAATATGTTATGATCTCATGTTCTTATATTCATGTGTAATATGTCATGATGCACATGTTTATGGTTGATGATCTAACATTTTTACTATGCAGGCACATTGAACTACTTGCTATGTATATGCTTCTCTGAACTGTGTTGTAGGTCTGCTCACTTGGAAAGAAGTAGAGGGTTTGGACCCTACGAGATCGAAATAAAATGTAGGACCTACAGGTACTCCTCTCAAACCCAACTTTGGTAGTTTGTATAGTTTTCTTTCTTGAACGTATGCTTCTTGTTGATTG
This sequence comes from Pinus tabuliformis, assembly GCA_031772625.1. NCBI lineage: Eukaryota > Viridiplantae > Streptophyta > Pinopsida > Pinales > Pinaceae > Pinus > Pinus tabuliformis. The sequence goes on along the minus strand of CM062818.1, from coordinate 805,159,034 downwards.
TCTACTTTTGATCTATTGAGGTTGTTAGCCCTTACCTTAGGGAAGTTATTCCTGCCAACACACATGCATGTGGTTTCTTAGTTATGATCTGTCATTGGCACATAGGAATGCTTGGATTGATGGTGGATTTTCCCAGTCTTGACATTTCCTAGATAAACATGGTATTGTGGGTTTCTTTCTTTTTATTTTCTAGTTGATTCTCATGTTCCTTCAGCTATAGATTGAGTTACTAGTTCCTGGAAGCCTTGGTTGGACAAACACTATAAAAGCCCTATAACAAATTGGATTGCATTACTAGTATTGAAAGCCTTGTTTGGAAAAACACTTTGGATGCTCTTGATTGGTTGAGTTACTAGTCCAAGAAGCCCTAGTTGGACAAACACTTTGGAAGCCTGGCAACAGTTGTGGGTTGATTTACTAGTCCTGGAAGCCCTGGTTGGAACAATGGATCTGGAGCCGAGGAAAACTTTGGTAGAGACCAATATGGTGATGGTTAGTAATGTATGACCATGAGGTGGAATCACTAGTTGAGGGTTGAGGTGGTTTGGCCCCTGGAATCCCTGGTTTGGTTTTATTGGATTTTTTCCATGAGATCCCACATTCATGCTTCGAATATGGCATGTGGGTGATTGACTAAAAGAAAGATTTGGTTCAACCAATCTTTGGTTGGGTGGTATGTGGAAGTCCTAGACTTGGTTGAATTTTGCATATGTTAATAAGAGATTCTTTCCTCTTGTATTTGAGGGGTAAATATACTTGTTTATGTGTGGTTTTTATGGCTGTCGTATATTTGTTATTTTTGTTGAATATATGTTGGTTATGAGGATGTTTTATGACAATCTTGAAGTATGGATTTCATCATGTTTTGATTTACAAATGAATGAATAATGAATATATTACCTAATATATTATAATGCAACTATTGTGATAAGGTATCAATGCTTCCTTATGATTCCCAAATAAGTATGAGACCCCTATTCTTAGCTCTGTTGTTATGACATGTAGAATGCATATTTGTGGCATGTTTGACGAAATGTCTGTCATGGCTAGTAGGGGTCCAGTCATTTCATTGATCAATTTTTTTCATTGGTACTCTTGTTTTGATGTAATTGATAATTTTTGAAGTGTTAATGAATTTCTGGGCAGTGGCCTGATTCCTAGCCCTAAAAATGTGGCACAAAATCCGGGGTCACTGAATAAGAACTAGCTAAAAAAATCCCTAGTTGTTGGCATGCCCTTGCTGTGGGAACGACTGGAGGGAAATTTTGCATGCATGCTCATGCCATGGGAGAAAATGAAGCTCTAGGTTAGTAAAATGTCAAATTACCTCTAGGGTTGGTCACCTGGAAGGGTTGGTTGGCTCTTGAGTGTAGAAGGTTAGATTGGTTTTTTTTTGTTGGTTCCAATTCCTTAACTGTACATGGGGAGTTGAATAAGATTATAGTAACCTCTTGTCATATGTTTACCCCAACGGACCAGTTAAATATGTTGGTCGTGCATACATGTTGATTACATATGTGTTTTCTATGCTTTTGGTCTACGTACTTGTTGTGTATACATGATGGTGGTCATAGTTGCAGTGGTGTCGTCATGTGAAAAGTTGATGGTGTCATTGTTGGATGTGGTCATCTTGAGCACATGGCGGTTGTGCATCGGTCATGCATGTCAGTGATTATATATTCTCATGCATACATTAGAATGGTGATAGTTTTTGTTCATGAGGTCATGGTATGTGGTTTGTATGGTCATGCATTAATGACTAGATAATGGTTAAAATGATGATTAAATGTGGATATGATTATGTTTATATATGTATTGCGATATTTTGGTTGTTCTTGAACACGAGATATCCTCTCCTGCAATATGGTAGACTATAACTCATGAGGTTCTCCCTGTAGATTATATGAGCAACATCGTGAGGGATACTCTCCTAACATATCAAACATTTTGATAAGTTTGAAGGTAGAAATAAGGAGTTGCAAAGAAGTTAATGACTGAATCATTCAATCAAAAGAGATACTTTCTAGGGCACATGAGAAACAAGTAGAGGTCAATGCGATGATTCTTCAGAGATTTTCAGACTTGCAGAGACATGGACCACTTAGAATCCATCATGGATAGGAGGATAGGAATAATGGAGCATATGGTAGCAGGTCACATGTCAGATTCTTGGATACACCCAATAGATGAGCCAATGGATATGGGATTTACTCTAGTCTTGGTTCAGACAGGTATCATGGTCATCATCATTATCATCCTTACAGGAGGAGTGACAGGGGATATTTTCTGGATCAGGCCAAGAAAGCAAAGCCACCTACACTTGATGGGGAAATGAAGAAGTCACATGATGTAGAAGCATGGTTTCTCGGTATGAATAAGTTCTTCATGTTGCATGATTACTTGAAAAACATGAAGGCCAAAATAACTACATTCAGTATTAAAGGTAAAGCATATATTTGGTGGGAAGATGTAAATAATGTCAGAGGTATTTATGAAGAGGAGTTGAATTGGAATGAGTGTGAGAGACTATTCAGGAAGAAGTATCTATGAAAGAGAAACTATGATGACAGGGCAAAAGAATTATATGAGTTGAAGATGGGATCTTTGACCGATGAGGACTAAACTAGCATATTCTTGGAGTTATTGAGGTATGTGCCTTACCTCAGGGAGGAGAAGGCCAACATCCAGTGATTCATTAGTGGGTTTCCGGTAGCATCCAAGGACATGATTGATTTTGATGAGCCTAGATCATTGGAGGAAGCCATCCGAAAGCTAAAGCATTATTATGATACATACAAGTGTAGATATGAGACTAAGCCGTAATGGAAAGGTAATGCAAAGAATAAAGGGAAATGGAACAAAAAGTGAACAGAACTTAAGATACAAGTAACAAAGATAACGAAGCCTTTCATAAGAAGTTCAATGCATCTGATAGAGGATAGGGATTTCGGTCTAAGGAGCATAACAATGTTGATGGTTGGAAGCCCCTATAGTGTTGGACTTGTGTAGGAGAGAATCACAGGAGATATTGTCCACAACATTAGGGTGGTATAACGCATAACTATAGTGCTCAGGAGGCACAAAAAGTGGGGGATGTTGGACATAGTATTCCATGGATTTATGCAGTTTTGGATGATAGACAGGTTGATCATAAAGCGTTTATTATCGAGGTGGATGGTAAGCTTTGTTATAAATTTGTTTCTATTTTGATTGACCTTGGATCTAATTATAGATATGTTAATAACGACTTGGTGGATACGTGTGGTTTGAATAAATAAGTGCATGCCTAATCTTGGTTAGTGCAGTTGGCTACTTGTACAAAGAAGATGGTTCATCATTGGGTAAGAGCTTGTGCATTTGAGTTAAATGGTATTCCTACTTCAACACATTTGAATGTACTTCCATTGGGATCATACAATATGTTGTTGGGTATGGAATAGTTGTATCTTCATAGAACCAATGTGGATTGTTTTGACAAGGCTATATAGTGCTTAGATGAAAATGGGGAACAAAGAGTCTTGTAGGGTAAGAAGAAGGCAACATCAGTTAGAATGGTGACAACTGTGTAGGTGAAGTGCAGTCACAAGAAAGGGTGTGTGTCATTCACAGTGCATATTTCAAGTGACAAAGGTAGGGAAGTTAAGGATGCAGATGTATTGAGCAAGTACTCGGTTTTATAGAAGTTTCAAGATGTGTTTCTGGCAGAGATTTTAGAGTTTTCACCTCATAAGGAAGTGGAATTTTCTATTGAGGTTGTACCAGGGTAAACACTAGCATCAAAGGCACCTTACAGGATGAGTACATGGAAGTTGGTGGAGTTGAATTTGAAATTCAAGGAAATGCTTGACAAGGGATATATTAGGCCAAGTGTGTCACCTTGGGGTGCACCAATGTTGTTTGTGAAGAAGAAGGATAGTACTCTAAGGTTATGCATTGATTATAGGCAGTTAAAAAAAGTGACCATCAAGAACAGGTATTCGTTGCTGAGGATTGATGATTTGTTCGAATTGATAACCAGGATTTCATTTTAGAAGAGGAAATTTACAAGACAATTTTCAAGACCAGGTATGGGAATTATGATTTTGTGGTAGCTTCTTTTGGTTTGACTAATTCCCAACTACTTTTATGGGCTTGATGAATAGTGTGTTGCATCCTTATATGGACAATTTTGTTATTGCGCTCATTGATGATATACTGGTATATTCCAAGAATGAGGAAGAACATGCCAAACACTTAGAAACAATATTGATATTGCTAAGAGAGCATCAATTGTAAGCCAAGCTTAGAAAATGGAGTTTCTTTCAGACATAGGTATACTATTTGGGGCATGGGGTTTCCAAGGAAGGCATAGCAGTGGTTGAGAAAAGATAAGGGCTATCATGGAGTAGGCAACTCCTAGAAATATTGATGAGGTGAGATCATTCATGGGACTAGCAAGTTATTATAGGTTGTTCATCAATAACTTCTCTCGGATTTGATATCCTATCACATCATTGCAGAGGAACGGTAAGAAGTTTGAATGAACAGAAGAATGTGTAACAAGTTTTGAGTAGTTGAAGCAGTTGTTGACAAATGCTCTAGTCTTAAAGATTGCAAATCCAGACAGATGCTTGTAAGAGAGGACTAGGTGGAGTCCTTATTTAGGAAGGATAAGTAGTATGTTATGAATCAAGGAAATTGAATGAGCATGAATAGAATTATCCAACACATGATATTCATTTGGCAAAGATCATCCATGCTTTGAAGATGTGGAGGCACTATCATCTTGGCAAGAAGTTCATCTCGATGAGTGATCATAGTGGATTGAGGTATGTATTTAAACAACCGAATCTGAATTCTAGGCAAGCTAGATGGTTGGCCACAATCAGTGAGTTTGACTTTGAGATTAGGTACATTAAAGGTAAAGATAACAAGGTTTCAGATTCTCTTAGCATGCGGATATAGGTAAATCACATAGGAGTTATGAGTTCTTATGGGACAAATCTACCAGATCAAATCCTACAGGTTCGACACCAAGATGACAATTATATGGAGCTTATGCATAGGTTACAATAGGGTACAGGTGATCAAGATGTGGACTATCATCTCACAGCAGATGGCTTGGTCAGATTTAGGGCCAGGATATACATGATAGATGACAGTGAGCTCAATAAGCTTATCTTAAGGTAATTTTATCCTAAGCCATATTAATGCCACTCAAGATATCGTAAGACATTGAAAACAGTGAAGAATTTTTATTATTGGACGAATATGAAGAAGGAAGTGGCAAATTATGTGGCTAAGTGCTTAGATTGTCAATGGGTAAAAGAAGAGTGTAATCATCCATGTGGATTACTACAACCGATTTTGATTCCAAAGTTGAAATGGGAGGTCATTTCCATGGATTTGATTACACGTTTTCCAAGGACATCTATACAACATGATTCTATCATGCTCATGGTTGACAAGTTGATAAAGGAAGCACTCTTCATTTCAGTAAAGTCTACATATTCATCTAATCATGTAGCACAAGTCTTCATCAGATATGTAGTGAGGTTGCTTGGTGTACCGAAGAAGATTGTGTATTCTGGAAATAATTATTTGTAAGTTTGGGTATAGAGTTGGCCTTTAGCACAACTTATCATCCACAGATAGATGGATAGACAAAGAGGGTCAACAAGATTTTGGAGGACATGTTGATAATATATGTGATGCATCAACAATGGAAGTGGGAAGAGTATCTTCGACTAGTTGAGTTTCACTTACAACAATGGGTACCAGAAATCTTTGAGGATGAGTCTGTTTTAAGGCATTGTATGGACGAAGTTGTAATACTCCCATCAATTGGAGTGATCTAGTGAACAAGGTGTTGATTGGATGGGAAATGTTGGCAGAGATGGAACAAGAAATGTAGGTAATCAAGAAGAATTTGAAGACAAGACATGACAAACAGAAAAGTTATGCATACTAGAACATGATGTTTAAGGAGTTTTAGGTTGGGGAACATGTGTACTTGCGTATCAAGCCCAAGAATAGCTCCTTGCGGATTGGATCATGTGCCAAGATTTCAACTCAGTTTTGTAGACTTTTCAGTATTCTTGAGAGGATTGGAATAGTATCCTATCGACTTGCATTGCCTCCAATGATGAAATTCCATGATGTTTTCAATGTGTCATTGCTTAAGAAGTATCTTAAATATGTTGATCATGTGTTTGACTGGTCTATATTGCATGCAGAACCAAAAGAATAATTCCAATCGAAATCTCAGTGGATTTTGTAGAGAAAGATTCTCATGCTCTAGAACTGAGCAATCGAGTAGGTTAAAGTTCATTGGAAGCACTTTGGGCCCAATGAAGCTACATGGGAGATGTCGGATCAGATGCAGGTTATGTACATCCTTCTCTATTCACTACTTCAGTGAATGTTTTTGGCATATTTTTTGGTGTGGTGTTTTGGTACATGTTTTGGTGTGGTGTTTTGGTATATGTATATATGCATATGAATGTAAATACCACTATGAGGTGTTATAAAGCTCCATTAAGCGTTATGGGTCTCATGTTGTTATGGTTGTCATATTGTTATGTTTCTCATGTTGTTTTGCTTCTTAGTAGGTTGATCATTGTAAATACTGCAACGAGTTAAGTTATAAAGCTCCATGGGTAGAATGTTTTGGTTTTCAACAGTCTCGTTAGTTGTAGGTGTCACTGAACACTAAGGATTGTGTTCCCTCAAGGGGGAGGGTTGTGTAACAACTCTGGTCAAAAATCCATGTAATAAAATTAATAAAGGAAAAATAATATCCAATGTCATGGGACACATATTCTAAGCTGAATGTTGGGCAAAAAACATAGTGATGGGGATCACTTGTGATTAATTAATGGCTATGGAAATTGGTAAAGGCTTTGGAAAGACATGAGACATTTATTGGCATTTTATTTATGAAAATAACAAAAATTAAGAGAAAAGGAAGGTGGAAGGTCACAAGTTGCATGCGAGGAGGAAAATGAAGGAAAATAATGGAAAATGAAGAAAATAGAGGCCTCATTAATAAAAAGGGTTCTAAGGATCAGTTCATGGCTTTTGTTAGTTTATACTTTTGTCATTTTTAGCTTGGAGCTCACTATTCTACTCTCTGTCATACTCTTCGACACTTAGAGTTTTATTGGAGCAATCTTGGAGTGTGGCATACTTGGAGTTTTGGAGTAAGAAGGAAAAGGAAAAGAAGGAAAGAAGAAGGGGACATCATGATCAACAACTAAAACACATTTTTCTTGCATGTATGATTTCCTTACTAGTTTTTCCATGCATGGAAAATGCATGTGGTTTCTTGATTATGATATGTCATTGGCATGGAGGATTGCCTAAATTGATAATGTATTTTCCTAGCCTTTCTATTTCCCAGATAGCCATGGTGTTGTGGGTTTCTTTCCTTTTGTTTTCTGGTTGATTCTCATGTTCCTTTGGTTGTGGGTTGAGTTACTAGTTCCTAGAAGCCTTGGTTGGAAAAACGATCTAGAAGCCCTGTAACAACTTGGGTTGAGTTACTAGTACTAGAAACCTTGGTTGGAAAAACGTTCTGGAAGCCTTACAACAAATCTAGGCTGAGTTATTAGTCCTGGAAGCCCTGGTTAGAACAAAGGATACGTTGCCCTGGACAACTTGGGTAGAGACCAATCTGATAATGGTTAGTGATGTCCCAACATGAGGTGGAATCACTGGTTGAGAGTTGAGGTGGTTTGGCCTTTGGAAGCCTTGGTTTAGTTTTGTTAGATTTATTCCATGATATCCCACATTCATGCTTGGAATATGGCAAAGGGGTGATTAACTGAAAGAAAGATTTGGCTCAACCAATCTTTGGTCGGGTGGTACATGGAATTCTTAGACCTGGTTGCATTTTGCATATGTTAATAAGATATTGTTTTGTCTTTTATTTAATGGGTAAATATACTTGTTCATATGTGGTTTTCATGGCTGCCATATCTTTGTTATTTCTATCGAATATATGTTGGTTATGAGGATGTTTTATGATAGTGTTGAAGTATGGATTTCATCATATTTTGATTGCAAATGAATGAACAATGAATATGAAATGTTAAATGAATATGAAATGTCCCCTAACAGTAATAAAAATTAATAAATAATAAATAAAATAATATAATATTAAAACATAAAAAAATAAATGATAAACAATAAAGAAAAGATAACAATGGTTAATAAATAATAATAGAATTAAAAAAAGATAATAATAGTAAATAAATAATAAATAATGAAGAGAATATAATAATAAATAAATAAATAAAGGAGTAAATAATAATATTGGAGTTTTAAATAAATATATATAAAAGTAAACTATAAAAATAGTAAAATTAAGTAAAGTTAACAAAAAGTATAATAAAATAAAAAAGAGTTAAACTAAGAGAATGATAAAAATAGTAAAAATAAGTAACGTTAAAAAAAATAAAAAAGAATAAAATAAGAAATAATTAAATTAAGATAAATATTAAATTAAGTAAAACTTAAAATAAATAAATAAAAGTTGCATGTTGACACATGGAATGTGTACATGCAAATCACTTTCCATTGTTTGGTCTATTTAATAGACGATGAGGAAGATGAGATTCATTATTCATTTCCCCATTATTTGGGGAGAAAAATGTTGCGAGACAAAGGGTTCCCGGTAGTAGTACGTTGATTGAGGGCTCAGGGGTGGCTAGATGTAGAAATATTATGTGCAATTCAGCCTACGGTTGGGTGAAGAGTTGTCCCCAAAAATTTGTTGTAGTTAGTGGGATTCAAATAACATTCAACTCTGCAATTACAAGTAAGGAATATCATTACTACATGTAATTTGTCTTTGTTCATATTTCAAAAGAATTCTATGTTAAATAGTTGAATAAAAGTGTGTTGATTGTAAATTGCATAATTGATCTAATTAGTTGTATATTTTAATTTCGTGATTGTTACATATGGTATAAAAAAGAATTTAATAAAACACATTTTTTTTAAATAATATTTTTAAAATAAATAAACTTTCCTTATTATTGAGTATAAAATTGTGCCGCTTTTTATTTGCATATAATTATGTACATGCGTATTTTTGAATCTATGATTATAGCTTTAATTTAAAAGAATTCTATTAGAAAATAATGTTATACAACTATTGTTACAATATTACAAACATACATATTTTAAACATATTCTTTTATTAAATAAAATAAAAAAATATAATCCTGGATGAATAACGTACAGGCGAAATAAGGACAGAGGCTCTACCGAGTGGAAGGAATTGAGGGGATATTTATGTTGAAAGAGTTTGTAACTTTCAAGAATGAAGTTAAAGTGGTTAAGAATTTTTGTAGGATCTCTCTACAAATTTAATTTTATTAATTTGATTATCTCCTCTGTTCTTAATATAATATTGAGGATTCATTATTAAGTACGTTATTATAAAAATAACTCACTATGAAATAGTAACATTGTTATGGTTCTTACAGCAATGTATCTGTGCCAGATAATTTAGATTCATGATTTTCCGAATTCAATCTCAAAATATTGTTATTTATATAATATTATAAAAATTCGTAATATCATCTCAATTATAATATCTAACTATTATAATTTTTTTAAGAAAAGTAAATAAATAGATTAGAAAATAAAAATTTTCATTTATCATTTTGAAATGAAAACGGAAAAACATTAAGAATTATCCATATACGTTTATATGCATAGTATAAAGATTTTTCTTAATATTTTTGAAATATAATTGAATTGAATTCGGTTAAAATTGTATTTATATGCGTAATATAAAGATTTTTATTAAAATGTTTGAAATATAATTGAATTCAATTTAGTTAAAATTTTAAATATTTTTGGTATTTTTTAAATATATATATATATATATGTTTATCTAATTTGAATGTGATATCATTATATATAAAAATAAAATAAAATAAAATAAACCAATGACATAATTAATTTATTGATAATAAATATCATTTATATTTGAATAGAATATAAATTACAAAAATTATTATTAGTAATATTAAGTAATGATGGTTTTTATTTATGAAACTTCTAATTGATTAAATAGTATGGATTTACTCTGACGACGTTGTTTTTTAAATAGAGAGAACAATTGTTTTACATAAGAAGTTTGAAGACTTATGAAATAGGGATAAATGATCATATTTTCCTTTCATTTAGGGGAAGATATTTTGGGTACAATATAAAATCTATAGAAAATTAGGTTTTGGTCTAAAAGATATATAGCCTCCTTGGAAGTGTTAAAAAATAAATAAAAATTGAACATCTGAATCATGTCTAATTGCTTAAATTTTATGGTACAATGTATGAGGTTAAAGTTTTGTTTATGTCAACATGGAAATGTTGAATCATAAAGAGTGATGATGTTTCATGATATGATGGTATGAGGATAATGATGTTGTATGCTCATGATGGATATGATATGCATAGGAATTATGATGTTATGATAAGAGGTATATTAACATGTGGTTCATTTATTATGTGATGTCATGATATGTATTTGATGTTCATATGTTGATGCTATAACTTATGATCGTATTTCATGACGTGAAGCATGTGGTAACTGCCTATAGATTTTATGACATGCATGCACATGTAGCTCTTTACTATCTAGAATGTGGTGATTAACAATGGTGTTATGTTATCATGATGACATCCAAGATTGGGAATGCATATTATTTTCTACAATGTTAAGATTATAACTAATGCATTGGTTGCATGTTGAGATGTGGTCACTGACAAGAACTCCACAAATGAGTTGAGAGGGCCGCTTTATTTGATGATCTCGTAGGAGCCCATACCTGTGAGGGAGAATATGTAACACCATATGGGCTGGGACATACTTAATCAACACTACAAATGCCAGTGGTTCCTTTGTCTTGTATAGCTCTTGGTGGATAATGCTTGAGGGGCTATGGGGCCATCTTGAGGAGGCTAAGTGCCTGATATTATAGGCTAGGTGCCTGATAATGGATTCGGAGGCCAAAGTCTGTTGGGGGTGTATGGACTTTGATGCTTGGGATTGTGCACCTAAGTAGGTGTGGAGGGAGTGGGCTAACCTTGCGAGATGGCCAGAGTCATTGAGTACTGGGATTGGATGCCTGCCTTGGGGCAGATGAGGTCTCAGCTGGGCACGAGCCTTGGGGCTAGCCTTGGGCTATGGTACAGACTAATGAGGCTTATGCCTCATTCCAAAAGTGGGAAAAAGGACAAAGCTTCCTTGAGATTTTCTGGGTGTTGTGAAAACTTTCGATGCCTGTTGGTTATACTAGTTCAACATAGGATGTAGGGAAAACGTGAAGTAATAAATAGCTAAATAAATAAAATGTAAAATGATTCGACTTAACTTCAGGACAAAGATCTTTAAAGAGAGGGAGTATGTAATGTCCCATAATAATAATATAAATAATAAATAATAAATAATATTATATAATATTAAAACATAAGCAAATAAATGATAAACAATAAAGAAAAGATAACAATGGTAAATAAATAATAATAAAATTAAAGAAAATATAATAATAGTAAATAAATAATAAATAATGAAGAGAATATAATAATAATAAATAAATAAAATAGTAAATAATAATACTGGAGTTTTAAATAAATATATATAAAAGTAAACTATAAAAATAGTAAAAATAAATAAAGTTAACAAAAAGTAAAAAAGAATAAAATAAGTAATAATAAAGTTAAAAGAATATTAAATTAAGTAAAACTTAAAATAAAGAAATAAAAGTTGGATGTTGACACATGGAATGTGTGCATGCAAACCCCTTTCCATTGTTTGGTCTATTTGATAGACGATGAGGAAGATGAGATTAATCATTCCTTCCCCAATTCTCTGGGGAGAAAAGTGTTGTGAGATAAAGGATTCCCAGATAGTAATACATTGATTGAGGGTTCACGGGTGGCCAACTGCAGTAAGATTATGTGCATTTGAGCTGACAGTTGGGTTGAGAGTCATATCCAAAACGTTTTTGTGGTTATCAAGATTCAAATAGCATTTAACTCTGAAATTACAAGTAAGGAATACACTATAGGTAAGTTGTCTTTGCTGCTATTTATCAAAAATTCTATACTAATTAGTTGAATAGGGGTGTGTTGATTGTAAATCACATAATTGATCTAATTAGTTGCATATTTAATTTTTGGGGTTGTTACAAAATATATGACGTAACATATGAAAATGCATATATTGTGATAAGGAATTAGTAATGTTGTGCTAATTCCCCATTCAGAAATAAACCCAATATGTTTATCATTCGCTTTTTCAAGTGCTTAAGGATTCAAAACCTTTTCATAATTAATAGCTTCCCATGAGATTTTCTTACGTAAATGTTATAAATAGTTTAACATAAAAACATATGTTGAACATCAACAATATAACACACAACAAGACCATGATAAAGGAGTTCACCCCTCCTAGACTACGTCTCCTTGGTCCAGCTTTCAATGGCTTGGGCCTCTCTATTATACTCAAGTTACATCAAAAGTGTGTTTACAATGCTCATATGCCTCTGAAACTTGTCTCTATCAGTTCAACATACACAAAATTGCTAGAATTGATTATTTTTGCATCAAATTTGGATAAGAACTGAAGAAGTTATGACTTCTCCTAGTTCTCCCACCATTTGTTCCACAAAATGCTCCAAAACCAGCAGAAAACTACAAATTAGCCCCAAAATTAGCTAATGGGGAAATAATTTCGTTGCACCGCGGGCCATATCCTATCGTCCTTATCACAAATCGCAATCGATGGGTTTCGGTGGGTGGAATGTCTTGTTTACCTGGTGAAATGCTGTGATTGCGATATCGTGGACCCACTAGAGTTTTAAACTATGACATATAGTGTTATCACATCTAGAGTCTTTTGCATTCGATTTTTAACTTGCACTAGGGCTAATTCCTGTTACTGCTGTGATTACGATATGTGATGACATTGCATCGCATCGCTAACCTTATTTGGGCCGATACCTGTTCTTTAATCCATTTCACTGATTGCGATATGTTATTTGATCGCATTGCAACCCAACCTACTGAGGGTCGATTTCAAACAGCTTTTCCGCCCACCACTACGATATGTGATTTGTAGGGAAAATGGCAGGCTGCCACTTGGCACCTCCTTATTCGCTGAAGACTTGCCACATCATCCCAATCCTGCCATATAGGCAAGTCAAACCTGAACTTTGACTTGCTCTAACTTCTACATACGAACTCAGTTTTGAGTACCATTCATACTGTTGGATTCAGAATGACGAGCTCTTCAATTTGAAGATCAGTTTGAAAAGATTTTGACACTTTGAAAATTCTTCAATAGATGGAATTTGAACGTTCTCTCCTTGATCTTAAATCAAAGGAGGTTCATACAATCTCAAATTTCCAACATTAACAACGGAATAGATTTTCATATATGAAGGCAAATCAAGCCTGAAAGCATTGTTACCAATCTTTTCTAGAATTTTAAATGGACCATAACAAATTGGTTTCAACTTTTTACCTTCACCTTGAAGCCTTTCCTTGCTAATGTATACCCAAACTTCATCACTTACATGAAATTGATGATCTACATGATGCTTATCATGACTTTCCTTATACTTGCCCTGACTCTTTTCTAGTTGTTCTTCAACTATTTGGTGAATCAACTAAATTTTCTCAATGAATTCTTTGCTCTGTCTATGTCACTATGTCCATCTACAACTACATCTTTGTCAAACATGAAATCCAAAGGCGATTTAGGCAAATAACCAAGACATGCCTTAAAAGGCAAAGTTAGAGTAGAAGAGTTTTTTTCTCGGTTGTAAGCATGATGAATATAATGCAACTGTTCATCCCACAACTTAGGATGTTTGCTGCAATATCCTCTTAGCAAATGAATAACTGTCTTGTTAACCACTTTAGTTTGACCATCTGTTTACGTATGAAAGGCAATACTTTTATTCAATTTGGTGTCCATCAAGTTCCTTAAACTTGACCAAAAATTCCCAACAAATCGAGAATCACGATCACTTATAATAGAAGTAGGCAATCCAAAATGAACCCATACATTTTGAAAGAAAAATTGAGTTGTTTGTTCAGCTGTAATTTTCTTTTTGCAAGGCATTAACATGCACATTTTGTTGAACCTATCCACAACTACATACAAATAATCATGAGCTTTCCTTGACAAAGGAATACCTCCTGCAAAATCCATAAAAGCACTTTCCCATGGTCTTGAAGGCACTAGAAGTGGTGTGTACAATCCTAGTTTCCTATTAATAGGCTTACTGACTGCACACAATAAAAAAAATCTTATAAAACGTGATACACTTTCAAGCATACGAGGCCAATAAAAATACCCCTGAAGATTTGCCACTATTTTACTTACACCAAAATGTCCAACAATAAGAGAAGTATGCATTTCCCTTGTGAGATTTACTCTCTCTCCCTGTGGAACACAAAGTTTTCCCAAATGATATAACAAATTATCATGTACATGGTAATCTAATTCCTCACCTTGGTGGCCTCGACTCAAGTTTAAATATACCTCTTGAAAGTCAGCATCTTGTGCATATTGATCAACATAAATTTCATGCAAAATATAATTATGCTTGAGTAAAATGGATACATTTACAACTGGTCTATAAAGAACATCAACAAATTTGTTATAAATTCCTTTCTTGTACCGGATTACCAAGTGGAATTGTTATAAAAATATCATCCAATGAAAGTTCCTTGACTATTGCAATTTAGTTTGAGATTGCAAATATTGCAAAGGTTGATGATCGATGTGAATAATGGTTTCTTTTCCCATCAAATAATGCTTCCATTTCTTCACACTTTATACCAATGCATAAAGTTGTTTATCATACATAGGATAATTAATAACAACACCACTAAAAATTTCAGAATGAAATGAAATGGGTGTACCATGCTATAAAAGACTTGCACCCATAGCATAGTCACTTGCATCTGTCTGTATTTCAAAGGGTTGTTTCAAATATGGCAATGCCAAAATTGGGGCTAAATTGATCTTTTGTTTCAAAGCATCGAATGCCTTTTGCTCTTTTCCTCCCCATTGGAAGACAACCTTCACATTAGTCAACACATGTAGTGGAGATGCTATAGAGGAGAAATTGACAATAAACTTCCTCCAGTAGTGCTACTCCTAAAAGAACTCCTTACTTCTGTGACTGATTTGGGTATTGGCTAATTCATAATGACCAAAACTTTAGAGGGATCAATCTTCAGCTCACCTCCTCCAACTATGTGGCCCAAATACACTAAAGAAGTTTTCCCGAATTCACATTTAGACATATTTAGAAATAATTGTTCTTTTCTAAAGACATCCAACACTTTCATAACATGCTTGACATGCTCTTCTCATGATTTATTGAATATCAAAATATCATCTAAATAGAAAATTACAAATTAATCAAGAAAGGATCTTAAAACATCATTCATAACTCTCATGAATGTAGCTGGACCATTGCAAAGACAAAAAGTCATTACTAGCCACTCAAACAATCCTTGTTTGGTTTTGAAAGCAGTCTTCCAAATGTCCTCCTCAGCTATTCTTAATTGATGATATCCACTTCTCAAGTCTAATTTAGTGAAATAATTTGCATTTTTCAACTGATCTAGCAAATCATCTATTCTGGGAAGTGGGTATCGATTCTTTATTGTAATCTTATTCAAAGCTTGACAATCTACACACGTGTCAGGTTCCTTCTTTCTTGGGTACCAATACAATTAGTGAACCACATGGTGAAGTAGAAGGATGAATTACTCCTTTATCTAACAATTCATGGACTTGTTTTTAAATTTCTAAACTTTCCAGAATTGACATTCGATACATACCAATGTTTGGGAGTGGACAGTCCTATTATAGTTGAATTTCATGGTAAATTTCCTTTTTAGTGACATTCCTTTTGGTTCTTGAAACATGTCCCCATATTGATTGACCACATTAACCAATTCAACTTTCATCTTCACATCAAAACTTGCAAAGGATTCCTACTTTGTGTCATTCTTCTGCTTGATCATGAGGAGCACAAGACTCTTACTGGAATTAACCAGTCGTTTCATTTCACTTGCGCCTGCCAAAGACAGATTAAGTTTCTTGTAATGGGCTCTCACAATGTACTCCACTCCGTTTTTGAACAAATGGTATTTATTCTCAAATCTGTGGAAAACAACCTTCCTGTCATACAAATACGAACTTCCCAACACAATTCTTGAGATATCCAATGGCACAACATCTAATTCAACTTCATCAATGAAATTAGCAATGATTGAAAACCTGAAAATACATTTCTGGGTGACCTGCAAATTGGAATCCTTGGTTATCCAACCTAACGGATATGGTTTATGATGGGGCATGGTTTCTAGAATCATTTTCTTAACCAAATCTGTAGAAATTAAGTTTCCCTGCGATTCACTATAAAAAAACTTATCAATTTTCATATGTTTGCAAATGACTGGTTTTCCTCATTTGAAACATTGTGGGTATTATTTGCTACGCTGGTACTTGCTACAAATGCCTCTTTGCTGACCTCTTTTCTTGCTCTTGCCATGAATTTTGCTTTGGTGGTTGTGGCTGTAATTTTTGTTTCATCTCTTGAGTTTGAACCCAAGTCTTGTTGTGCAACAACATTGGTCTTCTGTTTCCCTTTATTGTTGAATTTCTTCGGTCTTAATTCTAGATGAAGCTTCCAACAATGTGTTTCATCATTTCCTTCCTTGGAACAATTCTTGCACATGGCTCTCTCCCTTTCTTTCTTAATAGAAGCATTTTTCTTCTGCTTTCCTTTAAACTTCTTCACTTTTTCAACACTTTGAAATGGCTTCTTCTTACCTTCTTCCTGTATATTTTCCCCTCTTGCTTCAAGGTGTGTAGCTTGAACAAAGACCTCATGAAGATTTGTGGGACTGAACATAAGAATAGTATGTCGAAGATATCTATGCAACCCTCCTATGTATTTCATCAAAGTATCTTGTGACTGTAAGTCTACTCCTAGCATAAGAGCTCTTTTCCTAAACTCTTGAGTATACTCATGCACATTTTGACCTTTCAACTGTCTGAAATTTTTCCAATTCATAATGGATTTTTTCATATGAGCTAAAGGGTAGAATTGTATTTTTATAGCAACAATGAAATCAAACCAACAAATAGATATCTTACCATGTTTTTTTGATCTCGTCTTGTGTCCTTGCTTCCCACCATACAAGTGTTACATCCTCCTTTCTCAATGAAGCCAACTGAATCTTGATATCATCCTCTTAAAGGTTATGAATTCTACAATACACCTCCTACTGATGAATCCATTTATCAAACTTCTCTACATTAACTTCTCCATTGTACATAGGCAACTCAAATTTAGCATCAAGGTTTAGAAAATGATTTACCAAGCCCTTTTGAAGAATGATGATGAGTATCAGTAATGGTAGTATTGGTGGAAGAGTGTGAAGATGCTTTTGAAGAAGAAGATGAAGAAGATGGTGGAGATGGTGGATGCTCATCTCCATTCCCATTATTTCCTTTTCCTTTATCTTCTTTTCCGTTACCTCCTCCTGAAGAGCCTTCTCCATTGGGAGGCTTGGAACTTTCTCCTTGTAGTCTTCTGTTCCTCTCTTCATAGAGGACCTTAACCATCTCTGTCATATCAAAGAAAGACTTTCTGGAGGTCTTCTCATCTTTTGTCATGATAGGTTCTCCTTCATGAGACATGGTATCTCATGACTCAACTACAACTTGAGGCTGTACTGGTGTTGGAATCTCAATTGCAACTTTTGCAACTTGAGGTTGTACTAGTGTATAATACTTTGACAACCTTGCTCTTCTTCCGTTTGTCCCAATTTCAAGGCTTTCAACCAGCTTTCCATCACCTATTTTGAGCTTTAACCTTGTGAGCATGACATAAAATTGCAAACAATTAAACCCCTCTTTTACAAAGAAAATATAGTAAGCAAAACCAGAGCTCTGATACCAATTTGACCTGAATTCGAGTAGATTAGTAATGTTGTGCTAATTCCCCATTCAAAAATAAACCCAATATACCTATCATTTTCTTTTTCAAGTGATTAAGGACTTAAAACTTTTGCATAATTAATAGATTCCATGAGAGTTTCTAACGTAAATGTTATAAACAATTTAACATAAAAACATATGTTGAACAACAGCAATATAACATAAAAGAACATCAAAATATAACACACAACAAGCACATGATAAAGGAGTTCACCCCTCCTGGGCTACGTCTCCTTGGTCCAACTTCCAATGGCTTGGGCCTCTCTATTATGCTCAACTTACATCAAAAGTGTGTTTACAATACTTAGACGCTTCTAAAACCTATCTCCATCAGTTCAACATACACAAAACTACTATAATTGACTATTTTTTCATCAAATTTGGATAAGAACTTTAGAAGTTATGACTTCTCCTAGTTCTCCCACTATTTGTTCCACAAAATGCTCCAAAACCAGTAGAAAACTACAAATTAGCCCCAAAATCTGCTAACTGGGCCATATCCTATTGACCTTATCGCAAATCGCAATCGACGGGTTTTGGTAGGCGGAATGTCTTGTTTACCCGGTGAAATGGTGTGATTGTGATATTGAGCACCCGTCGGAGTTTTAACCTATGACATATAATGTTATCGTGTTCGCGGTCTGTCGCATTTGGGACTTAACTTGCGCCGAGGTCAATTCCTGTTACTCCTGTGATTGTGATATGCGATCGCATAACATCGCATCGATAACCTTGTTGGGGCCAATACCTATTCTCTGATCCCTTAACCGATTGCGATATGTGATTTGATCGCATCGCAACCCAACCTACCAGCGGCCAATTTGAAACACCTTTTCCACCTACTTCTGTGATATGCGATTTGCGAGGGTCAATGTTGGGCTTCCACTTGGCGCCTCCATATTCATGAAAGACTTACCACATCATCCCAATCCCGCCATGTAGACAAGTCAAACCTGAACTTTGACTTGCTCTAACTTTTGCATACGAACTCAGTTTTGAGTTTCATTCATGCCGTCAGATTTAGAATGACAATATCTTTAATCTGAAGTTGATTTTGGCAATATTCTGATGCTTTCATTTTTGAGCATAATTCTAGCACCTGATTCCTTTGCCTTAAAAAAGTGGCATAAAATCTAGGGTTATTGGCATGCCCTTATTGTGGGAGCATGTAGAGGGTCCAAGTCATATACATGCCCATGTCATGGGAGTGAATGGGGCTCTAGGTCAATAAAATGTCAAGTTACCTTAGGGGTTGGTCACTTGGAAGGGTTGGTTGGCTCTTGAAGGTTTTATAACATGTGTAGAAGGTCATATTGGTTATGTTTTGTTGGTTCCACTTCCTTAACTATTCATGGGGAGTTAAATCAGATCATAGTAGCCTGTCGTCGCATGTTTACTCCAATGAACTGGTTAACTTAGGTAAATGTGGGAGGAGGTGTTACCATCTCAAATTCAATATTTAGGACATGCGATTTTAACGATGGGAAGAAAGAATGACCTAGATAAAGTTAAATCTATCACATAATGGCCAAAATGAAATAATGCAGTTGAGGTTAGATCATTCATGGGTTTGGAAAGGTATTATAAGATATTTATTAAAATGTTTTCTAGTATTGGTCATCCAATCACAATGTTCCAAAGGAAGGGAAAGAGATTTTATAGACAACTAAGTGTGTTATTAGCTTTGCGTAGATGTAGCATTTATTGACCCGTGTACCAATCCTTCAAATTATTAATATGGAAAAATATTTTGTAGTATACACAAACAAAGGAAGGTTTGGGTGGTGTCTTAATGCAATAGACATGACACACAATTTTAAATATGCTATTGTTGTTCACACTTTAAAAATGGGGAGACACTATCTTCTTGGAAGAAAATTCATATTAATAACAAATCTTGGAGGTTTGAAATCATTATTTGATCAACTAAAATTAAATGCCAGACAAGTTACATGGTTGGATTTAATCAATGTGATTTATTGATCTTCTAGATTGACAATTAATTCTAATGGTTTCTTAATCTAACCGTTCTTATGTTCAAATTTATCATCAAGATATTACATAAAAGCTCTCAATAATAGGAACAATAATGACAGTAGGATCATATTGAGACAACCAAACTCAAGAGACACACAAATTTTACTCCAGAAAAACCTTCTTCTAGGGGGAAAACCTAGCAACCTATTCTTAGAGAGATTATCCAATTAAACAATAGATACAATATGATATTTTCAGTATAAATAAAGTCAAACTACCAACATAAAAACCCAAGTCAAACCTAGTCAAATTGTCCACAAACCTAGCCAAAATTTTATTTAGAAAGCTTTAGTTAACTCTAGTCAACTAGGTCGAATTTGGGCTTGCTGCTTCTCCACAAAAAAATGATCTTCTTCCCAATGAAATTCCAATAAAATCTTTGGTATCTTTCCCCTTGTGCAAATTGAGAGGTCAAAACAAAGATAAGATATCTCAGTTAACACTAGATTGTTTTGGTCAACCTCGGTCTCCTTCACATAGATGAACATAAGAATTTGTTTGATGTGTGAACCAAATTGGTGCCTTGAGGAGAAGTACAAGTGGAAATTTTATAGTGATCTAATGAGCCCAAATAGGTGCGTCTTTTGGGGATGGATGACTTGAATAATATGAAGCCAACTTGTACTTTTGGAGGAAAAAATTGAAAATTGAAAATTCTTTCTTTTAGGCCAACTTGAATACTGATCGAAGCTACAATAAAATCAACACTCCCTCTTAGCTAGAGAGGTATTCACATTCACTCCTTCAAATTATCTCTTGTTTAAAACTTTCTCTATCCCAAGAAAAGGTTGAATGAGCTAGCTATGTTGATGAATCCATCCACCTCATGTTCAATACCAGAACCACATGGAAATCATCACACATTAAAATCAAATAAAGGAACTAGTCACCCATTATTCCTTGGGTCACCAATCTACCAAGTCATCACTAGGAGTCATGTCAGGTACCCCACCTAACCCATCATGAAACTCGGGCCCAATTACCATTCCCACATGTCATCACATGTCATTGAATTGTAAAAATATTTTCTTGATGCTATAAGGCACTCACTCAACCCACTAGCCATAATCCATGGAAATATGGTTAGGCCACCCATGATTGTGGGAGGATTCTAGGCCTTGATTCTCATTAGCTCAATCTCCCCAACCATATCCCATGGATCCTAGTCAAAACCCATGACCTAGAGAGATTTTTTACAAGATATGTTCATCATGTGGTCTTTTAGGGCTTTGGGGATGGGAAAAAACCCTTATTTTGTAATGGGTATTGGGTATTAGTCCTTGTTTTGTGGACCAAGGTTTTTGTAAAGATGAAATATATTTAAGAAGATGTAATACTTTGTAAATAATATCATCATAGAACATAATAGAAGAGATCATTCGACTATTGTATTCACATCTGTAGTCTATATTTTTAGGGAAGGCTCCGCAGCTAAGTGCACAGAGGTCTGGAAGAGTCTGTAGCTGAGTGCGTAGACCACCTGTAGCTGGGCGCAAGTAAAAGAAGTATATGTAATGAATATTTATATTAATAAAGAAGAAGTTTTGGCGAAGTACTGTATATCTTATGTGTGTATTCTATATTGTTATGTATCTAGTTATGCGTGATTTTCATTGAATTATATGAAGAATTGTAATATATACTGTGATTTGTTAGAGTTTATGGGTTTAATGTGGATATGTTAAATTAATCATTTGTGCGAATTTATTTATATACATGACGTTATAATATTAATATAAAGTAGAAGTAAATACATGGTGCCACTATGCAGTTATTGCTTCAGTTGTGGAAATATGGTTCTGCAGCCTCCCATAACTGCTTCGGGTGAGATTACGATTTTCTTGCAAGTCGTTGCCAAAAGGGCTAGTAGTTGAGGGCTTTTTTGGTGTGCAACACACTTTGAACCTAGGTCAATCCCCCTCAAACCAATATTTATCTACTAAGAGAATAGAAGATAATTGAATAATCAATCATTTTGCACCATAAAATCATGAAAAGTATATGTTTACTTGTCCTTGGGGATATTTTACTATCATGTTCTACCCTTTGGAATTTGTAATGATCCTATGACCTTCCAAAGAGTTGTGACAAAGATATTTTTTGACTTATTCATGGTTACATAGATGTTTTATGGATTTTTTCACAACTTATGGTGTTATGTTTGAATTAGTGTTGGCTAATCTAAAAGAGGTATTGAAAAAAGGTAAGGAATGTCATGTAGATATCAACACTAAAAAATGTTTGATGTTCTTAACTAAAGGAGTGATGTGAGGGCATCATATTTCTTCTAAAGGCATCAAAGTGCACCCAATGAAGATACAGGTAATATTAAACTTACCAAGTCCACAAACACAAAGCGAGTTATGTATCTTCCTCAAGAACACAGGTTATTATTGACACTTTATTGAATAAATTTACTCAAGTAGCTCATCCTTTGTTTTCTTTTCTTACTAAAAGCATTTATTTTGTATGGAAAGATATCTTCCATTGTGCCTTTGAGGATTTCAAATTTAAGTTGTCTAAGGCTCCCAAATAAAGAGGACCCAATTGATCCCTATCATTCATATATCTACAAATACTTTAGAAACCACCACTGGAGTCATATTGGGACAATAAGAAGATCATAATACAAATACCGTATATTTTATTCGTAATAATATCTCCCTTGTATAATTGAATCACACTATGATATATTTTTTTCTTGTTGTAATCAATGCAATAAATAAGGTTGGACATCATAGGACTTACACATGTTACATCATAGATGTTACATCCATGCGTTGGTGTATACATGGTTCTACAATCCAACATCCTAAATTTATTCAAGATCTCCAAGGTATATCTCCCTTCACTAAGGAAGATTTCCCCATCTGTTTGCCACACTTTGAGTCTTAGAAAATAGTACATCAACCCCAAGTCCTTCATTTCAAACTCTATTTCTAAGTCGCTCTTGTATTCTTCTATGAGCCCTATTGACCTATTAAAAATATATCATCCACATACAAAACGAGAATGAGTGGCTTACCTCCAATCATAGTATATTATAGGTTCAAATCTGCCTCACTCTTCACTAATCCCATCTCATACAAATATCTGTCAATATGACCATTCCATGATCTTGGAGATTTCTTGAGTATAAATATTGCTCTATTCAATTTTCATACACAGGTTTCCCTCCCATGTGTCTCAAAGCCCCCTAGTTGTTTGATTTACACCTCCTCTTCTATGAATTCATTCAGGAATGTCATCTTGACATCCATCTAATGAATATGTCATCCCATATATGCTTCAAGTGGGATCATATCACTAACCGAAGTATACCTAGCCATGGGAGAAAATTCCTCCTCATAATCTATTCCCTCTTTCTGATAGAAACACTTGGCCATGAAACTGGCTTTGAATTTTTCAATGCTACCATCTGTAGCATGCTTGATGTCAAAGATCTAGTGAGAACCAACCATTGTCCTATCCAACGTTCTAGGAACCACCCTACCAAACATCGTTCAACGTGATGGAGTTGTACTACTCCACCATAACATCTTACCATACAGAATGTTGTGCAACCTCTTCATAGCTGGAAGACTCACTATCAATGAGCTGACTCATCCATGCCTTGTAACTTGAGGATCTCCTAGAAACTCTTATGCATCTCTTAATGTATGAAACATCTCATTATTCCTCCTTCCAATTGAAGTGGGTGGAGATTCAAGCTCCCCATCATTCTCCTTCTCCTTATTCTGCAAACTCTCCTCTAAACTTGTACTTGTACTAGTCACTGTACTTATACTTGTACCTTGCACCCGAGATTGTTGTTAAACCCTTGGAGCTTCTGCTCATTGACTATGATCAATTGTTGGCAACCAGCAAGATCTCCTAAAGACGTTCTCTTCTTGAAAATTAATGTCCCATCTCATGATGATCTTCTAAGTCTCTAGAATATAGATCTCATATGCCTTGGATGTTTCATTGTAACCAATGAAATATCCCTTCTCTATAGTTGAATTTAGCTCGGTACACTTCTTGGCTACAATGTGAGAATACACGATATTGCGAAAAATTCTAAAATGATCGACTTCTGGTTTCTTTTTTGTGAATTCCTCCTCAAGTGTCATCCTTCCCAACACCTTATGTGGGACCCTATTTTGAATGTAAAATGTTTTGCTACATGATTTTTCCCAAATATATCTAGGCATATCATGATCATATAGCATGACCCTTGCTACTCAAACTATGGTTATGTTCTTGCATTTTGCAATGCAATTATGTTGCTAGTCATATGGGGATGTCCATTCCCTCTTGATTATCTCCTTTTCACATAAATCCTTAAGGGTTTTCTTAATATCCTTGCCTCCATTATCTATCTAAAGTATCTTCATCTTCTTCCATAATGAGTGCTCCAAAAGAGTTTTAAACACTTGGAAGAGACTGAAGATTTCATCTCTTGTCTTCAAGAAGTATATCTAGGTCTTCATAGAGAAATCATCAATGAAGGTCATGGAATTTTCATAACCCTTGAGAGAACTTGTTCATAATGGACGACAAATATCAGAATGTATCAACTCTACATTACAGCTAGAGGCCCGAAACTTCAAATTTCAATTTTTAATGGGAAGTTGAGAAAAATACTTGAATTTTTAACTCTACAATTACTTACAAAATTGAATTTTATTTTATGCATTTTACCTTGAATGCTATAGTGTAATACAACTATGACTAGACACCAAGACTAGGTCATTACCAGGGCTTAAGATATCAATAGATCCATAACTCTCCACTTTAAAAAATCATTTATATATCAATATGTTGAGGGATTTATGCCTTGGTGCTATAAACAAACACCATTGTGACCAAGTGCTCACCAAGGCATGGAATATTGAAAAATTGTGAAAATGAGCATTTAACACAATAATGTTAGATTTTAAGCTTCCGTGGTAGTTTTTTGCAGTGGCATGATCCAGATTATCACAGTTTCGTGTTCATTCTGTCGACGTTTCAAACCCCAAAGGGGGTCCATCGTCAGGACTAAATTAGATAGAATATGAATGAAAGCTTATTGAGAGAAGAGTTTTTTGACCTGGGTATAAATAAACCTAGATCCCTAATTAGGGATCTAGGTTTATTTATACCCAGGTCAAAAGATTCTTCTCTAAATAAGCTTTCATTCATATTCTATCTAATTTAGTCCTGACGATGAACCCCCTTTGGGGTTTGAAACATCGACATAATGAACACGAAACTGTGGATAATCCGAATCATGCCACTGTAAAGAACACAATAATGTTGAGGAGCCTTAAGCCCTTAGGTGCTATGCCTTAGTTCCATGTGACTAGGGTTGTGAACTAGAGCTATAGATATTGGATATCAAAAAAGCATGAATATGTGCCTTTTTCCAACATACCAAAATGGGGTTGTAAGCCCTTAGGCACTACACCTTGGTGCCATGCAACCAGCACTATGACTAGGGACTACTTCCATATGAGGTTATTAGTTGTTTTGCGGACTTGTGAGTTTGTAAAATCTCTAATATGATGAGGTTCCTGTACATGGAACAATGGTTGAAAATTATTTGTTTATCCATCAACCAATAATGGCGATCCAAACATATTAGATTTGTGGGGCTTTCAACATTATACAAAATTTTAGGTTTCTTCAATAATTTGAGGTCTCTTCAAGGTTTTATGCTCTTGTCCTATATTTCCTTGTTACCACAAAATTTGAGATTTCTTCCTCATACCCAGCCCGCGCCACCCCCCTCCCCTCCCCCCCTCCTCTCGGGGAAATTTTTTAACACTTTCAAATTTTGCTTCTTTAAACACCCAAATGTGCTCCTATCTTAGACCGAGCTCCCCCTTTAGTTTGTGCTCATGCCTTTGGGTTTCCCCATATCTTTGACATTAATGAAAACATTATTCAACATAGAATGAAAGAAAGATGAGTAGCCCGTTCCTTTGGCTTGTGTTCTCACCTTTGGGTCTCCCCCCATCTTTGATATCAATGACAACATATTCAACATAGAATGGAAGTAATATGAGAAGGTATCCAATATCATTCAACAACTACAATAAGACCTAAATGCAATGGGAATTTTTTTGTGGAATAATGATTTGTTTTGGTATCAATATTATTTATACTTATGTAACAGATCACAACTCAAACAAAAGGTCATTTTCAAATTGCACCCTACTCCTCTAAGAGGACATTCATGTTTCTTGAAAACACACCATAACATCAAGAAATATTTTTTCTAGTAAGGACTTAAGGCATATGTGAAATATTTTGTGGTTTAATGTGTGGTCTTCCAATAGAATATTGTAGAGACAATCAAGACCAAAAGCTCCTACAACCATTAACCATACCGAGCCAGCGTCGAGAAGAAGTTTTAATGGATTTTATTACATGTTTACCCAATAATAAAACAAACAGCATTGTGACAAAGTGATCACCAAGGCTTGGAATATTGACAAATTGCGAAAATGAGCATTTAACACAATAATGTTGAGGAGCCTTAAGCCCTTAGGTGCTATGCCTTAGTTCCATGTGACTAGGGTTGTGAACTAGAGCTATAGATATTGGATATCAAAAAAGCATGAATATGTGCCTTTTTCCAACATACCAAAATGGGGTTGTAAGCCCTTAGGCACTACACCTTGGTGCCATGCAACCAACACTATGACTAGGGACTACTTCCATACAAGGTTATTAGTTATTTTGCGAACTTGTGAGTTTGTAAAATCTGTAATATGATGAGGTTTCGGTACATGGAATGATGGTTGAAAATTATTTGTTAATCCATCAACCAATAATGGAGATCCAAACATATTAGATTTGTGGGGCTTTCAACATTATACAAAATTTTAGGTTTCTTTAATAATTTGAGGTCTCTTCAAGGTTTTATGCTCTTGTCCTATATTTCCTTGTTACCACAAAATTTGAGATTTCTTCCTCATCCCCCCCCCCCCTCTCCTCCTCTTGGGGAAATTTTTTAACGCTTTCAAATTTTACTTCTTTCAACACCCAAATGTGCTCCTATCTTAGACCGAGCTCCCCCTTTAGGTTGTGCTCATGCCTTTGGGTTTCCCCATATCTTTGACATTAATGAAAACATTATTCAACATAGGATGAAAGAAAGATGAGTAGCCCGCTCCTTTGGCTTATGTTCTCACCTTTGGGTCTTCCCCCATCTTTGATATCAATGACAACATATTCAACATAGAATGGAAGTAATATGAGAAGGTATCCAATATCATTCAACAACTACAATAAGACCTAAATGCAATGGGAATGTTTTTGTGGAATAATGATTTGTTTTGGTATCAATATTATTTATACTTATGTAAGAGATCACAACTCAAACAAAAGGTCATTTTCAAATTGCACCCTACTCCTCTAGGAGGACATTCAGGGTTCTTGAAAACACACCATAACATCAAGAAAATTTTTTTATAGGAAGGAATTAAAGCATATGTGAAATACTTTGTGGTTTAATGTGTGGTATTCCAATAGAATATCGTAGAGACAATCAAGACCAAAATCTCCTACAACCATTAACCATACCAAGCTAATGTTGAGAAGAAGTTTCAATGTATTTTATTACAGGTTTACCCAATTATGAAGGAAAGAATGGAATTATTATGGCGGTAGATCAGTTGAAAAAGTGTTCCTAGTTTGGATTTCTTTCTCATCCTTTTAAAGTAATTATAGCGACAAAAGAATTCATGGAAACAATCTAAAATCTACATGGAATCCTGAAGATTATTGTATGTAATAGAGATCTAATTTTCACCAGAAATTTTTGGACTAAGTTGTTTTCTCGTTTGGGTACTAAATTGGCTCATAACTCATCTTACCATCCTTAATCAAACAAGAAAACTAATATCGTTCAATAAATATTTTGAAGGATATCATCATTTCTTTGTGTATGATAAAAATACAAAATTCTTAAAGTGGTTTCCCTTGGAATAATGGCGATACAACACATCCTTTGATACATTGTAAAAAATGTACCTATTTATGGAACTTTGTGGATATCATTTTCAACCTATCACATCACCCTTGAAAGGGGCTACAAGTTTTCAAGCAATGGAGAACCACATAGAGCACCAACAATAACATGTTACCAACTTAACAAAAATTGTAACCTCAAAACAAAAATCTAGCCCAAGAAACCCCTTTGGGGGGAAATAAGTTATTTACATGAGTATGAGTCTTCAAGGGTGAGGAGCAAGATGCTATATGCGAGCTCCAAGGAGAAGTTTAGGAGGGAGTTGGATGGTGTGTACCATGAAGTGCAGGCAACAGATCCCACTAAGTTCGCCATCGATGTTATAAGAGCACGTGCAAGATGATATCTAATACTGGTTTTATGGCATATTGATAAGGAAACATGTGTATGAGATTATTCATGGCAGTTGCATCAGCTGCTTCCTCTTTTCTTTGACTAGTTGTGATGGGCCGTTAAGTGGCCACCGTGTATTTTATACAAAACCTTCTAGTTTAAGTTAATAAATTTATTTATTTTTATTTATCTTTCTGTGGAATAGCAGTATCAAATAAAAAATAAGTGTAGTTTTTGTTATTTAAGTGGGTGTTATGTTTTTTAAAAAAATTGTAAATTGAATACGAAATAGAAAAACTAATATGCAAATATTTGCTTAAATTATGGTGGTTTGTAACTCATGGGAAATAAGTTATTTACATGAGTATGAGCTACTTTCAAGGATTTTAATTATGAAGCTTAACAATTAAAAATAATTGCACAAATATTTAAAAATCATACATAAATATTTCAACAACATCCATAAATTATGAAAAAAAAATGTGAGACAGTAGAAAGGCTATAATAAGACCTTCAAAGTTATGGCCCAATCAAATGTTTAAAAAATAATTATTGTCGAAGTTAAACATTATATCTTGGATCAGTTAATGCTAAACTAATGGTGGTCAATAGGAAAATCCATTGCTAGCCATGGCAGGAACTAATAATATAACACTAGTTAGTATTGTATATTTGTTGTTATTTTTGGCATATATTGACTAGTCAAAATGCCAAAATTACAAGATTTTTTTGTAAAGGTCTTATATTAATTGTTATTCTTATATATTAGAAACTTTTAAACACAATTACATAAAGATATAGGTTTAAATCGCATATTGCTTTAAAGCCTTCCCATAACCAAAAATATGGAAGATTAGGAACTTCATCCATATAGGTTAAGATAAATGTCATTATTTTCTTAAATAAAAAAAAAATGACTTTACTGTGATAAAAAAGTAGAAGGTCCACAATCAAAATTTTATATGCACCCATAGTACTTTGACTTGTTGCTAAGTAGATAAAAAATAGGAGAATATCTTAATAAATGATCTCACTCTACTTTAACATGTTCCTTTAAAGCAGAGTAGCTAATGGGTCAACCAAATAACTGCATAAGAGATATGGGGAGAGGCCTCTAACCCAATGTATTTGGATATTGTCTCTTATTACTAGCCTTAAATGGGCTTTTTTTTAGCTCACCTTTTAATCAATTGATAGTAAATAAAATATATTATTATGAAACTTATATAAAAGTAATTTTTTTTAAGGAAAAATTGCAATTTTATTTAAAGAACAAAATTACATTTTTGCAGATTCTAAAAAACATTTGATCAC
This sequence comes from Pinus tabuliformis, assembly GCA_031772625.1. Lineage (NCBI taxonomy): Eukaryota > Viridiplantae > Streptophyta > Pinopsida > Pinales > Pinaceae > Pinus > Pinus tabuliformis. Next base: position 805,129,317 of record CM062818.1, on the reverse strand, counting down.
ACCAACCAATGATTGGTGCCGAAGAAAACAAAACTAAAAAATAAAAAGACAAAAATAATTACATTTGGGAGCTAAGTGTGAAGGCACTTAGTTTCTCTTTTCTTCCCTCTTTTTTCTCTAGTTTTTACCAACCACCATGGTTGGGAGTGGCAGTTATAATAGCCATTTGATTCTTTTCCATGTTCATGGGAACTTCTTTATCTGAATCCGAAACTTTTTATGCTTGGACTCTTTTAATGCTTCCCACCTCCTTTTTAGGGGAATCTTCTAATTCTATTACATTTGAATTGTAGTTTTTGTTTCTTTATTAATGTTTGAGCTTTAATAATATTTCTTGTACTCCTCAACTCCTTATACTAATATTTCTTGTGGATTTTGATTAGAAATACTTGTAGAATTCTCTATATTTTCTTCCTCCTCCATTTTAGAGAGATGTTAATCTGAGATGTGCCATCCCTTTGGCCTTTGGACCTCTTTCTTTTTTATCTTTGGCTCTTTCTTTTCTTGAGGAAACATTTTTGAAAATGTTCTATTTGAAGACAAATACAACATTTAAATGATGTTTTTTCAAAATATAAAGGTTTGGTCTACTCAATGTTGTTATGAAGTAGAAGTATGTGATAGGGTAAACCTTAGTAATAATCTTGGAAAAAGTGAAAATTCCTTTTATGGCTTTATCCAAATCCAACTTTATGAACTTCCCCAAAGTATTTCCAATTCTTTCTAATACTTTCTAATGCCAAAAATGGAGAGGGATATAATGTAATCTAACTCAAACTGACATTTTGGATACCACCATGGTATTGGCATCAAAACCTAGGAACCATGCGGCCACAAAGAGGTCTACACTACCCAAAACCATGTCTAAACCAATTTAAAGGCGTAATCCATATTCTTCAATGTATCAACTTTTACAACAAAAAAACCTTGGAAGAGTCAATTTCCCATCAAGGTTAATCATAACAAATTGAAAATATGCCTTCTTTTCTAGATCTAATTGATAGCTATAATTCTCCTTCAAAGTTTAAGATATATGCCTGCTCTTCAAAGATTGAAAGAGGGACCAAGAAAATCCCCTAAACATGTAGAAAAAGCCAATTTTCCTACCAGTTCCAAGAGAAAATATTTCAAATCCTTGACATAGATAATTTGTGTGGGGATTTTCCTCCATAACTTTGCAAAGGAAAAACTCCACATTAATCTCTTGCAATTTCACAATGAGGTAAAGAGGTAGAAAAATATTGAAATCTCTATATGTAGATTCGACCAGAAAATCCCCATATGGAAATGATTGGGATCATTCATAACTGGACAAAACCAATCCAAAGTCTTTTGCACCCACACTGGCCATGATTGGGGCAAAAGAGCATTGTCAAACCCTAAGATAGAATGTTGAATAACATATGAAAAATCTCGGCTCTAGAACTTTGAACTATATACCCTCAACATAGGTCATAAATAGTCTCAACCAATGCATAGATCACAATGTAGGAAGTACCCTATATGAGCACCAAGAGAAGACTAAAACTCAACGATGGCGGCCTAACAAATCTTGCAAATAGAGAAAGAAACCCCAACACTCCTCATTTTCGATCTTTGAAAAATAAGTCACTCCACCTTATATAAAAGTTATTGATTTACAACTCTACAAATTTAACTAGCAAAAATAATTAAACTAATTTAAAATAACATTTTTATTAGTTAAAAATATTATCAACTTTAAATAACATAGTGGAAAAATATTTTAGTGAGCTTATTTAAGTAGTAAAGTATTTTCAATTTCATGCAAGAGGTTCGGGTATCGTCATGTGTGTATCAAGGAGGAAGACATCCATAAAATCACATTTTGGAGAAGTTATTGCCATTATAAATTTTTGGTTGTACATTTTGGACTTACTGTGTGATGAACAATGTATTGAGCCCATTTTTAAACAAATATGTATTGGTATTTGCTGATGAAATTTTGGTGTATTCAAAGAACAATGAGGATTATGAGAAACACTTGGTAGTCATGCTACAATTGATGAGAGAGTATAATCTCTATGCAAAATAGACAAATGTCAATTATTTTAGTCTTTGTAATAGGCTTGGTCAAAAATCCATGTAATAAAGTTAATAAAGGAAAAATAATAACCAATGTCATGGGACACATATTCAAAGCCGAATGTTGGAAAAAAACATAGTGATGGGGATCACTTGTGATTAATTAATGGCCATGGAAATTGGCAAAGGCAATGGAAAAAGGCTTTGGAAAGGAATGAGACATTTAATGGCATTTTTATTTATGAAAATAATGGAAATTGGGAGAAAAGGAAGGTGAAAGGTCACAGGTTGCATGTGAGGAGGAAAATAATGGAAAATGAAGAAAATAGAGGCCTCATTAATAAAAGGGATTCTGAGGATGAATTCAAGGCTTTTCCCAGTTCAAAAGTTTGTCAGTTTTAGCTTAGAGCACTCTTGGAGGAGTGTGGCATACTTGGAGTTTTGGAGCAAGAAGGAAAATGAAAATCAAGAAAGTGCAAGAGGACATTAGGATCAACAACTACAGTGGGTTTTTCTTGCATGTGCCGAGTTGCATGTATGATTTATTTGCTAGTTTTGGCATGAATGGCACATTATTATAACATCATTCAACACTCTTGTAGTTCTGATGCTTTGGTATGGCCTTGGGCAACCCTTTCCCATACAAACTAGACCATTTATTTAAAAAAAATTGAATTCCATACGCTACTTTTCCCTTTAAAAAGTGCATACACACGTGGGTACCATAATACAAAACTTGTGTATATTATTTAAAATATGAAAAAATAAAATACTATCCTATTTTTCGGGCAAGGTTTACAGGTTTCACCAAAATCCCACCTACAAGAGCCCATGGCCTAACTAAATCAACTGTTTTTTGATGGTATTTATACACCTCGTGGAAAGGCCTAATCATAGAAGGAGATAGGATATTGACATTATAGTCTTTTTGGTCCCCAGATCAAGTTTGATTTTCCCTGTGTCTCCTAAACTTCAAGTCATAGGAAACCATTGTTTCCTTGCATAGATGCTCATCCTTCATTTTATGGCATCCTTTTGCACATGCTTGAGATGTGTTATTTGAGACTTGGGCTAGACAAATCTAGAGGAAGGTTTCATTGGTTCTGTGATTGGATCAGGTTGTATCTATTCACTACTCTTTTCTCGAGTCTCCTCACTTAGGAAGAAGTAGAGGGTTTGGACCCTACGGGATCAACATCAAATGTAGGACCTACGAGTACTCCTATCAAACCCCAATTTGGTAGTTTGTATAGTTTTCTTGCTTGAACATATGCTTCTTGTTGATTCTTTGCCTTCGATCTATTAAGATTTTCAACCCTTACCTTAGGGAAGTTTTTCCCACCAACAGAATTGGAAACTCCATATGGGAATATAGTCAAGTATTTCCTAGAAGGGTTGTTTTTCCCTTAGTTTGGGCTTTTATTTCTTGTTTCTTGATTTTTCCAGTATTGTTGACTCATTTGTAGTCTGACCAATCGGTATGATCTTCTAGATTAGGTCTATCTGTTTATTTTTCCCTATTTTTCTATATATATGCTCTTTTTGTTGTACACAGAAGCGTACATACTCGGTTTCTGCCAAAGGAACCAGCATATATGAAAGTTTCTTTGGAAATAGTCGCATGTTTATATGGGTTTGTTATTACACAGTCGTGTATATTTGAAAATATTTGAATTTTTCATGTTTTTCCTGTATAAATTCCCACTGTATATCAACAGATTATGCAATATACTAAAACACAATAGAAGATCTACTTCTACAACACTTTGCAGAAGCTTAATCAATTTAATCATGATTAATGAGAACACATATAACTGAGAATGAGAAGCAATCACACATAACATAGAAGAAATAACCCGAGGAAAGCCTCAGCCTAAAACCCCAATCTCTGTATTATCATACAAGTGGAAATATAGTCCAGATTACAAAAAGAATCAACTCACAAGCTATCATGTTCTCTCTGCAATCCCTCTGCTGCTCATAGACAGTCAAAGACCTCTCTCAAACCTTCTCCTCTGCCCTCTAAGTCTCCTATTTCTTTGTGCAATTTTCCTTGGGGTCTAGTGTAGCCACTTGTGTGAATTGGCCTCTTCACACACTCACTAACCTCTGATCTAACTGCGTGATCCTGAAGGAGATAAATCCTTCTCCATGGATGAGTTTTCTTTATAGGAAAAATCCATCCAACTGATAGCACATTATTCCTCCTCTGATCTCAACTGGGTCTCTGTCTGAACTGACATGCATGAGTTATTCATGAGAGAATATTCATTATCTAAAGTGCAACAGTTATATGAAAGCATGCATTAACTAATTGAACTCACATTAATTTAAACAAACTATTTAAATCAATCTAACTAGACTTGACTCAGTTAACTGAGCCAACTAATTACAACTCAAATTAGAACTCATCCTTATCTCTTTAACTGATGGATAAATCCCTCAATCAATGGAGAAATTGTTGCATGTCCTCACATAGAATTCATGTTTAATTTTTCACAACTAATTAACTCATGGTGAATTAATTAATTTATTTTCAAATAACTGTTAAGTTCAAATTCAAATTTCACTTCACTATTTTAGTTTAGGGACTGACTAAAATAGGAATCTATCCTGAACTGCTAAAAATAGAATGTTATTTTTAGCACTTCCATTTTTCATTCCCTGTTGCTCAATCTAGCACTGGTACCCAAACTACTATTTATAGCAGTGCTATTTTTAGCACTTCTATTTTTAGCATTTCTTGTTGTCATTTTCAACACTCCCTCTCAACAAGAAAGGCATTCAACTCAAACCCTATCATGTACCTTTGGAATGTTCCTCATGCAACACTTCTACCAAGTGTGGTTTCTCCAGCAACTCTAGAAACAAAAAAACTCCCCACTGGCCTCTCTGTTGGGCTAGAAACATACTCTAATGTTGAAGTTCTACCTGCTACTAAGAAGTGCTCCCTCTCTGACCTTTGAGCTGCTACAACACTCCATGCATATCGCATCATTGTACGCCTCTCTATGCCATCCTGCATTGGTGCAACACTCCTCTGCCTCTCACATTGTTGCAGCCTGCTAGCTCTGCACTATCTTGGGATAACTGCACTATAGCTCTCTCTGCCGTTCCATCCGCATCTGTCTCTACCCACTCAACCAGTCCTGCTACTCCTCATCGGGGCTCCTGTAGCAAAGTTGAATCAAAGAGGTTAGGTACCTCAAGGATCCTGCCCCTATTCCAGCCTTCTTGGGACTATCACTCCACATTGTCCCACCTTTGACCTGGAGGTATGGATGCATGTGATCCCTCTACCCAATTGGCTTGTAATTTCCCCCTACTGGAGGTCTCTACATGAGTAGATGTCTCTACTTGATCTCCTCTCAACTTCTCTAGTTGGGGCTACTCCACAACCTCCTGAAGTTGCTTCACCAATCGTGGCTCCTCCACAATCATCTGAGACTTCTTCTAGTGCTGCATGTTGAGAGGTAATGTACTCTCCCTCTCAACCACCAAGTCTCCATCAGTTTCCTTACTCCTCAAGGCTTTGCATGCATCTTGAACCTCAAGAGCATACAAGTTCTTGACCTATGAACCGATTTGCTTCACCTATCTAGTGATGATGTGTCTAAGGAAAAAATTTCCCTTACTGAAGGCTACATCATAGCCTATTTCTTCCAGCATCTCGATCAACACCAAATTTCTCTTCAGTCCTGGTACATACTTGACATCGGTCAAGGTAATGCAAGCTCCATGCTTCCTCTGAAAAAGAACTGTGCTTACACCTGAGACACTATACTTTTAATCATTACCCATCACTATGAGTATTTGGAGATCTTTCTCCTCTAAAGTACTAAACAAAATCTTGTCACTGGTCATGTGGAAAGAAGTTCCACTCTCAAGAAACCAACCACTTCCCACCATGGATGAAACCATGGATGCGAACAATGTGAAATCCAACTTGAACTGTGAGGCCAATGCCTCACCATCTGATCCTTCCATGGATCCATTCTTGGATTTCCTCAGTGGAAAATTTGTAGCAAAATGGCCCACCTCATGACAACGAAAGCATCAAACTTTTGATTTGTCAAACTTCTTCCCACCTTGGGAAGAACTAGATTAGGAAAGAGAATCCTTCTCCTTCACCTTCTTCGCCTTACTCGCTAAGGCGTAGTTTTCTTCATCCTCCATGGATGCAGAACCATCTCTGGTGCTTCTTCTTATCTCCTTCTGCATCAGATCCGACCAAAGTCATTCCCAATCTGGTAGTTTCTCTCTTCCATTAACCGAGTCTTGGCATCTATGCTAGCTCTTCCATTACCCAATTATGAAGGAAAGCAATATGAGAAGGTATGCAATATCCTTCAACATAGAATGGAAGAAATATGAGAAGGTATCCAATATCATTCAACAACTACAATAAGACCTAAATGCAATGGAAATTTTTTTGTGGAATAATGATTTGTTTTCGTATCAAGGTTATTTATACTTATGTAAGAACTCTCAACTCCAACAAAAAAGTCATTTTCAAATTGTACCCTACTCCTCTAGGAGGACATTTATGGTTCTTGAAAACATACAATAACATCAAGAAATCTTTTTTCTAGGAAGGACTTAAAGCATATGTTCAATATTTTGTGGTTTAATGTGTGGTATTCCAATAAAATATGGGAGAGACAGTTAATGGCCAAAGCTCCTACAACCATTAACCATACCAAGCCAGCGTCGAGAAGAAGCTTCAATGGATTTTATTATAGGTTACCCAATTATGAAGGAAATAGCATCATTATTGTAGTGGTAAATCAGTTGAAAAAGTGTTCCCTTTTTGGATTTACTTCTCATCCTTTTAAAGTAACTATAGTGACAAATGAATTCATGGAAACAATCCAAAAGATACATGGAATCCTGAAGATTATTGTATGTAATAAAGATCTAATTTTCACTAGAATTTTTTGGACTAACTTGTTTTCTTGTTTGGGCACTAAATTGGCTCATAGCTCATCTTACCATCCTTAATCAAATGAGAAAACTAATATCATTCAATAAACATTTTGAACGATGTCATCATTTCTTTGTGTATGATAAAAATACAAAATGCTTCAAGTGGTTTCCCTTGGCATAATGGTGATACAACACACCATTTGATACATCGGAAAAAATGTACCTATTTATGGAACTTTATGGATATCATTTTCAACCTATCACATCACCCTTGAAAGGGACTACACAATTTCAAGCAATGGACCATATAAAACACTAACAATAACAATGTTACCAACTTAATGAAAATTGTAACCTCAAACAAAACTCTAGCCCAAGAAACCCCTTTTGTGCAAAAAAACGTGAAAATACACCTCATAATAAAAAAGTGGTGATGTTGCATCACCATTTTTTTAGAGTTAAAATTCCAACATTTTTCAACCATGACATTAAAAACCAAAACGCGATCATGGAAAACCTTAAAATTCCAACAATTTTCAACCATGGTGTTAAAGATAAAATAGCATGACTGTGAAGAACCTTAAAATTTTGATATTTTTAAAGCATGGAATACAAACCAAATATCATGAGTACAAAAAAAACTTAAGATTTCAACATCTTCAACCATGGCATTATAAACCAAATATCACGACTAAAAAACCTTAAGATTCTACATTTAATAAAATAATAGTTCTACTATGAGAATTTTTTTTTTTAGCCCCAAGGGTTGGACCAATTGGTCGAGTCCTTGTCATTAAAGCGCCTTTTCTATTGAGAGGTCAGAGGTTCAATTCTCTCGATACTCTTGGGGTCATACTTCATGGTTGATCCAACAGGAAGTGATCCCTTTGGGTGGTTCTACTTGGTACAAATATTCCGTGGATGTAGTTATCATTGATCTCTAGGGTATGTGAAACACATAGAAAACACGAGCAATTTTTAATTTTTTATAAGGTTAAAACTATAGCTCTTTTGACATATTAGCCTAAGACAACTTAACCCTTTTTCAATGGGACACTAAAATTACAATATTTTTAGCTATTGTTTATAAATCATCATTAGTGTAAACAAAATCAAGGATGACACCCTAAAAAAGGAAGAATATGCAACATAATTTTTTTTTTAAATAAAATTACCAAATTTTATTTTATTTATTTATTTTTAAAACAAATTAAATAATAATAAAAAATTGTCCTTTCCAAAAAAAAATAATTAAAAAATGATTAAAACAAAAAATCTAAGGCAATTTTAACAACAAATTTAAACAAAAAAGAATGTAGAGAATTTTAAAGATGATTAAAAAGAATGAAAACAATATTTTTTTTAATAGAAATGATAATAATACTACTAAAGTTTTATAATAAATATATATTCAATAAAAAAACATCATTTTTTTTAAACAATGAGAAAATCTATCATAATTCAGTTATCAATTAGTGGTGGGACAACCATCACTAACTGCTATCCATGAATGCAATCTGACTCATCACTATTATTCAAGGAAAACCATGCCACTTGGAACTACCTGTTGGTGGTTCGTAAGAGGGTCAACTTTTTTAAACAATGAGAAAACCTATCATAATTCAGTTATCAAATCAGTGGTGGGACAACCATCACTAACTTCTATCTACGAATGCAATCTCACTTATCACTATTAGTCAAGGAAAACCATGCCACTTGGAACTACCTGTTGGTAGTTTGTAAGAGGGTCGACTTTCACTCTTCCAAGATGTCTCTTGTTATTGGATCATTAACATGTTTCCTTATGTCGAAGATAGACTCTTAGCTAAGTGAAAACAATTTTAAGGCATACTCCAGGCCCATCATTTTTTTTAATAAAAGAAAAAATATTAAAAAAAATAAAAAACCAATAAATAAATTTAAAAAAAATAAAGAAAAACAAATATATTAATATTTAAAACAAACAAACAAACAAACAAATAAAACCTATTAATTAAAATGAAAAAAAAATGAAAAAAAAAAACATTAAAAAAAAAATTAAACAATTGAAAAAAGAAAAGTTAATTAAAAAAAAAACAAAAACTATACGTGTGATGTGTGCCATGTGGGGGAGGGTGATGTACGAATCTCCCTCGCCCACACAACACACACTTCACACACCTTTTTTGAATTTTTGAATTATATCTTTTTCTTTTTCCGTGGAAAAAAGTCGTAATTTTCATTAATAAGGAAAATTACATTTTGCAGATGCCCATGGCATGTACTGAACTTTGGGCTAGATAGCCTATCTTGTTTGAGAAAACAAAACTTGAGGTGTACTCCACACAGGGAGACACTACTTTGTTACTGGGAATTTCAAATATAGGTTATGTACTTACTTTACGCAGAGAGTATCAAAAAAATAACTGTCATGTATAAGTCTGCTTCATGATGCACACATATAAGATTTTGTAAAACAAAATTAACAAAAATACGTTTCAAACTCCTTTGGAGCTAGTTATTCTCATAAGTCTATAAAAGGTCGATGATAGTATTGATGGAAGGTTCCATCCTTTTGCTCCAGTATGCTCCATGTTCCTATAGACTTGTGCGTTGTTTTGAATTATATCTTATTTTTTAATGTTGTTGATTATTTTTTTTTTTTAATTTTTTAAATTAATTTTTAATTTATAATACATATTTTTAATTTATAATGTTATTTTATTTAATTTTTTTTATTATATATATATATATATATATATATATATATATATATATATATTCTAATTTTTTGTTTTTTAATATATATATACATATATAAGAGTTTAAAATTCTTTTAAAACACCTTTTTTTAACTTGTTTCCCCACTTTTCTTTTCTTAAATTAGCAATTTTCAATACTTTTGGAATTAAAAGTCATTTTTTTTTTAATTTCTCATTTCATATATATATATATTTCAATTTTAAATTATTTTAAAAAATAATAATAATTAAACAAAATTGAGTAAGACCACTTTTACATTCATAGTGATTCTTTTCTTTCGAGGGTACAAATGATCAAAGATGTAATGTCAATTAATTAGTATTTTAACTCTAAAAATAAAATAAAATTTAGACAACTTTGAAAAACACTTTAAAACAAGCATTTTACAAAAGAAGGAAAAGAATATAGTGTTAAGTTTTAGGACTTTTCATAGTCATGATATCTAGTCTTTAATGTAATGGTTGAGAAATGTTTGAATTTTAACCTTCAAAAAAAGAGTGAGTGATATTGAATGATCAATCTTGCATTTCAATGTGTTTTTTTCATGTCTTTTATAATCATGATATTTATTCCTTAATGACATGATTGAAAAAAGTTTGAATTTAATCCTGAAAAAAAGGAGAGGTGATGCCAACATCACCACTTTTGCATTTCAACATGTTTGTTCATGCCTTTCGTAGTGTATGAACTTTAACACTGAAAAAAAGGGATGTTGCATCACCAATTTTGCATTTTAGTGTAGTTTTCCATGTCTTTCATAATCATGATATTTGGTTTTTAATGCCATGGCTAAAAAATGCTAGAATTTTAACCCTGAAATTGAAAAAAGGGTGATGCTTGCATCAACACTTTTCAAAATCAAATTGAGAATCATGATTGATGCAATCTAAAAAAAAAGAGAACTCGGTAAAGTTCTCATTAAGTTAGGAGCATTGTTCAATATGTTATCAAACTATTGAAGGACAACTTGGCTATAACAAAAAATAGGATGAAACAACAAACATATCAACATTGCAATGAAAGGGAATTTGAAGTGGGGGATTGGATGTTTATGATAGTGTAACTATACAAAGAGATTTCCCTCAAGCAACAGAAGGAGGACAATAAATTTTCACTAAGGTATTATTCCCCTTATAAGGTGTTGCAGAGGATGTGGGGGCTTCACTCAATGAACCTTTAACATATCATGTGCATTCGTGGCATACTAAGTAATACCCTTAATTTGACTACTCATTGGAAAATACCTCTAAATAACATAATTTAACCCCTACCAATACGAACCCAATACACCTTCTCAATTTAAATACCCCTACTTCACTAGATATTGTAGGTATCCATTTTTTCATTAACATTTTTTACACCCCTTTACATTTTTTCATTAACTTTGAGCTCCATTTTTTATACCTGCCAAATATAAAAACCTTTACCCCGTATTATATGCTCAATATATTATGTCATTTTTTCCTCAATATATATCCCCCTATATGAATACACATGGTATGGTATTGCTCCCCCAATGAAGCCCCTGTGGCAGAGGATTGGAAGGATGACTTACAATCCTAGTCCAAACTATTTTTGCAGAGATTAAAGAAGAAGAAAAAATAATACTAGAACTGAAAACAGTATTTGCAACCAGGATTGGGAAGCTAAAAAATTGAGCAATTTTTATGTATCTCATCAATTGGAAGTTCCACCAGTGGAAGAGGCGACATGAGAAGATGAGTTATCTATGTAGAAACATACATAATTGGTCAAGTGTTGAGGAGAACACTTGTTTGAAGGGGGAGGGGTATGTTAAGCCCTATACAAGCCCCTTGTTTAATCCTAAATCCATGTATTATGCCTATATATTGAATTATGACATTTTTTTTTATATATTATTTTGTAGGCTGAAACCTTTCATTATAAGTGTATGCTTTGTCTTTTATATATACCAAGGAGACTTAGTCTTATGATATATTATCTTGTCATATACATTGTATTCATTGTAAAATGATGTCTACACCTCAAAGTGGTTTGTAGTTTTTGGCATCTCATCATTTTTTAGGTGCAACACCATTTTTTGCTAATAGGAACTTTAGCAACGCCATAGTATTGGAGAGATATTGTCACATAACATTACATTAAAACATAAAAATAAAAATACATTAAAAAATAATAAAAAAAGGAGGTTTTAGAGAAAACAAAATACAAGTTGGTTTTCCTTCATTTCCATCCTCCAAGGAGGGTTTTCTCATCCACTCTTCTTGTTTATTTGTAAGCATTCCCCATCCTTCCTCTCGGAAACATTGAGGATACACTCCAACTGAAATGAAGTCATTTTAGCATGTCTGAACTTTTGCGTTTGGAGATATTACGGTTGATCACCTACAATGATTTCCTCATATCTCTTTATGAGTCAAAATAATTGGCAATCCGCAGATCATATTTGGCCTAACAACTAATAACATTAACATGACTAGGGTTTTGTTAACCTAGGATTTTTTGGATGTGATTGGAATGGTTATAGAGCGGGTATAAATACACAATGGGTTGTAGAAGGATTGAAATAAATCAAATCAAGAATATTATATATTAGTGAATGGCTTTCTACAAACATAAAAACATATTAAGGAATTTAGACTTCTGTGATCCATAACATTGTTTAGATAATCTTCGGCAAAATCACATAACCAATCTTTTGTCGACGCGTTTCGAACCAACCAGTGTGGTTCATCGTCAGGACAAGTTGAAGAACCAATCTGGCTAAGCTTGATTAAATAGAGGTGCAGAGACTCCAACGGCTAATTTTGACCAATGACCCTAGTCAAATTAGTTAATATTTAATTTTAATAACGGAGTTAATTTAAAAATAAATAAATCTAATATTAAATATTAAGAGAATTCCTAGGTAATACCATATCTTAATAATCTAGTTATATTGGTCATTTCACATTTATTTATATTTGATATTATTCCAATATATTTTTCTAAAAAAGGTAATAAACACTATTAGGTAATTGGTAATAATGGTAAGATAGATCTTTAGAATATATTATTTTTATCTATTATTTAAATATAATGGTCTGTTCAAATTTAAATTTAGTAAGTTATATATGTTTATTAAATAATCTACTTAATAATTTATAATTCCAACCAAATCATAATTATTCCTAGAATTTAGCTCCTTAAGGTAAATATCAGATTATAGGGTTGTTAAAGTCCATAATCAAAGTGTAACTAATAATAATGGTATATCGTAAATATCTATTAAACAAATGGTCAAATACTCAGTATTAATTGTCTATGCTTTGCAAGGTTGAGGTGGAGATCATCATCTTTTCAAAATGTAGAAAATTGTGTTAATTTTCTAATAACAAGTGTGGATATTGCTTACTCAAATTGCTTCCATTCCTTGTCATTATTCTCCTTTTGAATGTGCATAACAAATTATGGTCAATGTTATTAAAATAAATTTTTCTATGCCTAATGCAAGATAACTCAAAATATCTTATGAAGTATCAACATATAAAATATTCCATTATGTAATATGCTAAACATAACTTGCAACTTTAGCTCGTAGGCTCTAACCTCATTTATTGGATTTTGATATATCCACGGCCAAAATATTTGCACCCACTATTTGAAACTACCATATATGTAGAAATGCACCACTCCACTATTCAGTCTACAAAATTTTTTTGTATGAGCAAAAACACAACCAATATGCAAGAATATAGAATCAAATTTTACCATACATAACATACAAACATATAGGTATATATTATAATTCTATAAATGTTTTTAAATCAACTTAGATCTATTTAATCATAGATTTATTTAGCATTGAAAGGGACAAATCTCTTAGGGTGCAAACCTTCATTTAAATTTTGCAATCTAAAGAGAAGTTTGCAGCTGGAAAGATTTGATGTCTAGATACTTGATAGAGTTAAGATTAAAGATATAACAACTATATATAAATGCCATCTATAACATAAAACTAATAGCCTAAAATGAAACTAAAATGAAAATCCCCTATATATAAAAGTGGAAAAACATATTAAAATAAAAGAAAATCACAACAACATTAAAAAGAAATAATAAATATATGTTTACTTTGTTATTTTAAATATCAATAAAAAATTCAAATAAACTATTTTATATTGGTATTGAATTTAAACTGGTGTGATCCATATCAAGTTTTTGAGACATGTTTTGAGCAATTAGTTCCAAATGAATCTCAAAAAATATTTTGTATTGTATTTTAATAAAATAAACTATTAATACAATTTTCTACTTAATTTCTATTTTAACAAATCAATGTTAAATTAAACCATACAAAATCATGTTAAAAAGCTTATTGAATAGTATATACAGTTTTTTTTTTCAATAAAAAAACCATTATTAATAAGATAGAATCAAAATTACAGAGCAATTAGTTCTAAATGAATCTCAAAAAAATATTTTATATTGTATTTTAATAAAATAAACTATTAATACAATTTTCTACTTAATTTCTATTTTAGCAAATCAATGTTAAATTAAACCATACAAAATCATGTTAAAAAGCTTATTGGATAGTATATACCGTTTTTTTTTTTCAATAAAAAGAAACCATTATTAATAAGATAGAATCAAAATTACAGATTGAAGTTCCAATAACCAAAATATAACTTCTTACAGTGGAATAAACCTGAAGAAACCGTGAATGATACCTAGCCTTTGTATAAACCTGAAGAAACCGTGAATGATACATAGCCTCTGTATGAAAAAAAATGGATCATACATAAGGAAAAGGCTTTGGCATCTTTGAGTAAAAACCATTTTTATTCTTTATTTTTAAATAATTTCAAATAATAATTAAATCGAAAGAAAAATATTTTCAATTTTATTTTTCAAACAATTTAAAAGGGAAATGATGGCCGACTTGAAGATTGAATCCGGCTTTTCTAGCATTCAAATGACTCAAACAATTTAAAGCGTTTCAATATAAATTGAGTTAAAAGCATGTTCCCATTTATTATTCGAAAAATTCAATTCAACCTTGCTCTACGCACGCGGCATTCATTGATTTTCTTGAACGGATTTCGACAGGCAAGTTGCCCCTTTAATTTTAATAAATCTCTTGGAGTTGTCAGAGCCAGGGGTTGCATCCAGCGGTCTGAGATCTGCAAGAATTCTACACCTTTAATTATCCTTCCTTCCTGCGGATCTTGGAGTTTGATAGACGTTCTCGGTTACTTTAATTCACAGGAATCGGCGTTTTCTTTCCTCAAATGGTCAGTATTCTGCCTTTGCTTTAATTTTCCTTTAAAAGCTTAAAGGTCCACTGTTTTGGTGAAACGAATTCTGTTGAGGTCTTTCTTTGAAGGTTTTCTTTCTTAATACTTGCAGGCGAGTGCATGTTCTGGGATGGCTGTCAGTGACGAATGCAAGTCTACATTCTTTGATCTGAAGAGGAAGAAGATATATCGCTTCATAATATTCAAGATTGACGAAAATGAAAATCAGGTCACGGTAGATAAACTTGGTGGCCCTGGTGAGAATTATGATAGCTTCAGGGCTTTTCTTCCCGAGACAGAGTGTAGATACGCGGTCTATGACTTCGATTTTGTGACCGAAGACGACTGTCAAAAGAGCAAGATATTCTTCATTTCCTGGTAAGTATGCCAACGTTACTGTTGAGTTTTATTAATTTATTTCTTCATAATGATTTTTAATTATTAAGTCGTTGATTTAAGTGGAAGTTTTATTAATTTATTTCTTAGCAATGTATATTTTTTAATTATGAAATGGTTATATTTTATGGTAGTTTTCTTGCTAATATATTACATAGATTTTGACGTGAATAAACAAATTTACAGGTCTCCTGAGTCTTCAAGGGTGAGGAGCAAGATGGTGTATGCGAGCTCCAAGGACAAGTTTAGGAGGGAGTTGGATGGTGTGTACCGTGAAGTGCAGGCAACAGATCCCAATGAGTTGGCCATCGATGTTATAAGAGGGCGTGCAAGATGATGTCTAATTATTGTTACATCTTTATGCTTAACGTGCAAGATGATATCTAATCTAATTATTGTTACATGTTTATGCTTAACGTGGAGGAGGTTTCACTTATGATATTGGTTTTATGGCATATTCACAAGGAAACATGTGTATGAGATTATTCATAGCAGTTGCATCGGTTGCTTCCTATTTTCTTTGACTAGTTGTGATGGGCCGTTAAGTGGTAGTTTATACAAACTTTCTCGTTTAAGTTAATAAATTTTTTTATTTATCTTCTTGTTTTATTTTTGGAATAGTATTAGCAAATTAAAAAAAAAAAAAATGTAGTTTTTGTTATTTAAATGGATGTTATGTTTTAAAAAAAAATTGTAAATTGATATATGAAATAGAAAATTTAATTGTTTACTAAGGGATAAGTAATTGCTTAATTTTTTGTTGGGTAGTAAGCACTCATGAATTGACACATTTACACTTTTACTCCTAAGGTATTGAAGAAAACATAAATAATGGTAGGTAGTAACTCCTAGTTGGTGTATTTATTTCCATCATGTTATTATTCATTTTTTATGCAAATATTTACTTAAATTATGGTACCTTATAACTCATGGGAAATAAGTTATTTTCCCGACTATGAGATACTTTCAAGGATTTTAATTATGAAGCTTAACAATGAAAAATAATTGCATAAATATTTAAAAATCATCCATAAATATTGCAACTACATCCATAAATTATGAGAAATTATGATAAAAAAAATGCGAGACACCAGAAAGGCTACAATAAGAACTTCAAAGTTAGAGCCCAATCAAATGTTTAAAAAACAATTATTGTCAAAGTTAAACATTATAATTTGGATTAGTCAATGTTAAACTAATGGTAAAATAATTGTATAAATATTTGAAAATGATGCATAAATATTGCAACTACATCCATAAATTATGAGAAATTATGATTAAAAAAATGTGAGACACCAGAAAGGCTACAATAAGAACTTCAAAGTTAGAGCCCAATCAAATGTTTAAAAAATAATTATTGCCAAAGTTAAACATTATAATTAGGATTAGTCAATGTTAAACTAATGGTAAAATAATTGTATAAATATTTGAAAATGATGCATAAATATTGCAACTACATCCATAAATTATGAGAAATTATGACAAAAAAAATGTGAGACACCAGAAAGGCTACAATAAGACCTTCAAATTTATAGCCCAATCAAATGTTTAAAAAATAATTATTGTCAAAGTTAAACATTAGAATTTGGATTAGTCAATGCTAAACTAATGGTAGTAACTAGGAGAATCCATTGCTAGCCACAACAAGGAACTAATAATATAACACTAGTTAATTTTGTATATTAGTTGTTATCTTTGACATATACTAACTAGTCAAAATGCCAAAATTACAAGATTTCTTTGTAAAAGAGGTCTTATTAGTTGTTATTCTTATATCTTAGTTAGAAAATTTTAAACACAATTACATAAAGATATAGGTTCAATTCTTCAAATGACCTGGGTTGTTATTCTTAGGAATAAGGCTAATCTCAATTTCCAAGTATTTCCTTATCAATTCCAATTTCAAAAATGATTAGGTGGTGGTCAAATCCTCCATGAACATCGATTGACTATTTTACTATAAATTGACAAGAAACAATGCCTTCATTTACAAAAAAACATTTCCAATGTTTTTGCTATACTAAATTGATCCAATTTTATCTTTTGTCAAGTTGGAGAAAACTTAATTGGTTCTACATCACATAGAGGATTTGAGTGTGCAAGAAAACCCTAAATTTAAAATCTTCTCAATACACAATTTAGATCTCCACCACAATAATATTTTTACCTCATCAAATTCATAACAAGGATTTCTCCTCGAGTTCTTGAGAGAATAAAATAACACCTTAACTTGAAGAAAAAGAAAAGGATTTAGAAGTTAGATCATCCCATATAGCTAATAGAAATAAATTCATACTTCCCTACATTGTCTTAGGAGTGAAATTATCTTTGGCTTATGAGAATCTATAATTTTTTTGGAGGCATTTTTTTAGAGGACTTTCAAAAACCTCTGATACTCAACATCATATTGATCATGACGCCCCACTTATAGGGGTTGTGCTTTCTCTAAGAACCCTAAGTATGGATTTTTATTTTTTTATGGAAATTCCTTTTTATCCCTTTTAGTGGGCTTTAAAGGGTATCTAGACTTGCATTCCAAACCTTAATCTGACCTGACACTGTTGAAATAATATCAGGAAAATTCTTGGACTATGACTTGCAATCAAATAGTATCGTACCAAAAATAAAATCCTCATGTTGAGAATTGGGAGGTTTTGAATGAATCTCAAAAGGTGACTTCCCATGCAAGATCCACCCTCTAGAATTAGAACTCAAGCAATTCATCCTGAACCTAAGGAATTGCTTATTGCTTTAAAGCCCTCCAATAACCAAAAATATGGAAGACTAGGAACTTCATCCATATAGGTTAAGATAAATGTCATTATTTCCTTAAATCAAAGAAATGACTACTGTGACAAAAAAATAGAAGGTCCCCAATCAAAATTCTACATGCATCCCTAGTACTTTGAATTGTTGCTAAGGAGATAAAAAATAGGAAAATATCTTAATAAATGATCTCACTCTACTTTAACGTGTTCCTTTAAAGCATAGTAGCTAATGGGTCAACCAAATAATTGCTCAAAGAGATATGGGGATAGGCCTATAACCTAATGCATTTGGATATCGTCTCTTATTACTAGCCTTAAATGGGATTTTTTAGCTAACCTTTTAATTAATTGATAGTAAATAAAATATATTATTATGAAACTTCTTATATAAAAGCTATTTTTTTTGCAAGGAAAAATTGCAATTTTATTTAAAGAAAAAAAATTACATTTTTGCAAATTCAAAAAAACATTTGATCACACCAACCAATGATTGGTGCCCAAGAAAACAAAACTAAAAAAGAGAAACACAAAAAAAATACATTTGGGAGTTAAGTGTGAAGGCACTTAGTTTCTCTTTTCTTCCCTCCTTTCTCTCTAGTTTTTGCTTGTAGGTTTTATCCCTGTACAAAAATTACCTGCATATGAATTCTAAAACACAAAAAATAAACAATGTGAGAGCATGACACATAAAACACATATACACAGAGATTTTCCCCTAGATCCCAAAACCGAGACTACCAGCTTGATTTTTCATTATAATCCTTTCAATGTTACAATACATATCTATACATGCCGAAGCATCCAATACCATGTACCGAAAACCATCGTGCCCAAAACCATGTACGAAAATCATGCACAAAACCATAGGTAGGTTCGCCCCACCTAATATAGGGTCCAAATATTTTTTCCCTGGGGCGTTGCCTGAACCCCATAGAGGGGGGCTAACCGCCCCCTTCAAACTCCCGTACATGGGGGATTGCCACCCCCCACTGCGCAGTCAATGCAATGAAGGGGGGGCTCCTCCGCACCTCTAACCCCCCGGTAAACTAGGGCGGCTAGTCGTGGAAAGAATATAACACAACCTAACATTCCCCCACTTGTTGTTTTCTTTCCACAAGGGGCCACAGGAGAGCTTAGTCATTTATCTAGCCCAGAAACGACCATTGTTTCTCTACACCAAGAGAACTTCTCAGAGCTCACAGATTTTGTCAATGCATCTGCAGTATTCTTCAAAGAGTCCACCTTTACTAGAAACACCTTTTTGTCTTCTATCATATCCCTCACAAAGTGATACTAAACATCAATATGATTTGTGTTTAAATGATAAGAAGGGTTCTTTGCCAATAAAATTGCACTTTGGTTGTCACAGTCTATCCTTAGAGCTCCATGTACTAGCCCCATACTTGAACACAATCTCTGCAACCAAACTGCTTCCTTGCTTGCATGAGTGGCTACTGTGTATTCTGCCTCTATAGTTGATAGTGCCACTACAGATTGTTTCTTACTCATCCAACTGACTGCACCTCCAAATAGGTTAAACACATACCCACTTGTAGATCTTCTATGATCCAGATCTCCAGCCCAGCATGCATCAACAAAGCCACAAATATCCAAAACTTTGTCCAATCCTGGTCTTCCTTTGTAGCACAAACCATAATCACTAGTGCCACACAAATACCTGAAAACCCCCTTCACTGTTGTCCAATGCTCCTTCCCTAGTTTTGACATAAACCTACTTAATACTCCCACTACATGTTCAATGTCTAGTCTAGTACAGACAATCACATACATTAGGCTACCAACTGCACTTGCATATGGAACACGGGGCATGTCCTCTTCCTCTTCTTATGCCTTGAGACACTGTTCAATAGATAACTTTACACCTACAGGACTTTATACATAGCACACAGACTTACCCAGTGATGGAAACTTCACAGGTTCAAACACATCACTATGCAAAAGCTCTAATATCTATTTCACCCTCTTACTACCAGAGGGGAAACTCACCTGATTCTGCTTTCCATATACACAATTTTCATAGAAACCAAAATCTAGAGAGCTATTAGTCATACCTTCTACCATACCTTTACCATGAAGTATTTAAAGGCCCTTCTCTCTAATATGTTCAAGCCTTTGATGCCATAGCATGGTCTTTTCTCCAGAGACCACTAGATTTTCTGCTCCACTTTCAGAAACCACAAAATTGTTGCACCCATCAACAACAGTGCTAACTTGCATCTTGTACAGAGTTCCAATCCAAACTCCCAACATCAATACCAGTGCTTCCTGAACCATCTTACAGGTATCCTTCTTGAACACTGCTTTTACACTTGCATCATCCAACTTGCTTACAAAAATCAGATTTCTAGCCAATGCAGGAATATGCAGAACACCCAGAAGTGTTCTAATCCTTCCACCTTGCAAATTCAACTTAACTTTTCGCGACCAACGAGGTTCGAAGGCCTATTTATTGTTGAAACAATGGAAAACCCTAAACATCCAAAAACCTAACCTTAGAAGATGAAACGCCAAACTGTGGGCTCCGTTTGGGTAAATTGGTACATCAACTTCCTGGGGTCGTAACTTTGGCATACGATCTCCGTTTGATGTGCAAAATATCTTGTTAGAAAGATATATCAAAGAACTATTCCCAAAAAACGTCATTTAGGGCCTCAAAACGGCTCCGGAAGTTGAGGACTCGAAAAACTGCTAAAAATAGTAAACTGTGCTACAATTAAGAAAACTAAAAAGTTGAAAGAAACAATGGTGGAGGTCCAAGTGGACTTGGCAGGTGGCCACCAATATCCACTTGGATCTTTCCTCCCCCCTTAGGAAGAAATGGTCCCCATTGTGTTGAGTTCCTCCATGAGATGAGGAAGCTCTGCTGAACTTGGTCCCTGGTGAGCCACTTGCCCTAGTGAAGGAGTTGGTCTGCTTTGACAACTCGATATAGTTGGATATTTTTCTGGCGAGTGTGCTTGATCTATGTGTCCATGATCCGATTAGTTGCAGCTTGTTCCATGCAATCTGGATTTAACTCTGCGGGTGTGAGATGTTCTACAATGTTAGATGTGTCTAGTAATGGTGGAAAGTATGGCCGAAGGCAGTCCACATTGAACACTAGGTGCAGGCCAAGGAATGGGGGAATGTTGAGCTCAAATTCATTGTCTCCCACAACCATGGTAATGGTATAAGGACCATATCAGAGTGGTTTGAGTTTCCGATAGGCTCTGGTAAGGAGTTCCTTTTGCAAATGCAACTAGACTTTGTCACTCACCTGAAACTTGTGTGGCACCTGATGTTCATCATGTCGCTGCTTATACTTGGCATTTGATTTCTCCATAATTTCATGGACCTTCTCACGAATATGTTGGATGTGCTTAATGAAGTTTTTTTCCTTATCTGTTTCAGACTTGACATGAGCCAAATTTGCATGAGTAGCTACAAATGGCATGGCCACATCAATGGGACATAGTGGCTAGAATCCCAAGCCCACCTGAAAAGGACTATGGCTAGTCGAGTTGTGGAGAGCTCGATTGTAGCTATGTTGAACATAGGGGAGGCTCTCATCCCATGTGCATGGATGATTTGAGTTGTACATGCATAGAATGTGTACAATCATCCTATTGAAAACCTCTATCTAGCCATCAGTTTGAGGATGGAAGGCTGTGGACTTAGTGAGTTTGGTGTCCAACATCGAAGAGAGACTGGACCAAAATGTATTGAGGAACCTGCTGTCTCGATCTGAGATGATAGACTGTGGGATCCCAAAGTGTAACCCCACTCATTCAAAGAAGAGTTTAGCAATGCCTTCTGCTGTGATATTCTTCTTGCACGCCACCATAATGGCCATCTTTGAGAACCTATTGACGACCAAAAAAACACAATCGTTTCCATGCTTAGTATAAGGAAGGCCCAACATGTAATCCATGGAGATGGATTCCCAAGGTCGACTAGGGGTAGGTAGCAGGGTATAGAGGCCTTGCTTCTTGATGGTTGGTTTGGCAATGGCGTAGGTAGTGCATGATTTGATTTACTTCCTGACATCCTATCGAAGATTCGGACAATAGAAATACTTCTACAGTACTGCCATCGTTTTCTCGACCCCGAAATGCCCAACAGCTCGTCTATAGTATGCTTCCCAAATCATCTTGGCAGGCTCACTTGAAGGAACACAAAGGTGACCTAGGTGGCATAACAGGGAATCCTGGAGGTGAAAATATGGAACATGCTGACCCTCCAAGAGTTTCTAGTATGTGTGGCCAAATTCTAGGTCACTTTTGTAGAGAAGTGGCCAATGAGAAGCCTCGTGCCCATAAGAGTTGAGCACGGTGGTTAACGCCATGATCGGTGGTCGACTAAGGAAATCCGCAACATTATTAGTGCTACCCTTATTATACTTGATATTCAAATGGCACTGTTGCAGGTATGTGGACCACTTATGATGGCGATCATTCTGCGATTTCCCTTGGGTCTGTATGAATTGCAGGGGTCAGTGGTCTGTGTGGATGACCATTTCCTTCCCAAAAATGTAATGCTTCCATTTTCGGCAAGCCTGCACAATGGAATACATCTCTTTGTCATAAGTGGGATACTTCCAGGCTATGTCTAAAAGTGTCTCATTGTGCTATGCCACTGGATGCCCATGTTGAGTAAGGACTGCCCCAATAGCATAGTCAGAGGCATTTGTCTCAACCTCAAATGGTTGTTGCAAGTCTGCTAATGCGAGCACTGGTGCCGAGAAAAGGCGATCTTTCAACTATGTGAATGCCTTCTGTTGAGATTCAGACCAAAAGAATTTTTCTTTTTCTCCTCCTTTGGTGACTTGACTCAAGGGCCAAGTGATATGAGAAAATCCCAACACGAACTTGCGGTAGAAGTTGTCAAGACCTAAAAAGCTATGGAGCTCTGTCAAAGTCGTTGGAGATGGCCAATTCTGAATGACTTAGATTTTGGTTGGATCCAAATGCATCCCCTATTCATCAATAATGTATCCCATATACTGAACCTAGGTCATGCCAAAAGTGCATTTCTCCAAATTGGCACATGTGTTGCCGTAGTGTTTAGAGAACTTGTTGGATGTGGCGGAGGTGCTCTTCCTAACTCTGCCTGAAGATCAATATGTCATCCAAGTATACCACTACAAATGAGTTGGTGAATGGCCGCAAGATGTCATCCATTAGCCACATGAAGGTTGCAGGAGCATTTGTCAATCCAAAAGGCATAACCAACCATTCGAAAAGGCCCTCCTTGGTTTTGAAGGCAGTTTTCCACACATCGGAGGGTTCGATTAGTACCTTAAAGGGTGTGGCGCTTCTAGAGTGGCTTTTGGAAGTAAATGTGTCACCCCTAGGTAGCCGTTGAAGGATTTGGGAAAAGTTGTCCATCATCGCGTTCCTTTGTCACTCGAGGGCCTCTTCGAGCAAGATTTTGATAGGATCTCCTACCCCCTCGTCTTTCTCTTCATCCACCATGGGAGGCCGTCGGGATTTGCGAGGTTGGTCTTGCAAAGGTTCAACCAGTTCAAGCCCTAAATCCTTATATCCCGACCTTGTTGGGGACATGTAAAGAAAGACAGAGAAAGAGTAGACCCCTCTGATACCACTGATCCAGATTTAAACAGGAACACTACAAATTGCAGATATAACCATACATATAGAGATGCAATAGAAACAATACTTCATTTCATTACTGTAAAATACTGAAATATGCTTGCAAACATAAATGGAAATAAACTAGCTAGGGCGATGGTAGCTTATCTCTGAAAATAGATGTGGCCAATAGAAATACTTCTGCAGTACTACCACCATTTTCTTGACCCTGAAATGCCAAGCAACCCGATTGTAGTGTGCTTCCCAAACCATCTTGGCACACTCGCTTGAAGGAACACAAAGGTGACCCAGGTGGCATAACAGGGCATCCTGGAGGTGAAAATCTAGAACATGCTGACCCTCCAGGAACAATACTCGTTAGAAAGATCTATCTGAGAACTACAAATTTGGGAAAAGCAACATCGATCCATAAACCCATGTTGCTCCCATTTTTCCCCAAAAACGTTGTTTAGGGCCTCAAAATGGCTCCAAAAGTTTAGGACCTGAAAAACTGCTAAAAATAGAAAACTGTGCTACAATTAAGGAAACTGAAAAGCTAAAAGAAACAATGGTGGGGGTCCAAGTGGACTTACCAGGTGGCCACCAATATCCACCTAGATCATTCCTCCCCCTTAGGAAGCAATGGTCCCCATTGCGTTGAGTTCCTCCATGACATGAGGAAAATTTTGTTGAACTTGGTCCCTGGTGAGCCACTTGCCTTGGTGAAGGAGTTGGCCTGCTTTGACAACTCGATACAGTTGGATATTCTGCTGGTGAGTGTGCTTGATCTATGTGTCCATGATCCGATCAGTTGCAGCTTGTTCCATGCAATCTGGATTTAATTCTGTGGGTGTGAGCTGTTCTGCAATGTCAGATGTGTCTAGTAATGGTGGAAAGTATGGCCGAAGGCAGTCCACGTTGAACACTGGGTGCAAGCCAAGGAATGGGGAATGCTGATCTCAAATGCATTGTCTCCCAAAACCTTGGTAATGGTGTAAGGATCATATCAGAATGGTCTGAGTTTCCGATAGGCTCTGGTAAGGCATTCCTTTTGCAAATGCAACCAGACTTTGTCGCTGACTTGAAACTTGTGTGGCACCCGATGTTCATCATGTTGCTGCTTATACTTGGCATTTGATTTCTCCAGAATGTTGTGGACTTGATCGCGAATATGTTGGATGTGCTCAATGAAGTTGTTTGCCTTATCTGCTTTAGACTCGACATGAACCGAATCTACGTGAGTACCTGCAAATGACATGGCCACATCAATGGGACATAGTGGCTGGAATCCCAAACCCACTTGAAAAGGGTTGTGGCCAATTGAGTTGTGCAGAGCCCGATTGTAGCTGTGCTGAGCATATGGGGGCTCTCATGCCATGTGCGTGGATGCTTTGAGTTGTACATGTGAAGAATGTGTACGATCATCCTGTTGACAAACTCTGTCTGGCCATCAGTTTGAGGATGGAAGGCTGTGGACTTAGTGAGTTTGGTGTCCAACATCGACAAGAGACTAGACCAAAATGTACTGAGGAACCTGTTGTCTTGATCTGAGATGATAGCTATGGGATCCCAAAGTGTAACCACACTTGTTCAAAGAAGAGTTTAGCAGTGGCTTCTGTTGTGATATTCTTCTTGCAGGCCACCATAATGGCCATCTTCGAGAACCTGTCGACGACCACAAAAACACAGTCATTTCCATGCTTAGTAGAAGGAAGGCCCGGCATGTAATCCATGGAGATGGATTCCCAAGGTCAAATAGGGGTAGGCAGTGGGGTATATATGCCTTGCTTCTTGATGGTCAGTTTGGCAATGGCACAGGCAGTGCATGATCTGATGTACTTCCTGACATCCTATCGAAGATTCAGCCAATAAAAATACTTCTGCAATACTGCCACCTGTGTTGCAAGTGGGATCCCAACCCTAATAGAAGTATACCTAGCCAAGGGAGTAAATGTTTCCTCATAATCTATTCCCTCTTTATGAGAGAAACACTTGGAATTAGAGAAATTTTGAGGTATAAAACGGGCCTTCTAAGGAATATTACAAAATAATAGTGGAATTAATATAATAAGGTTAGATTACATCATCAGATTTTAGAGGGAAAAAAAACTACTTTTTCAACTCATATTTTCAACTTATCTCCCTATGGTTTTACTCAAATTTTGAGCGGGAGCACTCATTGGATGAAAAATTTAACTCCTCATCCAAGGAGTACACATATTTCATACTTTCTATGGACCCCGCTACACAAAAAAAAGAGAAATACATCAAAAGCATGATTGTAATCATGTTTTTCATGTAGTAGGGTCCATCGAAAGTATACAACATGAGTACTCCTTGGACGAAGAACTAAATCATGCATCCAATGAGTGATCCCACTCAAAATTAAAGTAAATCCATAGGAAGATAAGTTGAAAATATGAGTTGAAAATGTAGTTTTTTTATTTTTTTAATTTTTTTACTCCAAAAATGGTGAATCAGCCTCCATGGTTGACATCATCATCTTGAATACTATTGGTTCTTATAAATTTGATTTTGGTTGTACATTTTTTTTTTAAGTCCTATTTTAGAGCTCAAAATTTCTCTAATGCCATGGACATGGCTTTGAATTTTTAATTGTCGCCTTTTGTAGCGTGCTTAATCTTAAAGATCTAGTGAGAACCAACCATTGTCCTATCCAATGGTCTAGGCACCAAATACCAAACATTGTTCAACATGATGGAGTTTTAATCCCCCACCATAACATCCCGTCACACCTAGTGTTGTACAACGTCTTCATAGCTGGAAGAGTCACCGTCAATGAGCTGACTCATTAATACCTTGTAACCTGAATATCTCTCTCGTGGTATCCTATCCCTATTGCTCGATATAGGAGCTCCTACAAACTCTTATGCATCTATCAATGTATAAATCACCTCATATTTCCTCTTTCCAATTGAAGTGGGTGGAGCTTCAAGCTCCTCATCATGCTCGTGCTCCTTATTCTACAAACTTTCTTCTATAGTTGTACCTATACTAGTTACTATGATCATACTTGTGCCTTGCACCTGAGATTTTTGTTTAACCCTTAGAGATTTTTCTTGTTGACTTTGATCAATTGTTGGCTTCTCATGAGATATCCTAAAGGCTTTCTCCTCCTAATGTCCCATATCATGATGATCTTATGAGTCTTTGGAATATAGATCTTGTATGCCTTGGATGTTTCATTGTAGCCAACGAAATACCCCTTCTCTGTAGTTGAATCTATCTTGGTGCACTTATCAACTACAATGTGAGGATAAAAAATATTGCCAAAAATCCTAAAATGACCGACTTCTATCTTATTCTCTGTAAATTCCTCCTTAAGTGTCATCTTTACCAACACCTTATGTGGGACCCTATTTTGAATGTAAAATGTTGTGCTACATGCTTCTGCCCAAAGATATCTAGGCATATCCTAATCATATAACATGGCCCTCACTACTCCAATTATGGTTTGTTCTTGCATTATGCAACCTGATTCTACAACGAGTCATATGGGGATGTCCATTCCCTGTTGATTATCTCATTTGCACATAATTCCTTTAAGTATTTCTCGATATACTCGATTCCATTGTTTGTCCAAAGTACCTTTATCTTCTTTCTTGTTGAGTTCTCCATAATAGTTGTAAACTCTTGGATGTGATTGAAGACTTCATCTCTTGTCTCCAAGAAGTATATCTAGGTCTTCCTAGAGAAATCATCAATGAAGGTCACAAAATATTTATAACCCCAAAGATACCTTGTGAATATTGGACCATAAATATCATAATGTATCAACTTTAAAACACCCTTGGTTCTGCTGTCACTCTTTGGAAATGCTACTTTTAATAACTTTCCAGGTATGCACCCTCTGCATATTCCATCATGTTTTGTACTCACCTATGGAATATTTGTCACCATTTCTCTGAGAATCTTAAGTTCTCCATCATGGATATGACCCATCCTCTTATTCCAACACTCTCCCATTTATCTATTGTTACTATTGCTAACTAGTTCCTTTAGAGTATCAAACTGTAACCTACACAACTTGTTGCTTCTTACCCCAATCTCCTTTGATAAGTTATAATCCCAGTGTCTTAGACACCTTATGTTGTCAAAATTATACATCATTCCCCTTACCTTGAAGAGAAGATACTGAAATTAGATTCAATCCCATACCTTTCATGTGCAACACATCTATAACATGGATATTTTTTGCCTGACTCCTTCTGAAATGTGACTATCCCTCTCCCAAATGGAGTACACTTGGACTTGTTTCCCAAGTGTACTCTAGTAATATATGGGGAAACTATAAGAGTGAAATCATTCTCAAGTCTTACAGATATTTCATCAATGTTCGTTGAAGTTGCTACCTACTGCTTCTTCTTCTTTTCACCCTTCTTCCTGTTCAGATATTGACTAACACAGTGTCCCAGTTGATGAAAACTGAAACACTTGATTTTACTCTAGTCTTTATTTTTCTTCTCTCCCTTGGAGTTAGACCCTTTACTCGAGCCTTTCTTTGGTTTTCCCTTTCTTGCAATAGAAACTTTATCGTTATCTTCACCCTTATGGCCTTTACTGCTACCTCCACTAATAAGGCTCAACCTCGGTGCCTTTAATTTACAGGAATCAGCCTTTTTTTTCCTCAAATGGTCAATATTCTACCTTTTTTTTTTATTATTTTCCTTTAAATGCTTAAAGGACCGCTGTTTTGGTAAAACAAATGCGGTGTAGGGCTTTCTTTGAAGGTTTTCTCTCTTAAATCTGACAAATCTAGAATATTTGCAGGCGAGTGCATATTCTGGGATGGTTGTCGAAAATGAAAATCAAGTCACGGTAGATAAACTTGGTGGCCCTGGTGAGAATTATGATATCTTTAGGGCTTCTCTTCCCGAGACAGAGTGTAGATACGCGGTCTATGACTTCGATTTTGTGACCGAAGACGACTGTCAAAAGATCAAGATATTCTTCATTTCCTGGTAAGTATGCCAACGTTACTGTTAAGTTTTATTAATTTATTTCTTCATAAATGATTTTTAATTATTAAGTCGTTGAATTAGGTGGAAATTTTATTAATTTATTTCTTCGCAATGGATTTTTTTTAATTATGAAATGGTTATTTTAGATATTTTTGTTAAGCTCCATTAATTTTTGCACAATTTCTGCCTACAATTATGGAATTTAAACTGCAGTCTTTCCTTAACTTATGGAAACCAACTGCAGTAGTTTCCTTAAGTTAAGGAAATCAACTGCAGTTAATAAATTTATTGTTGGGAGCTACTGAAGTGGTCCATTACTCCCATCTGGAGTTCTCTGCCTTGATCTGTGGGACATCTGACACATAACTATCAGAAGCTTGATGGAAGCTTGGCTATAAATTCATCTGTTTGGTCCCCAAGCTGGCATCTCAACCCCCTTCAGTTTTTCACACCATCTAGCTGAGATAGTAGAGCTTGGAAGTGCCTTCAGAATTTTTGTATTCTTTTCTTTTTTCCTGGATTGAAGCTGGAGTGCTGAAGAAGAAGCAAGTGGACTGTGGCCTGCATCAAAACATCACCAATGGCTGGAGGTAATTCGTATCCCTAGGCATTAAGTTTCAATGATTCATTGAATTTTTTCCACATGCAGAATCATTGTTATATAATTATCTAACATTTGGTATCAGAGCCCTTTTACCTTTACCTTGCTGTGTGTTGGCCAAGAAACGAATTTCGATCCACTGTTTCGTTCCATAATTTATTTCTTTTTGCACAAACCGTGGGTCGAATACATGACCTGCGTGTAGTTGGCCATAGCACCTTATTATTGGAGGTCTAACGGATTGAACCCACGACCGAAGGATGTCAACCAAGACTTTTTATCCCATTTATCGTATTGTTGGGAATAATTGCCCTTTCTGAATATGCACGCATTTAATCAGTCGGGAGAAAAATGCATATATTCCGAAGCCTGCACGCCGCGAGGCTGGGACGACTTCTCCGCACAACCGGAAATTAGCTTAGTGAAACGGTTCGAGTTTGGAGTTTTTCCCAAAACTGTAACTTAACTCTGTTAACTCTGAAAAATCTTATGCGTTTTGGTTTAGCGTATATATATAATTAATTTAGCAGAGATGGTTTAATTATAAATTTTATATCATTTAAATATTTTGAAACATTCAATTTATTTATTGGCACAATTATATAACCATCACATGTTCTATCTTAGAGTTTTTTTAATTGGAAATGGTATAGAGATTTATGGCATGAATCTAAGGGTTTAGGGCTTATATATCGGAAGACTGACCTAACTCTGTTCGTACAATTTTTATATTTTATGTTTTCTGCCACTTCGTTCAAAGTTCTATACATACATGATAAGAAGCCCTGTCAGCAAGATACATGTGAGATATGCATTACCCATTTATGCGCTTCAATGCGTTGTTCTGTTATAAGGGCGAGTAGATGTACTCCTTTGGAAGGTGAGGTAATAGTTAATTATATCATGCGAAAACAATAACAATAGCAAGCGCTTTGATATGAGGTTGTTTATATAAGTGGAGGTCAATGGGTTGAAACTCTCGCCCGACCCATCCAGCATTTTATATCGCATATGATATGGTATATATATCATAAGTTTAATGTTGGATATATCGTATAGATATATTTCGATATGATATATATCGTATGTGGACGGAGCTGAAAATAAATTGCGTATAGTTAACTAAAAGGCCAAGGAAAACATGTGAAATATTGTGTAGAATTTTGTAAATGCCTATGTTGTACCATATGATATTGCGTCAGGGTAGTAGCCATTTATTTTTTATAGTTTTTTTTTTTATATATTTATTGTAAAAGTTACTTTTTGCTTGCATCATAGATATTGGAAGTATCTAAATTCAGTGGATTTCAATTTAAGACTTTGATGTTTTTTACTAATCCA
Organism: Pinus tabuliformis; assembly: GCA_031772625.1. Taxonomy (NCBI): domain Eukaryota; kingdom Viridiplantae; phylum Streptophyta; class Pinopsida; order Pinales; family Pinaceae; genus Pinus; species Pinus tabuliformis. Next base: position 805,098,666 of record CM062818.1, on the reverse strand, counting down.
GAGACTGAGAGCATTAAATGTTAAAGTGGGGAATTGCGTAATTTTACATTGCTTATTTAACGCTCAACTTTATCTTCTGCATCTCAGTTTTCTACTCTTTGGAACTGTATTGCAAGAGTACATTTATAATAATGAACATTTGTAATTAAAGAAGAAATAAGAAATGGTTTATTTCTTATTTGGGCATTCAGTTTTGATTCTATGTTTATTTTGCATGAAGTTCAGATTAGCGTTGTTGAAATTTAATTTAAATTTAATTAAACAATCAAAGTAGTCATTTTCGGTAATGCTGACTGCTTTAACCTTAATTTTTATTTTGCTGGAGAATTATTACAGTTATATGGAGTTTATTAAAATGTCATTTTGACTTACTCCTTTCAGTAAACATTATTTTTCTCTCTGGTTAAGTTTTGTTTATGCAACAAAAATAATGTCTAGTGATCCATATAATTTTAATTAATTAGAGAATAGCCACAACATCTTTAATTAAATAAAATTATATATTTTGATTGGTTAGATCACATAAAGATTATTTAGACATTAAATTGTAATTAATTAGACTGAATATAATAAATTTTATCCCACAGGAATCTTTATTATATTTATCTAATTAATTAGGATAAAATTTCATAACCTACCCACAGGAGTTATGAATTAATAAGTTTTATCATAAAGTTTTATTGAATCTGTTTGAAATGAAAATTTAGCCCACAGGCAATTTTTATGTCATTAGATTCAATTCTTTTTAGCATGATTTACATTGAATATAATAAATTTTATCCCACAAGAATTTTTATTATATTTATGTAATTAATTAGGATAAAGTTTCATAACCTACCCACAGGAGTTATGAATTAATAAGTTGTTTCATAAAGGTTTATTGAATCTGTTTGAATTGAAAATTTAGCCCACAGGCAATTTTTATGTCATTAGATTCAATTCTTTTTAAGCATGATTTACATTGGTAAAACATGAAAGTTTATTAAGCCTCAATTTTAACATAAGCATGTGATTTTTTAATGCAGTAGTACAACCTGCAAATTTCTCTGAAATTCGTTGTGACATTCCCGAACTTAAGGAAGTAATCTCGTTTGTTTGTTATGAATCTAATATGGTTAACGTTAATATTAACACATGGTGGATTGATTCTGGATCAACAATTCACATTTCGAATTCCTTGCAAGGTTTGCAAAACCTAAGGAAGCCAGTGGGAAGTGAGCAAAGCATCTTATCAGGAAACAAGATGGGCTCGCATGTAGAAGCTATAGGAACATGTTATTTAACTTTAAGTAGTGGCTTTGTTTTAGAATTAGAAAAGACCTTCTATGTTCCAAGTTTTTCTAGAAACTTGATTTCAGTTTCAAGGCTTGTACCTTTTGGATATTCCTTAAACTTTTCAGAAAAATCTTTCAGTCTATTCTATAAATCTGATTATGTTGGGAATGGTATTTTGTCTAACGGTCTTTACTGCATTAATTTACAAAACAATGTCACTTATGATTCAATGCATGTTCACACTGGCACTAAAAGATGTGTTATTAATGAAGATTCCTCTAAATTATGGCAGCGGAGACTAGGTCATATCTCCATAGATAGAATTAAAAGATTGGTAAATGAAGGAATACTTGATACTCTAGATTTTACTGATTTTGAGACTTGTGTGGACTGCATAAAGGGAAAGCAGACCAACAAGTCAAAGAAAGGTGCCAAAAGGAGTTCGTACATATTAGAGATCATACATACTAATATATGTAGTCCAGACATGGACTCACATGGTCAGAGATACTTCATCTCCTTTATAGATGATTACTCACGATATATGTATCTCTACATGCTTCATAAAAAGAGCGAAGCATTAGATGCCTTTAAGATCTTTAAGGCTGAAGTAGAGAAACAATGCAACAAGCAAATTAAGATCGTGAGATCAGATAGAGGTGGAGAATATTATGGTAGATACACAGAAGATGGACAAGCACCTGGGCCATTTGCTAAATTTCTTCAAGAGCATGGATTTGTTGCCCAATACATCATGCCTGGTTCACCCGACCAGAATGGTGTAGCAGAAAGAAGAAATCGAACATTATTGGACATGGTGCGGAGTATGCTTAGTAGCTCCAATCTTCTTAAATCCTTGTGGACGGAAGCACTTAAGACGACAGTGTATATATTAAACTGAGTTCCAACCAAGGTGGTTCCTAAAACGCCATTTGAATTATGGAAAGGTTGGAAACCGAGTTTGCGACATATGCGCGTTTGGGGATGCCCGTCTGAAGTGAGAATTTATAATCCACAAGAGAAGAAGCTGGACCCAAGGACCATTAGTGGGTATTTCATTGGATATGCTGAAAGGTCCAAAGGTTACAGATTTTATTGTCCATCTCACAGCACTAGGATTGTGGAATCAAGAAATGCAAAGTTTTTTGAAAATGACTTGATCAGTGGGAGCGATCAAACCAGAAACATAGTTTCTGAGAAGGATCATTCAGAATCTCAACCTTCCACTTCAAGTGATAGATTGGTTATTGTTCATATCACCCCTCAAGTACAAACTGGTGTTGAACAACCAATTGTTGAAGTTCCACAAGCTGCTGACGATATTCCAGTAGATCAAGGAGTTCAAGAGTTGCCAAGAACTTTTGAACAACAAGTTGAACCACATACTTCTCAGGAAGATGATGGTACAACATTAAGAAGATCTACTAGACCTAAGAGATCAATAATTCCTAATGATTATATTGTGTATCTACAAGAATATGACTACAACATTGGAGCCGAAAATGATCCCGAGTCCTTTTCACAAGCCATGAGCTGCAAAGAATCAGAACTATGGTACAATGCCATGAAGGAAGAGATGAATTCCATAAAGAGTAACGAAGTCTGGGATCTTGTTGAGTTGCCTAATGGTGCAAAAGCCATTGGATGTAAATGGGTCTTTAAGACAAAGAAAGACTCATTGGGCAACATTGAGAGATACAAGGCAAGACTTGTTGCTAAGGGATTCACTCAGAAAGAAGGAATCGACTACACGGAGACTTTTTCTCCTGTATCTAAGAAAGATTCCTTGCGCGTTATCATGGCATTAGTAGCCCATTTTGACTTGGAGTTGCATCAAATGGATGTGAAAACGACTTTTCTTAATGGAGATCTAGAGGAGGAGGTTTACATGAAACAACCTGAAGGATTCCCCTCTAGTGATGGTGAGCAATTGGTTTGCAAGCTCAAGAAGTCATTATATGGATTAAAACAAGCATCCCGCCAATGGTATTTGAAATTCCATAATGTAATTTCTTCTTTTGGTTTTGTAGAAAACATTATGGATCAATGTATATACCTGAAAGTTAGTGGGAGTAAAATTTGTTTTCTTGTTTTATATGTGGATGACCTTTTGCTAGCAACCAATGATAAGGGTTTTCTACATGAGGTGAAACAATTCCTCTCTAAAAATTTTGATATGAAGGATATGGGTGAGGCATCTTATGTCATTGGCATTAAGATCCATAGAGACAGATTTTGAGGCATCTTGGGTCTGTCACAGGAAACCTATATTAATAAAATTTTAGAGAGATTTCGGATGAAGGATTGTTTACCAAGTGTAGCTCCCATTGTGAAGGGTGATAGGTTCAATTTGAACCAATTCCCGAAGAACGACTTTGAAAGGGAACAAATGAAGAACATTCCATATGCTTCTGTTTTCGGAAGCCTAATGTATGCTCAAGTCTGCACAAGACCTGACATTGCATTTGTTGTGGGAATGTTGGGACGATATCAGAGTGATATAGGTTTAGACCACTGGAGAGCTGCAAAGAAAGTAATGAGGTACCTTCAAGGAACCAAAGACTACATGCTTATGTATAGACGGACGGACAACTTGGAAGTAATTGGCTACTCAGATTCTGACTTTGCTGGATGTGTTGATTCACGTAAATCAACACCATGTTACATTTTTATGATGGCCGGTGGAGCTGTATCATGGAGGAGTGCCAAGCAGACCTTGATTGCCACTTCCACTATGGAAGCCGAGTTCGTCTCCTATTTTGAGGCTACTTTACATGGTGTATGGCTTAGGAGTTTCATTTCTGGGCTTAGAATTATGGATTCTATCTCTAAGCCATTGAGAATATATTGTGATAATTCAGCTGCTGTTTTTATGGCTAAAAACAATAAAAGTGGGAGTCGAAATAAACACATCGACATTAAGTATTTAGCTATAAGGGAACGTGTTAAAGAAAAGAAAGTGGTCATTGAGCACGTCAGCACTGAGTTGATGATCGCTGATCCTTTGACTAAGGGCATGCCACCATTTAAATTCAAGGATCATGTATTGAATATGGGACTTGGTTCCATTATGTAGTTTCTCATTGTATGGACAATGTTATTTTAATGAAATTCTTAAGTTTTGTGATGTTTTTTCTCATATTTATGTGCACTTTAAGTTGATTTGAGAAAATTCATTTAAGAAGGACCAAGAATAAACATAAGGTTTATTCATTAAGAAATTGTTGCCACATAAATTATAATAAGAATAAATACATAGTAATACATGGAAGATAATACTCGTCATTAGAGGACTTATCGCCATGATTCATGTATCTATTACTTAATACAGATTATCAATGGTTTTTAAGTTGAGACATTAAGTTTGGAAGTATGGACCAAGTGGGAGAATGTTAAGCTCCATTAATTTTTGCACAATTGCTGCCTACAATTATGGAATTTAAACTGCAGTCTTTCCTTAACTTATGGAAACCAACTGCAGTAGTTTCCTTAAGTTAAGGAAATCAACTGCAGTTAATAAATTTATTGTTGGGAGCTACTGAAGTGGTCCATTACTCCCATCTGGAGTTCTCTGCCTTAATCTGTGGGACATCTGACACATAGCTATCAGAAGCTTGATGGAAGCTTGGCTATAAATTCATCTGTTTGGTCCCCAAGCTGGCATCTCAACCCCCTTCAGTTTTTCACACCATCTAGCTGAGATAGCAGAGCTTGGAAGTGCCTTCAGAATTTTTGTATTCTTTTCTTTTTGCTTGGATTGAAGCTGGAGTGCTGAAGAAGAAGCAAGTGGACTGTGGCTTGCATCAAAACATCACCAATGGCTGGAGGTAATTTGTATCCCTAGGCATTAAGTTTCAACGATTCATTAACTTTTTTCCGCATGCAGAATCGTTGTTATATTCATCTTACAATTTTATGGTGGTTTTCTTTCTACATGTTCTTTCAAATATATTACATGGATTTTGACGTGCATAAACAAATTTACAGGTCTCCTGAGTCTTCAAGGGTGAGGAGCAAGATGGTGTATGCGAGCTCCAAGGACAAGTTTAGGAGGGAGTTGGATGGTGTGTACCGTGAAGTGCAGGCAACAGATCCCACTGAGTTGGCCATCGATGTTATAAGAGCGCGTGCAAGATGATATCTAATTATTGTTACATGTTTATGCTTAACGTTGAGGAGGTTTCACTTATGATATTGGTTTTATTGCATATTCATAAGGAAACATGTGTATGAGATTATTCATTGCAGTTGCATTAGTTGCTTTCCTATTTTCTTTGACTAGTTGTGATGGGCCGTTAAGTGGTAGTTTATACAAACTTTCTCGTTTAAGTTAATAAATTTTTTTATTTATCTTTTTGTTTTATTTTGGAATAGTATTAGCAAATAAAAAAAAATGTAGTTTTTGTTATTTAAATGGATGTTATGTTTTAAAAAAAAATTGTAAATTGATATATGAAATAGAAAATTTAATTGTTTACTAAGGGATAAGTAATTGCATAATTTTTTGTTGGGTAGTAAGCACTAATGAATTGACACATTTACACTTTTACTCCTAAAGTATTGAAGAAAACATAAATAATGGTAGGTAGTAACTCCTCATAGGTGTATTTATTTCCATCATGTTCTTATTCATTTTTTAGGAAAGTATTTATTTAAATTAACTCATGGGAAATAAGTTATGTACTTGAGTATGAGCTACTTTCAAGGATTTTAATTGTGAAGCTTAACAATGAAAAATAATTGCATAAATATTTAAAAATCATTCATAAATATTGCAACTACATCCATAAATTATGAGAAATTATGACAAAAAAAATGTGAGACACTAGAAAGGCTACAATAAGACCTTCAAAGTTATAGCCCAACCAATTAACGCTCAACTCCCTTCTTCTATGTTTGACAAACTAGTGGTGCATGCCACAAGGCCTCTGTGTTTTTTCTGCTGACCAGGGCGAGACGAGTTCAATGATATTTGTTCATGCTCTCTTGCAAATGAATCTTGCGCCAATCCTTTGTTTTTTAACATAGATGGATTCCGCGGCATCACATAAATAGCAGATGGATTCCACAACATCACATAAATAGCACTAGATTTATAAATATACGCCATGAATCTTTTAAAAATTATGGAACACTTAGAACCAACCATGATGCATTCCAACAAAATACTTTGCAATAAAAATCAAATTATCATTATGAAAAGTTCATACATTAAAATTGAATGCAACAAACAAAATATGGTTGAAACACAAGAACCAACCAAGTTGCAATTCATCAAAAACACTTTGCAAAAGTTAAGTAAATAATATCATGCAAAGTTTAAGCCAAAGCTCAAGTATAAAAAATAATGAAATAGATTGCATGAGGACATGCAATACCTTCAGTTTGGGGGTATGTTGGGCCTAAGAATTATCCTTAAAATTCATCTACTCTCACTCCTTTCAACATTCACTTTCTCTCCATTCACACATTTTCTCACCTATATTCCACCACCATGTCATCACATTAGCATCACTTTCATCATTAAATGGGTTACCATTGTGTTTTACCATCATTATGTGTTTGTTATCTCATCTTGTTGTATAAATAGGAGTGTTATATCCTTCATTTGTAACTTTGGAATTTAGAATTTAGAATTAAGAAGTTAGATTTTAGTACCTTAGGATCTTATAAGTTTGTAATGAGAAGTTAGAATTTGGAATCATTGTAATGGAGATTTTAGAACCTCTTGGAATGTAGAACTTGTAATTTCAAATTGCAATTGAAGATAAATAAAATGGAGCTTCTTCGATCTTCTTGTTATCGGGAAAACTAGTGTCCATTCAGAGCTGCTAGTCCCACTAAAACGGGTAGATATCTTAGAAACAAAAAAACCAAAGTTACTTGTGTTTTCCTTTATGAGAGATAGATGAGAGAAAATCATAGAGTACCAACCTTAGTCTTTCGCTAGTCTCCTTGTTTGTTTCCTCTCTCCCTTGATAGAGCTTTCACCACTCCTTTCTCACTTGTCCCACTTCAAAGAACACCTGTAGAGTCAAAGAAGCAAAATACCATCAAAGCATAGAGATCTATAACCATAAACAATATAGGATCATATGTACATTAACCATATCAAATGCATATATAAAAACAAGATTCAGAGATATACAAGTATATGGAGGAAAACTCAAATAGCTTTATTGATAGAAGTAGTAGAAGAGAGTGTTACACAGTAATTTGTCACTGTCTCCTTGTCAGTCTCACTACTGTGTCATGAATTCAAATCCATCATGCTCATGCCCTCTAATCTGGCCAAATGACCCACTTTGCCAAAGTTTTTGCTATCAGCGCGACTTTTGGCCAAATAACCGCGCTGATGGGCGCTCCATAACAGACCGAATGCGCTGTCAGCGCGGAAGCACACGTGTTTTCCGCGCTGATCAAATTTCATGAGCCAGCGCATTTGTTATTCATATCTGATCGCGCTGACATGACCTTCTTTGTTATTTAGCTGCGATGTCAGCGCTCCAGTGCAGTTATGGACCCGCGCTGATCCAGTTTGGGCGAGTTTTTTCTAACAGCCGGCCTTCCAGATGACTCTAGACCTGGTTGTTGGCCTTGTAAATGTCGCCCTCCCTTCTATGGCATGTCTGTTCGTCATTTGAGCCACCTTCCTTGGAGATAAGCTCATCCTCCCACCATTCATGGAGACTCCTTCTCCTATTTAAACCTCCACCATTGCCATGAGCAACTAGTTTGGAGTTTGGAATAGCTTGGATTGTGTGGAGCTTATAGTGCTCAGATTGCTGCTACTATAGGTAGCTGGTGTGATAAGTGTGGAAGTGCTTGATAGCTTAGGGAAGGTTGTTTTGTGTTGCTTGTGTGAGAGAGAGAGTTTCTTGTCTTGGGAGAATCATTTCCAAAGGTGAATGCTTGAGACACTTACTGACTGGCCCCTCCTGAGAAGGAACCGACGTCAGAACATTTGGTTGTACTCTTCTCTGCTTGATTAATAATAGATGACTACTATTATTGTTCCATTCTCATTTGTCTATGCAATGGTTAATGTGAATTACATCCTTTCTGACTGATGTATAGTTGCTTTTATTAGATTTCACGCTTGTGTTTGTTTCCTCTTCGTGTGTGCAAGTATCTATTCGTGGAGATCGCGGAAGATCGTGACCAGCCAGAGCGGAGGAGCGAAGGTGGCATCTCTTCATCAAACAACAACACTGGAATCCAAGTAGGGATCTAGTGGCCATGAGTGTGTCGAGCCTTCCGTAGGGATCTTGTTCTCTTGTTTGACCAGCGAACTTCAGATTTGTTTTTTACACTTGTTCAGTGATTGTTCAAGTGTTTTTGGTTGTGTTTCCGAGCGGTTTTTGCTTCTTCCTTGTTTGAATTCCTGTTTGTCTTGCCGAGCTTAGATCACATAGCTCGTGCGGAACTTGGTTTTTCCTTTTGATTTGGAGATCTTTTTTGGATGTTTTGGGAACTTTGTGTGCTTTCATTAAGTGATTTTCTTGGTGTTCCTGTCCCTCAAAATTCATTTGGATGCTTTGTGCCATTGAAAGAAAATCAAACTAGTAGCTTTGCTTTCGAGAATTGAAAAGGAAAAGAACATTTCATTGATTCGCATTTTCAAAAGAAAAGTTTCCTTTCCTTGCTTTTAGCTACATTAGGTTGTTTGATTGCTCGTGTTCGTTTTGTTTGATCAAAAAATTCTTTACCTTCTCATAGCTAGAATTCATCGAACAAAATGGTATTCTTTGGCATGTAGTTTGCATCTAGGTAATTGTGAGAGAACACACGATAGGACCTGAAATCGAAACTCAATTCAAGATCAACCATAAAATGAACTGAATTAACCTAAAAACGCATTGGAACTAAACGCAAATATCTAGAGGTCTAGGTTAGAGACGTGTTCCGGCGTCTTTAAACATAGTCACTGTTGTTTCACATTATGGTTGGGTGATTCCTCCTTCTATGACTCGATAATGGTCTAACACGGACTGTGCTCCCACGTACCGTCGCGTATATAGGGAGACCCCACTAGGCTTTTATCCTTTATCCATAGGAAGCCGAGTCTGCCGCCTTGTGAACCGTAACGCACCGAACACAACATTCGGGAAGATTGACTGCAGTACGGAAAGTCCTTGGCTCTCATACGATTGCTAAGGTGTATAAGCAGTTTTACGGGTCGCCTGGTAAACCCTATACCTAGAGTCTCCAGAGCAGTCACTTTTGATCCTTTTCGGACTCCCTAAATGAAAAGGTGCCTGTGAGCGTCTTGTCACTTCGTGCTCATTAAACATTCGAAGGAGACTGGAGTCATCTTTTCGTCCTTTTCTCGACTCTTGAAACATGAAAAGGTCAAGTTTGGTTCCTGTGTCTTAAAAATTTATTCGGCCACGATAACATCACCTGGTTAGATCTTGTGTGCGTTAGCTTGAGTAGGTTTCGTTTTCGTTTGCTATGGCAACTTTTCCGGGATTCACTAACCCAGGTTCCCCCTCTGATGGGAATCCAGGACAATTCCCTCCTCTTGGGAATGTTGGTGCTCCGTATATGGCGACGTTGTCCCTACCAGGGTTAACTGTCGGGTTGCCTGTGTGGTTGTTTTCAACCTCTTTGGTCCCTACCGTATCGGCTGTTAGTCCATCAGTCCCTCCACCTGAACAACGTCATGTTGACCTTAAGGTGGATCTCTCCACTTCAACGCCTACTTCTACGTCTTCCTCTTGTACTTCGCCTGGTGAAACTCTCAATGTAAGTAACCAGGTGGCTAAGAAGAAGAAGAAGAAGACCAAGAAGAAGAAGTCCTCTAAGGGAGAGCTTACACACACAGTTCCCCCCTCAAGTCCAGCTATCCACTCTAGTATACCTGAAGTCGGGTCACCTTCTGCTCCTCCGCGGAAGGTCAAGTTTCCTTGTCGATTATGCCAGGAGGACCATCTGCTTCGTGATTGTCCTGGCATTCCCAGGGTATTAGAAGTTTGGTCTCATGATCCGGCCCGCCCTTCATCATCCACTGATGATCATGGCGATGCTACCTCATCAGTTGGGAATGGTAAGGCGAAAGGGAAGCTTCGAATCCCCTGTCGACTTTGTGAAGGCAAACATCCCCTTCACCTTTGTCCACTCATGGATAAAGCCTCTGCTGTGTTGGAAAGTCTTGCTGCTCCTCTGAATCCATTTCCCGCTGGTTATCAACGTCTTTCTGTGACTGCAGATCACGTCCCTGCTGACCGAGAGATTGCTTTAGATTCTTCTCTTGTCCAGCCCCCTCTTCCTGAAACCGGCTATTCCCAGCCTGTTCCAGACTCGCCGTTGGTTGGAAAGGGTGTTGATTTGAGTTCACCTCCTCTCGAGCACTCTATTTCAGAAGAGCAAAGTTCTCATGTTCTTCTCTTCTCGTCAAATCCTCCGGAGCCTGATAAGGGTGTTCCCACCCCAACCTCTCCAGAGGATTCAGAGTCGGTTCTTTCCGAGCAGGGGGGCAACCATATGGTTCCCCCACCAAGTAGTTCGGTTATTTCCTTTGATTGGAGTCATTTGACTACCCCTCCCCTTCCATCCCATGTGCCTTTCTGGGTCACCGCCTATGCCTGCAATACGGCGCTGCCTGGCACTGTGTTAGATGAAGGAGCATCGGTTAGTCTTATGCCCGTTACTACTTGGCGAGCTTTGGGTTCTCCATCGCTTGTACCTGTTGCACCGCATCTCACCGCGTTTGATGAAGGAACGTGTCAGCCATTAGGGATCCTCCCAAAGTTTCCTATTACTTTGGGGGGTAAGACTGTCTATATAGACATCTCAGTTACCCAAGGTTCTTTAGACTTCAGTCTTCTCCTTGGTCATGACTATGTGTATGCCATGGGAGCCCTTGTTTCTTCACTTTTCCGTGTGGTTTGCTTTCCACACGATGGGAGAATAGTGGTGTTCGATCAATTATCGTTCGTTCGTCCACAAGCCCCTCCGGCGCACTTATCCGTCCCTCCTGGTTTCCATCCACCAGTTGCATCTGCCTCACCGCAGATCAACTACGTGGCCACCTACCCCGTGCCTGTATCCAGTGATGACACCGTCGTGCATAGTGTCCTAGGGGCATTAGGTCCTGAATTCCAAGATGTCAGCCTTCCCTCCGGAGCCACTTTCTTGGGGGCCTCCACTTCCCGTTCATTATGATGAAGTCTGGTCAGAGCATAGTTCATTTCCCTATGTCAAGCTCCCTAAAAAATGAAATTGGGTCTGGTTGGAGCATAGTTCCTTTCCGGTGTCAAGCTCCTTAAAAAAATGAAACTGGGTCTAGTGGAGCATAGTTCCTGATCTTGTGTCAAGCTCGTTAAAAAATGAAACAAGGGTTATGAGGATAGTTCTTTTACTGTGTCAACCTCATTAAAAAATGAAACACCTCCCTTTCAAAATCGAGTCTTTTGATTAAGATCTCGTAAAATACAAGTCGAGTCTTTCATCGATCTCGAGAGTGAACCTTCATTCCATCCACTTTGTTGAATGCAATGAAGCTTGGGGGGCATGTACCTCGATTTGCGTCATTATGCTGGGGGCATGCGAACTTATAACAAGCATAGTTTTTCGTTTCAAGCTTGTGTAAACATGAAACCGAGTCCAAGCAAAGTTCTCCATGGTTCAAGCTTGTGTAAAAATGAACCCATACCCATTTTACATCTCGTGATTGCTATCTTTATCTGCTAAATTCTGCTAGATGAGCCTTGGTTGTTTCATTCCATTGCTACCATCTCTTTGGCCGATCATATGCTCTCACTTGGTTGTTTATCCTTTCCTGAGGAACCGCAGCGATGAGTGGTTTTATTAGCCAGCATCTTGACCATTACATGTTTTGAGCAGTTCCACCATTACCGGAACCAGTTGCTACCTTTTATACCACTCGTTCCTCTAGGACGAGTCACTTGTAAGCTCTTTTCTGACTCGTAAAATGTGAAAAGATTGCCGAGTATTTTCCCTTTTTGACTCGTTAAATAGAATAAAAATGGAGGTCTTCTTTCAGCTCTTTTCCGACCGTTTAAAGATGGAAAGATCGCCGAGTTATCCCTCTTGACTCGTTAAAAGCAAAAAGAGGCGGTCGTCTTTAAACCCTTTTCCGACCGTGTAAAAATGAAAAGATTGTCGGACCCTTGTCGTTTCCAGTTCGTTAATGGTTACGAAATGACGTGATACCGATTACTTTTTTACTTTTTCAGATCGATATCACTACTCATGAAAAGTACCCCTCGATCATACTGGTCGGGCGGTTCTTTCGAGCATTATTTTATACTTTTTCGGGCTCGAGAGACACAACTTTACGAAAAAGGACCCCCCTGGAGTTTTCTTTTCCGTTGTCTTTTAAGACTCTCTAAACAGGAAAAGACGCCGAGTTCTTCCTTTGTCAGGCTCGTTAAAACTTAAATGACATCGGACATCGTTGAAATGACATCTTCCCAAGCATATGCTATCCCCGTCAAGCTTGTCACCCAAAAATAATCAGGGTAATTGCCAGAAATGGTGGGGAAAATGGAACTATAATAATGGTCGTGTCGGCAGTATGTCGCTCTTGAACATGGCACTCGTCTGCATTCGTGTCTGGGTGGGGGTTTCTCATCTTGTTTTACACTAGCCTTCGTGGGTTTGGGTTATCCTATTTGACCTCTCATCTACTCATTGCCATTGTCACCATGACTTCTGCTCATTTGATGTCAGATACTGCCAAATCTGCTGTTGTGCCGCCGATATGTTCAAGAGAAGTTGGCCTCTGCAAACTTACCACCTCCCTCTGATGTCTCACACAAAATATTTTATCCTTCTTTGTCTCGTGTCAATGATGTGGGAAACATTATGGCCCACCTTCGATCAAAGTTACTTCCTGTCGACTTCAGCTCATTATCCAGGAAAGTGACCTAGAGACTCCCTTCAGGTGCCTTAGAGCCTGCATGCCTCAATGGCAGGTTCTTCGTGTTCGACGTGAGGTTTTCATCATTGGCCTCCGATCGGATGATTCTACGGGTGTTCGACACCAACTCATTGATTCACACGCCGCGGATTGTACCTATAAGTACCTTGAGGACCATTGTCATTATTGGTGGTACCTCTCGCGTCTGTTAACAGTTTTCACTATTGGCTGGTAATCATACGATGTTCACGCATGTTCGACTTCAGCTCATGTATTCACATGCTTGGACTTGTACTTTGTTCGGGTTGGGATGGAGCGCAAGACCCTGGTTTTTGTCTGTTGCGAACCAGGATGCGATTTTGTGGTTATTATTACATGACTCATTGATGGATGGTTGCGCCCATACTTGAGTCTTTGGATGGCTGCGACCATACCTTCTTATCATCATGGTCTCTTCAGCTGGGTGGCTGCGTCCATACCACATAGCTTCTTCGTATGTCTTTTGGATGGCTGCGCCCATGCCTAGACTACATGTAATTGAGATATCAGTTGTACATACATGCAGGTCCTTCCTGGTGGTGTTCCAGTTCAACAGTTTTGTAAAGCATTTCACCCCTCCCACTCTCTCGGGCTTCATACTTTAGGGGGCATCTGTTACACAGTAATTTGTCACTGTTTCCCTGTCAGTCTCACTGCTGTGTCATGAATTCAAATCCATCATGCTCATGCCCTCTAATCTGGCCAAATGACCCACTTTGCCAAAGTTTTTGCTATCAGCGCGACTTTTGGCCAAATAACCGCGCTGATGGGCGCTCCATAACAGACCGAATGCGCTGTCAGCGCGGAAGCACATGTGTTTTCCGCGCTGATCAAATTTCATGAGCCAGCGCATTTGTTATTCATATCTGATCACGCTGACATGACCTTCTTTGTTATTCAGCTGCGATGTCAGCGCTCCAGTGCAGTTATGGACCCGCGCTGATCCAGTTTGGGCGAGTTTGTTCTAACAGCCGGCCTTCCAGATGACTCTAGACCTGGTTGTTGGCCTTGTAAATGTCGCCCTCCCTTATATGGCATGTCTGTTCGTCATTTGAGCCACCTTCCTTGGAGATAAGCTCATCCTCCCACCATTCATGGAGACTCCTTCTCCTATTTAAACCTCCACCATTGCCATGAGCAGCTAGTTTGGAGTTTGGAATAGCTTGGATTGTGTGGAGCTTATAGTGCTCAGATTGCTGCTACTATAGGTAGTTGGTGTGATAAGTGTGGAAGTGCTTGATAGCTTAGGGAAGGTTGTTTTGTGTTGCTTGTGTGAGAGAGAGAGTTTCTTGTCTTGGAAGAATCATTTCCAAAGGTGAATGCTTGAGACACTTGCTGACTGGCCCCTCCTGATAAGGATACCGACGTCAGAACATTTGGTTGTACTCTTCTCTGCTTGATTAATAATAGATGACTACTATTATTGTTCCATTCTCATTTGTCTATGCAATGGTTAATGTGAATTACATCCTTTCTGATTGATGTATAGTTGCTTTTATTAGATTTCACGCTTGTGTTTGTTTCCTCTTCGTGTGTGCAGGTATCTATTCGCGGAGATCGCGGAAGATCGTTACCAGCCAGAGCGGAGGAGTGAAGGTGGCATCTCTTCATCAAATAACAGCGCTGGAATCCAAGTAGGTGTTCTTGCCTACCTTTTAATTGCAATTAGGAACTTGCATAGTAGCATTGACTGATTGTTGCTAGACCCACTCTGGGCTAGTAGGGATCGCCTCTATCCGTAGAGGGGATTTGCCTCTCCAACAATTTGGCGACTCCACTGGGGAGTTCAGCCTTTTGTCTCTTGTGTCCATTCTTGTGTTTGAATTTGATTGTTCTCTCTTTTCAAGATTTGGGGATTGATTCTCTGCTTGTAGACTTCCTGGGTCCATCTGGGAAGTGTCTTAATTGTTAAAGGGTTTCTACCTTTGGTTTGGGAGCTTTTGCTTTGATTCTACTCATTTTTTACCCTCAGCGCGGTTTAATTCAAAACAGACGAGCTGACGTCGCATACCTGCTGCTTTGTTTTCCCTGTCATCGCGCCTGTACGACTAACAGTCGCGCTGACCTCGTTTTTGAGACAGCGCGCTTAATCCATGTCCTTCCGCACTGACGGCGCAAAGTTGCTACAGGCCTTCTCTTGTCAGCGCCGAGTTGTTGAAGGCCACCTGCGCTGATCTTGTAGAGTTCATTTTTGTCCAAATTAGCCTCCTGAACCTGTTGCTTTGACTTTCCCCTCTTCTCTCCACTTGGTCTATGACTTGTTTTTCATTGCCTGAACTCTGAGATACTTGTTTGCCAAGTCTTGTTCCACAGGGTTTCGTTTTCGCTCATTTTTCGGTTTTGCAAATACCTTCCTCTTTGCTTTCGCTGCTTGGTTTGTATTTCGGCCATCACTTTTACAGTTGCTGGATTGTGTTGAATCTCTAATTGACTGGTTGTAACTCTCATCCTCCGGGTGTTTGCTCTTCTCCATTGATTTCACACTCTAGCCCTAGGGCATCTAGTGGCCGTGTGTGTGTCGAGCCTTCCGTAGGGATCTTGTTCTCTTGTTTGACCAGCCAACTTCAGATTTGTTTTTTACACTTGTTCAGTGATTGTTGAAGTGTTTTTGGTTGTGTTTCCGAGCGGTTTTTGCTTCTTCCTTGTTTGAATTCCTGTTTGTCTTGCCGAGCTTAGATCACATAGCTCGTGCGGAACTTGGTTTTTCCTTTTGATTTGGAGATCTTTTTTGGATGTTTTGGGAACTTTGAGTGCTTTCATTAAGTGATTTGCTTGGTGTTCCTGTCCCTCAAAATTCATTTGGATGCTTTGTGCCATTGAAAGAAAATCAAACTAGTAGCTTTGCTTTCGAGAATTGAAAAGGAAAAGAACATTTCATTGATTCGCATTTTCAAAAGAAAAGTTTCCTTTCCTTGCTTTTAGCTGCATTAGGTTGTTTGATTGCTCGTGTTCGTTTTGTTTGATCAAAAAATTCTTTACCTTCTCATAGCTAGAATTCATCGAACAAAATGGTATTCTTTGGCATGTAGTTTGCATCTAGGTAATTGTGAGAGAACACACGATAGGACCTGAAATCGAAACTCAATTCAAGATCAACCATAAAATGAACTGAATTAACCTAAAAATGCATTGGAACTAAATGCAAATATCTAGAGGTCTAGGTTAGAGACATGTTCCGGCGTCTTTAAACATAGTCACTGTTGTTTCACATTATGGTTGGGTGATTCCTCCTTCTGTGACTCGATAGTGGTCTAACACGGACTGTGCTCCCACGTACCGTCGCGTATATAGGGAGACCCCACTAGGCTTTTATCCTTTATCCATAGGAAGCCGAGTCTGCCGCCTTGTGAACCGTAACGCACCGAACAGAGCATTCGGGAAGATTGACTGCAGTACGGAAAGTCCTTGGCTCTCATACGATTGCTAAGGTGTATAAGCAGTTTTACGGGTCGCCTGGTAAACCCTATACCTAGAGTCTCCAGAGTAGTCACTTTTGATCCTTTTTGGACTCCCTAAATGAAAAGGTGCCTGTGAGCGTCTTGTCACTTCGTGCTCATTAAACATTCGAAGGAGACTGGAGTCATCTTTTCGTCCTTTTCTCGACTCTTGAAACATGAAAAGGTCAAGTTTGGTTCCTGTGTCTTAGAAATTTATTCGGCCACGATAACATCACCTGGTTAGATCTTGTGTGCGTTAGCTTGAGTAGGTTTCGTTTTCGTTTGCTATGGCAACTTTTCCGGGATTCACTAACCCAGGTTCCCCCTCTGATGGGAATCCAGGACAATTCCCTCCTCTTGGGAATGTTGGTGCTCCATATATGGCGACGTTGTCCCTACCAGGGTTAACTGTCGGGTTGCCTGTGTGGTTGTTTTCAACCTCTTTGGTCCCTATCGTATCGGTTGTTAGTCCATTAGTCCCTCGACCTGAACAACGTCATGTTGACCTTAAGGAGGATCTCTCCCCTTCAACGCCTACTTCTACGTCTTCCTCTTGTACTTCGCCTGGTGAAACTCTCAATGTAAGTAACCAGGTGGCTAAGAAGAAGAAGAAGAAGACCAAGAAGAAGAAGTCCTCTAAGGGAGAGCTTACACACACAGTTCCCCCCTCAAGTCCAGCTATCCACTCCAGTATACCTGAAGTCGGGTCACCTTCTGCTCCTCCGCGGAAGGTCAAGTTTCCTTGTCGATTATACCAGGAGGACCATCTGCTTCGTGATTGTCCTGGCATTCCCAGGGTATTAGAAGTTTGGTCTCACGATCCGGCCCGCCCTTCATCGTCCACTGATGATCATGGCGATGCTACCTCATCAGTTGGGAATGGTAAGGAGAAAGGGAAGCTTCGAATCCCCTGTCGACTTTGTGAAGGCAAACATCCCCTTCACCTTTGTCCACTCATGGATAAAGCCTCTGCTGTGTTGGAAAGTCTTGCTGCTCCTCCGAATCCATTTCCTGCTGGTTATCAACGTCTTTCTGCGACTGCAGATCGCGTCCCTGCTGACCGAGAGATTTCTTTAGATTCTTCTCTTGTCCAGCCCCCTCTTCCCGAAACCGGCTGTTCCCAGCCTGTTCCAGACTCACCGTTGGTCGGAAAGGGTGTTGATTCGAGTTCACCTCCTCTCTAGCACTCTGTTTCGGAAGAGCAAAGTTCTCATGTTCTTCTCGTCTCGTCAAATCCTCCAGAGCTTGATAAGGGTGTTCCCACCCCAACCTCTCCAGAGGATTCAAAGTCGGTTCTTTCCGAGCAGGGGGGCAACCATATGGTTCCCCCACCAAGTAGTTCGGTTATTTCCTTTGATTGGAGTCATTTGACTACCCCTCCCCTTCCATCCCATGTGCCTTTCTGGGTCACCGCCTATGCCTGCAATACGGTGCTGCCTGGCACTGTGTTAGATGAAGGAGCATCGGTTAGTCTTATGCCCGTTACTACTTGGCGAGCTTTGGGTTCTCCATCGCTTGTACCTGTCGCACCGCATCTCACCGCGTTTGACGAAGGAACGAGTCAGCCATTAGGGATCCTCCCAAAGTTTCCTATTACTTTGGGGGGCAAGACTGTCTATATAGACATCTCAGTTACCCAAGGTTCTTTAGACTTCAGTCTTCTCCTTGGTCGTGACTATGTGTATGCCATGGGAGCCCTTGTTTCTTCACTTTTCCGTGTGGTTTGCTTTCCACACGATGGGAGAATAGTGGTGTTCGATCAATTATTGTTCGTTCGTCCACAAGCCCCTCCGGCGCACTTATCCGTCCCTCCTGGTTTCCATCCACCAGTTGCATCTACCTCACCGCAGATCAACTACGTGGCCACCTACCTCGTGCCTGTATCCAGTGATGACACCGTCGTGCATAGTGTCCTGGGGGCATTAGGTCCTGAATTCCAAGATGTCGGCCTTCCCTCTGGAGCCACTTTCTTGGGGGCCTCCACTTCCCGTTCATTATGATGAAGTCTGGTCGGAGCATAGTTCATTTTCCTATGTCAAGCTCCCTAAAAAATGAAATTGGGTCTGGTTGGAGCATAGTTCCTTTCCGGTGTCAAGCTCCTTAAAAAAATGAAACTGGGTCTAGTGGAGCATAGTTCCTAATCTTGTGTCATGCTCGTTAAACAATGAAACAAGGGTTATGAGGATAGTTCTTTTACTGTGTCAACCTCATTAAAAAATGAAACACCTCCCTTTCAAAATCGAGTCTTTTGATTACGATCTCGTAAAATACAAGTCGAGTCTTTCATCGATCTCGAGAGTGAACCTTCATTCCATCCACTTTGTTGAATGCAATGAAGCTTGGGGGGCATGTACCTCGATTCGCGTCATTATGCTGGGGGCATGCGAACTTATAACAAGCATAGTTTTTCGTTTCAAGCTTGTGTAAGCATGAAACCGAGTCCAAGCAAAGTTCTCCATGGTTCAAGCTTGTGTAAAAATGAACCCATACCCATTTTACATCTCGTGATTGCTATCTTTATCTGCTAAATTCTGCTAGATGAGCCTTGGTTGTTTCATTCCATTGCTACCATCTCTTTGGCCGATCATATGCTCTCACTTGGTTGTTTATCCTTTCCTGAGGAACCGCAGCGATGAGTGGTTTTATTAGCCAGCCTCTTGACCATTACATGTTTTGAGCAGTTCCACCATTACCGGAACCAGTTGCTACCTTTTATACCACTCGTTCCTCTAGGACGAGTCACCTTTAAGCTCTTTTCTGACTCGTAAAATGTGAAAAGATTGCCGAGTATTTTCCCTTTTTGACTCGTTAAATAGAATAAAAATGGAGGTCTTCTTTCAGCTCTTTTCCGACCGTTTAAAGATGGAAAGATCGCCGAGTTATCCCTCTTGACTCGTTAAAAGCAAAAAGAGGTGGTCGTCTTTAAACCCTTTTCCGACCGTGTAAAAATGAAAAGATTGTCGGACCCTTGTCGTTTCCGGTTCGTTAATGGTTACGAAACGACGTGATACCGATTACTTTTTTACTTTTTCAGATCGATATCACTACTCATGAAAAGTACTCGATCATACTGGTCGGGCGGTTCTTTCGAGCATTGTTTTATACTTTTTCGGGCTCGAGAGACACAACTTTACGAAAAAGGACCCCCCTAGAGTTTTCTTTTCCGTTGTCTTTTCAGACTCTCTAAACAGGAAAAGACGTCGAGTTCTTCCTTTGTCAGGTTCGTTAAAACTTAAATGACATAGGACATCGTCGAAATGACATCTTCCCAAGCATATGCTATCCCCGTCAAGCTTGTCACCCAAAAATAATCGAGGTAATTGCCAGAAATGGTGGGAAAAATGGAACTATAATAATGGTCGTGTCGGCAGTATGTCGCTCTTGAACATGGCACTCGTCTGCATTCGTGTCTGGGTGGGGGTTTCTCATCTTGTTTTACACTAGCCTCCGTGGGTTTGGGTTATCCTATTTGACCTCTCATCTGCTCATTGCCATTGTCACCATGACCTCTGCTCATTTGATGTCAGATACTGCCAAATCTGCTGTTGTGCCGCCGATATGTTCAAGAGAAGTTGGCCTCTGCAAACTTACCACCTCCCTCTGATGTCTCACACAAAATATTTTATCCTTCTTTGTCTCATGTCGATGATGTGGGAAACATTATGGCCCACCTTCGATCAAAGTTACTTCCTGTCGACTTCAGCTCATTATCCAGGAAAGTGACCTAGAGACTCCCTTCAGGTGCCTTAGAGCCTACATGCCTCAATGGCAGGTTCTTCGTGTTTGACGTGAGGTTTTCATCATTGGCCTCCGATCGGATGATTCTGCGGGTGTTCGAC
Source organism: Pinus tabuliformis (assembly GCA_031772625.1). Taxonomy (NCBI): domain Eukaryota; kingdom Viridiplantae; phylum Streptophyta; class Pinopsida; order Pinales; family Pinaceae; genus Pinus; species Pinus tabuliformis. The sequence goes on along the minus strand of CM062818.1, from coordinate 805,078,189 downwards.
ACCAACTCATTGATTCACACGCCGCGGATTGTACCTATAAGTACCTTGAGGACCATTGTCATTATTGGTGGTACCTCTCGCATCTGTTAACAGTTTTCACTATTGGCTGGTAATCAGACGATGTTCACGCATGTTCGACTTCAGCTCATGTATTCACATGCTTGGACTTGTACTTTGTTCGGGTTGGGATGGAGCGCAAGACGCTGGTTTTTGTCTGTTGCGAACCAGGCTGCGATTTTGTGGTTATTATTACATGACTCATTTATGGATGGTTGCGCCCATACCTGAGTCTTTGGATGGCTGCGACCATACCTTCTTATCATCATGGTCTCTTCAGCTGGGTGGCTGCGTCCATACCACAGACCTTCTTCGTATGTCTTTTGGATGGCTGCACCCATGCCTAGACTACATGTAATTGAGATATCAGTTGTACATACGTGCAGGTCCTTCCTGGTGGTGTTCCAGTTCAGTAGTTTTGTAAAGCATTTCACCCCTCCCACTCTCTCGGGCTTCATGCTTTAGGGGGCATCTGTTACACAGTAATTTGTCACTGTCTCCCTGTCAGTCTCACTACTGTGTCATGAATTCAAATCCATCATGCTCATGCCCTCTAATCTGGCCAAATGACCCACTTTGCCAAAGTTTTTGCTATCAGCGCGACTTTTGGCCAAATAACCGCGCTGATGGGCGCTCCATAACAGACCGAATGCGCTGTCAGCGCGGAAGCACATGTGTTTTCCGCGCTGATCAAATTTCATGAGCCAACGCATTTGTTATTCATATCTGATCGCACTGACATGACCTTCTTTGTTATTCAGCTGCGATGTCAGCGCTCCAGTGCAGTTATGGACCCGCGCTGATCCAGTTTGGGCGAGTTTGTTCTAACAGCCGGCCTTCCAGATGACTCTAGACCTGGTTGTTGGCCATGTAAATGTCACCCTCCCTTCTATGGCATGTCTGTTCGTCATTTGAGCCACCTTCCTTGGAGATAAGCTCATCCTCCCACCATTCATGGAGACTCCTTCTCCTATTTAAACCTCCACCATTGCCATGAGCAGCTAGTTTGGAGTTTGGAATAGCTTGGATTGTGTGGAGCTTATAGTGCTCAGATTGCTGCTACTATAGGTAGTTGGTGTGATAAGTGTGGAAGTGCTTGATAGCTTAGGGAAGGTTGTTTTGTGTTGCTTGTGTGAGAGAGAGAGTTTCTTGTCTTGGGAGAATCATTTCCAAAGGTGAATGCTTGAGACACTTGCTGACTAGCCCCTCCTGAGAAGGATACCGACGTCAGAACATTTGGTTGTACTCTTCTCTGCTTGATTAATAATAGATGACTACTATTATTGTTCCATTCTCATTTGTCTATGCAATGGTTAATGTGAATTACATCCTTTCTGACTGATGTATAGTTGCTTTTATTAGATTTCACGCTTGTGTTTGTTTCCTCTTCGTGTGTGCAGATATCTATTCGCGGAGATCGCGGAAGATCGTGACCAGCCAGAGCGGAGGAGCGAAGGTGGCATCTCTTAATCAAACAACAACGCTGGAATCCAAGTAGGTGTTCTTGCCTACCTTTTAATTGCAATTAGGAACTTGCATAGTAGCATTGACTGATTGTTGCTAGACCCACTCTGGGCTAGTAGGGATCGCCTCTATCCATAGAGGGGATTTGCCTCTCCAACAGAGAGGATTACAACCAAGTTGTCTAATCCAGCATCATCCTCCCAACATGAAAGCCCTCTTCACCTCATAAAAAGCAAGATCACCCAACAATACAATGTCTCAAAGAAAAACCAACAACACTTCCTTTCAAATTACAAAATTCTAGCCTCCGGATCTCTATGATGAGGGATCCATATATAGATGTTTGCAGGAGAGTGAGTTAGCTTCTGGGATTTTGATTAGTGTCATTTCACTAATAGTTCTTTGTTCCAGTTGGAGATTTTATGATCTCTTACTCATCCCTGGGCAAATTCAGAGAGGCAAGTGTCATATGAGCAGTTTCTAAAAGATTCTTTGAGTTTCCACCTAGCAAATTGCCTCTGCCATTTGTCTGCTCTCATTCATCACACCCTACAGAAGGGATTTTCAGTATGTATCGCACCCTTTGTGTGCAGCAGGTGAGATGCATCACACCCTCAGCATGGACCAGTCTATATGGTCTAATTTTGACTAGTTCTAAGTAGTTTTTCAAGGATAATTTCTGGGAAATGATGCAATCAATTGACCTTGATCCTTTAGGGTATGAAACAACACTTTTATGGGTTCTAGAGCCCTTGGTTTATTGACATATGTGATTGGGGTTTCGGTGCCCAAATATGTCTACAATAGTTTCCCCCTAAAGCATGAGGTCGTAAATCTTCTGATGTTAGGTGAAATGCTTTATCATGAGGATCCGAGGTTTTTCGAACTAGAAGGTTACCTGTAATAAGATACAATACAATACATTATCTTTGTAATATTTTCATGATCTAGCTGAGGCGGGCATTCCCATGCTCAACTTTATAAATTCATTTTCATGTACATAGGACAGACAATCGTCTGTGTGGCAGACTGATGATTCTGGTAGAGTCATCATCCCTTAGCTTGGATGACTATCTGTGAAACTATGATGTACATTTGATGTCTTTATTTCCTGAATATATCACAGCTCGGATGGATGGAAATAGATACGGGGTCTTCAAACTCGTTCAATATTCACCTGAAGTACATGTCGATCCATGTGAAAAGATGTTCTAATGTCAAACATGGAAAGACATCACCTGATTACCAGCCAATGATGTAAGCTATTAACAGGCGCGAGAGTAATCACCAATAATGATGATGACCCTCAAGGTACTATAGTACAATTCACATGGTGTGAATACATGAGTCAATGTCAAACACCATGCAAAATCTTTCAGTTGAAGGCCATTGATGTAAACCTATCGCTGGAAGTGAGAAACTTGCCATTGAGGCATGCAAGCTTCAAAGTACTGAAAGGGTTGTTCTTAAGTCAACTTCTTGGATAATGAGCTGATGTTGACAAGAAGTGACCTGTCATAGGAGGGCCTTAATGAATCCCACATCTACGACATGGAACGGAGCAAATGATTTTGTAAAGGTGAAAACAATTTGATGATACAAGGTTTAGGGTGGTAGTCATGAAAGAATGGAGCGTTAAGGTATTGCAACAGATGAGACGTTAGTTGGGTTGGTGAATTCTCTGAGTGACTTCTCTTGAACATATCGGCGACACTAGAATGGATTGGTATTGTTAACCCCAAAATGGATGGTATGGAGGACCAATGGTGATATGACCGATGAACGGAATAACCCAACTCGACTCAATCACGGTGATAGAGAGAAAGTGTCATGTTCAAGAGCGACCTGCTACCAATGAAGTTATTAAAGTTTTCTTCCCTTTTTCCCCAGTCATTATTGACCAGTACCTATTTATTTTTGTCAAGCTTGAGGAGGATAACATATGCTTGTTCTATAATTTCCCCTTCGGGCAAACGTGTCGCTATGTTTTAGCGAGCCTAGCGACAGTGAAATTCGCTCTTGTTTGAATGGACAAGTTTATAGCTATTGTTTTAACGAGTTTAACAACAAAGATAACTCGGTCCTTTTCAATTTTAGAGAGTCTGAAAAGAGACGGAAAGGAAACTCTAGTAGTCCTTTTTCATAGTATAATCCCTTAAGTCCGAATAAGTATAAAATAATACGAAAGGGATGACATTTCCGATCACTTTTGCGAGCCGAAAAAGACAAGCGCTCGATTTTTGTGTGTAATGATTCCTCAGGTCCAAAAAGATTAAAATATAGTGGAGGGATGGGACTTCCAATGACTTTAACAAGCTGGAGAGGCCAATTTCTCGGCAATCTTTTCATATTTTACGAGTCTAAAAAGAGCTTAATGAAGACTCGTTTTTTGAGGAGCGAGTGATGTTTTTGGATAGAAATTGGTTCCAAGTAAGGTTTGGAACTTTTCAATCATGACAGTGTAAAGAAGGTGGCTAATAGAATCACTCGTCACAACTGTTCCTCAAAAGGGTGAACAATCAATTGGAGGCATATAATCAGATAAAAAATAATGGAGGTGATGGTAAGAACACAACCAAGGTTCAAAAGTTGATAGCTATGCAATCAAAAAGGTTATTTACCGAAGGTGGATTCATTTTTTAATGAGCTTGAACTTTGGGGGAACATATGCTCATTGCTAGGTTTATTTTTTAATGAGCTTGAACTTCGCGTAAACTTGCTCGTGCTAGTAGTATAATATGTCTCTCATTAGTAGGTTCATTTTTTAGGGATCTTGCCCCATGCGCAACTTTGCTCCAAAGCCTTTTGTATGCAAGCTAGGAACGACCAACTACTGTCTTAAGGGTTAAAGAAATACTAAGGTTAGGTAGGATAGTCTTTCGGTGGGAAACAGTCTCCTTTGCTTTGTCGTTTCCATTGGTCCTGGCAAAGGTGAATGGTGGATCAAACCAATCACCTAACTTAAGCAGTTAAAGTTAGTAAAACTACGGGGTTAGAGTTACGTTGGTCACTTTTCACTTGCGTACAAAAAGGTTTGCATGCCCCCAAATATAAAAAAGAGTAAAGTTTCCAGGTTACCATATGGAAGTTCTTGCATTAGCAATATTGTTCCATCCGCGTAGCAGACAAAACACTTCCTTGGCTTTGTCCATCAAAATGGACAAAGGTGAATGGTGTCAGTTCCAATCACATAACCTTTGATGAGGAAATGATATTTCTAGACTAATCCCATTTTCCTAAATGGACAGGTGTGTCAAATTGGTCATATATCCTACAAGAAAAAACATCTTATATCTGGGGTTTTCCTGCCAAAGCAGACCAGGGTGCATGCCCCCTGGGTTTAGTCACATTCACCGAATCACTCGCGCTCATCAGGTGGATGGACTAGAGGTTGATGAGACATTCCTTGTGTAAAGAGACCAGTTAGGGATGAAATTTTACTAGTAGCTATGTTTGAACCAGGGAATGAAATCTGGTCAACGAATTGGACCATTCTGCCTTCATATGGAAAACACATCACCCGAAAGAGTGAGAAAACAATAGCTCCCATGTTGTAAATGTAGTCATGTCCAAGGAGTAGATTTTAATCTAGTGGCCCTTGGACTACCATCACATTTAGATGAACAGTTTTCCTTCTCAAAGTAATAGGCACATTTGGAAGGATCCCTAATGGTCAACTGGTTTCTTTATTGAAGCCTGACATATTTCAAATCTCAGGAAGAAGCGATGGCGAACCAAGTGCTTTCCAAGAAATTGAGGAAAGGATACTCACAAAAGCCCCTTCATCTATGATAGTACCAGCCATGATCATTCTGTAAGCTTGTACTATGATTTGAAATGGTACATTAGATGGTAGGCGGGGTCTCCGTAGTAGATTCCAATCGAAGGAAACGGCTAGATTGCTTGGAGGAGGGACCGAATAAATGGCCAGATGAATCTCTGACGAAATTCCTTCCTGCAGTAAAGGAATGGGTAGCTTGTCCCCATGTTCATCAGATTCTATGTAACTAAAAGAATTTGAACGGTGTCGTTCTCATTCTCTTTGGTTACTGTATCATTTAAAGGTGGACCTCTGAAGACAAGATTGGGTCGACTTCCGTCTCAACCTATTGACTTTGGTCTAGTGTGGACTCAAAGGGTTTGTCTTCAATGATAGATGCTTTGACCAACAATTGAGGTGTGTCAGTCGGATTTTCAACTAGCAATGGACTTGGCAAGAGTTTCTTGTATCCAGGAGGAAGTCGCTGCGGTGAAGCAGGACGGTTATCCAAGATTTTTTTAGCTTCGTCCAAGAAGGGACAACGGTGGAGGGCATGATCGACTTCACACAGCCTACAAGGAAATTTAGATCTTCCTTTTTGTCCATTGACTTCATTTTCACTAGTTGATGGTGTACTCTCAACATGATCGTCAGAGGTTGAAGACACCAGATTGTGCAAATGGGGAGACCAGTCCCTTAAGATCTGCGGGATGCAGGGACAATCTTGATGATAGTGGTCTCCCTTGCAAATGACACATGGAGATTTAGGTTTGGAATGTGCAGTGTGTGGATTTTCACCAGATGATGCATGATTGCCCCCTTTCGCCATTGGCTTCTTCTTCCTCTCCTTCCCTTTCTTCTTCTTCTCAGTTACTTGGTTTTTAGTGTTACTAGTTTCACCAAGCGAAGAGGAAGAAGGAGAGGGAGAAACAAAAGAAGTAGAAGGTGGGGGAGAAACTTCAGTATCATCTAATTTCTAATTTGATTGTTGAGGATTTACAGTGTTTTGAATGACAGAGGTCTAGAAAAGCCAGACTGGCAGGCCAATTATGAGTCCTGGAAGGGACAATGTAGCCATGTGTGGAGCACCAACATCTCCCCAAGAGGAGAAGGGACTAGGATTTCCCCCCAAGGGGAAATCCTTGATTGCTAGACTCCATTTTTTCAACCTAAGACCAATGAGGGAACGGTGATGTTATTTTGAATTAAAATAAATTTTATGATGCTTTGACACAACTTGCTTTTTCAATTTTTAAGAGTCGAGAAAAAGTTAAAGATGATTCTAGTCGCCTTCGATTTTTAATGAGCCTAAAGTGACAAGTTCTTAGATGGAATTTTTCTTTGAAGGAGTTTGAAAAGGAACGAAAGTGACTACTCTAGAAATCTAGACAGAGGGATTACCAAAACAATCGCAAAACTACAGAATACTTTTTACGTACGGCAGTCAGTATTCCCGAATGATGTGTTCAGTGCATTGCGATTGATAGGGTGGCAAACACGGCTTCCTAAGGATAAAGGATATAGCCTATTGTGGTCTCCCAATATATACTTGATGGTACGTGGGAGCACAAGTCCGTACTGGCACTTGTCATATCAAAGAGGAGGAATCACCCGACCTACAATGAAAACGATAGTTACCAGGCTTTACGACGCCGAAATACGTCTCTAGCCTAGACTTCTAGATGTTATGCGTTAGGTTCCAAAGCGTTTTTATGTTCATTGGAGTTTATTTACAGTTGTTCTTTCTTAAGAAGTTTTCCTTTAAGGTTCACCACGTGATGTAGATATACAATTCCTAAATATGCAATCTAAGATGATAAATAGTCGTTTACTTTCTTTTAGCAATAAAAATCCTAGCTACTAAGGAAAGAGAAATAAAATTCTTTCAACATAGAGCAGAGAGCACCCACTAGATGCACTTTTCCTAAATAAATTTCCACATGCAGTCTAAATGCAAATGCACATGCATGTATTTGTTTTTCAGTTTCCTTAATGTGATAATGGCAAAAGAAAACTAAGTACAGATTTGAACTATTTTCTTTCAAAGCAACAGTGCTAACAATTTTCTCTTTTCAAAACGAAAGGAAGACTAAGACGACACTTTGCAATTTCGAATTTAAAACTGCTTTTGACACTTGAAATACTAATAATTTCAAAATCAAGCACAATGGAAAAAGTGTAATCGACTATCTAAAAGAGGAAGACTTTACAACACTCTTTTTCTTGACTGAAAACAATCATTGTGACACTTTCAGATCAAAAGATGACAGTTCGATTAAGCTACTATTTGTAAAGGATAACTGTAAATGATGAAAAATACATAAAAAAACATTTACAATTCTTTATTAATGGAGGCTGAATAATGCAAAGGAAGAAGGTTTCAACAGTGATATATTGATCATAGACAACAAAACTACTGAATAAAGCTGAAGACAATGAAGAAAAGAGAAAAAACTGGATGCAGAAACAATCTCACTCAATCATCGCACCTGTAACATAGGGAAACAGGGATGCATCTCACCTGCAACACACAGGAGGTGCGATGCATCCAGTTTCCCACTAAGAGACAGTACAATGGTCTAGGGACGAGACTGAGCTTGGTTTTCACTCACAGTTTGCAGCTAAGTTCAAGGGTTTAGGCTGAGCTTTTGATAGGCAGTAAACACAAAGTATAGGGGCTAATCTAATGAGGTTATTTGAGCTACCACCAGGGCACTTAGGATGTTTCCAAGTTAGATGTTTAGTTCTTAAACTACCTGGAGATTGATTGAAGCAACGTTGATCTAATTTGCAGTTGCATAGCAAAAGCAGTTGGAAGGCTAGCTGGCTTAACTTCAGGCTCCATCTGTAGTTTATAAAGTAAACAACAGTAACAATACAAACAAACTATTCGCTCCCCAGCAGAGTCACCATTTTGTTATCGGGAAAACTAGTGTCCATTCAGAGCTGCTAGTCCCACTAAGACAAGTAGCTATCTTAGAAACAAACAAACCAAAGTTACTTGTGTTTTCCTTTATGAGAGCTAGATGAGAGAGAAGCAGAGAGTACCAACCTCAGTCTCTCGCTAGTCTCCTTGCTTGTTTCCTCTCTCCCTTGATAGAGCTTTCACCACTCCTTTCTCACTTGTCCCACTTCAAAGAACACCTATAGAGTCAAAGTAGCAAAATGCCATCAAATCATAGAGATCTATAACCACAAACAATATAGGATCAGATTTACATTAACCATACCAAATGCATATATAAATACAAGATTCAAAGATATACAAGTATATGGAGGAAAACTCAAATAGCTTTATTGATGGAAGTAGTAGAAGAGAAGATTACAACCAAGCTGTCTGATCTAGCATCATCCTCCCAGCATGAAAGCCCTCTTCACCTCATAAAAAGCAAGATCACCCAACAATACAATGTCTCAAAGTGAAACCAACAGCACTTACAAATTACAAAATTACAACCTCTGGATCTCTAGGATGAGGGATCCATATATAGATGTTTGCAGGAGAGTGAGTCAGCTTCTGGGATTTTGATTAGTGTCATTTCACTTATATTTCTTGGTTCCACTTGGAGATTTTATGATCTCTTACTCATCCCTGGGCGAATTCAAAGAGGCAAGTGTCATATAAGTAGTTTCTAGAAGATTCTTTGAGTTTCCACCTAGCAAACTGCCTCTGCCATTTGTTTGCTCTCTCTCATCGCACCCTACAGAAGGGCTTTTCAGTATGCATCACACCCTTTGTGTGTAGCAAGTGAGATGCATCACACCCTCAGCATGGAGTAGTCTGTATGGTCCAATTTTGACCAGTTCTGAGCAGTTTTTCAGGGAGAAAACAACACTTTTAGGGGTTCTAGAGCCCTTTGTTTATTGACATATGTTATTGGTGTTGCAGTGCCCAAATATGTCTATAACACTTCTACATTTGGCTTCTCTTTTGATGTGCTTGTGAATCCTTGGAAGGGTCCCCATTGTCTAGCAAGTACACTTTTATTTTGGTAAGCTTTCATTTTATGTTTGTTTGTAAATTTCATTAGGTTCATATGTTTGAAATATTAATGAATGACCTTTCGTAAGAAAGTATTAATGTTTCTTTCAATCAATATGATTTGTTATTTAATGTTTAATTTCATTAGTTTAAATAGTTAATTTGTTGATTAAGATGATTAGAAATATTAATGAATAGTCTCCCGTAAGGGAATTTTAATATTTCTTACGCTTGTCACAATGTCTTTAGATTTCATTTTGATTAAATGACTAAATAGGTGTTGGAGATCCCAATGAATGACCTTCTATAAGGGAGCTTTGGCATTTATTCACCTAGCTTAGTTTAGTTTGTCTCTAAGTCCATATATATTGGATGATCCTCGAAGTTTACCTACCAAGATTGATAGTAAATGAAACTCTAATTTTCATCCACATTTTAGATCCAACACTCATCATGAATGATGGCGCAGGTTTGCTGCATAACACCAACTCCATCGAAAAATTCATCCTTGTTCACAACAGGTGAGGAGTCTAGAATGGAAAAAAACAAGACAATACAATCTGGAGGATCAACAGAATGCAAGGACAGAGGTCGAGGGAATGAATCCACATGACAACCAACAAGCTTGCAAGCCAAATCTGTGCAAATCTCAAGAGAAGGTGGGGTGGGAGGATGTGACAGTTCAACATATGTGTGTGCATGATCTCCCATGTCACTCCATGGTGGTGGAGTTGTTTGATGAGGTGAAGGCAGACAGTCACTTGTGATAGCAACTATGCCTGCCTGTGATTGTATAGCTCCATCACCAAAGTGTGCTGAGCGAGGTTCGGATATGTGAAGAAGATACTCAAATATTCCATCAAGAAATTCCCAATCAATATCATCTTCGGGGAATTGGTATGCAAGATTACAAAAGCATGTGTAAAAGTTTTCAACGGATTCATCGAGTGCTTTCGTAATTCTGGAATTTCTTTGTTGAGTTCTTTATAGTTAAAGTGATTGAAAGCATGGTCTATCTCTGCGACCAAATGAGCAAGAGAATGAATAGATTTTACAGGCATCGTGGCACACCAGTGCATTGGGTGTCCTCAAAACGTGTAGACGAACAACATGCATCTCATGTATTCTTCAAGGAATCCATGTCTTTCACATGAGCCTACAATTCGAACTGCGTGCCTAACCAAGGCTACGTAGCCTCCACCATCAAATTTTTTATGAGACAAGTTATCCAAAAGCTTTTCCGAGATGATGAAATTGTTTCCATAAGACATACATTCTGGAAGAGAAACTTGGTAGTTAGTCATGATAAGTGTGTAGAGATTCAAAATAGATGTGAGGACATAGCTTGTCATCTGGCCCTCCTTTTAGTGCCAAAATGTTGACGGTGTTGGACCTGCCAAAATATAAGGGAATCTCCTCGGTAAGAAGTCCCAATTAGACCTTAGACCGTTTGGTGTAGGAGCCCCAACATTGGGTCATATGGTAATGCCTTGACCACAATTTCACACAGAGGCAAGTAAGATAACTCTGTTGGTAGCAAGGGTGTGATAACTGCATTGAGTTAAGGAAGGTGCATGAGAGGTTCTAACACATGGGGATCGATATGAGTGCACCCCTTGGAAACCTATAATAGTACTCGGATGGGAAGGGAAAACACGAGTGAAGATGCATCACAAGCTGGAAAGCAAGTTAGCTGGCAATCCAAAGTGATGGTTAAACCAAAAACACATTTCAGAAGGATTCATACATACTCATACATAATAGTCCATACATGCATGCGTGAGAAAGCAAATACATATGCCATTTAGAGTAAACAAGATAGCTGGAATAGAATACAACATATGCATGAAACATGCTAGCTCTTATTATATAAAGAAGTGTAAGTTTCGGTCATACAATACATTCATGTTCAACTGCTAGTCCCAATAGTGGAACGTTACAGTCACATCTGTCTGCTCCTCCAAAGAGATGTACTAGCTCTATGCAGTGGAGAAGCCAACGCTTATTACAATACTGTCCAAGCTCTCTCCAAGATAGTCTTATCAAAAGCTTCGCTAACCAAAAGCCTTTACAATGAGTTATGAGGGGCTATTTATAGCGAAGGGTGGGGTGACCCTTGACATTCCCTTTTGTGACAGTTCATCTACCCTCATGACTCTTCATATACTCTATGATTGTTACATCCAACTATCGATACTCAACTTACACTTGACAATACATCTCATTACAATGTACATGTACTTATGTGAGACAACATGGCTTGAGCAAGCCATGAAAGACATCACTGACACTCGGTCTATTGTGATGAGACCAACTCTTTGACATGCTTGTGATGGCGAAGGTGGTGAGATGATGCCAAGCTTGGTTGTCCGTGATGGTGTGCATGCACCCCATGGTGACATCTCGCTGAAGCGAAATCTTTCCCCGTTGCATCCGGTGCATTGGTATGGCTCCTTCATCCAACTCGTTTGCCAACATGTACATGGTCTTCTTGGGCACGACTGAACTAGGAACACATTGATGCATATTGTTAGTGTTGATCTTCAAGTGTGTGTTGGTGGTCATTTGCATCAACTTTCCGGAGTACATGTTCAGCTTCAGTTGGACTTGCTTCTTGTATTCACCTTGATGAGTGTGCTGAATGGGTTGGATCGCATGCGTGTGCACAATGACATGCATGCTACTAAATCCCTTGCATGCGATCAACAACAATGCTCACCATGTCTACTCCATGCCAGCTGTTGGGATGGATCTTTAACATGTACGAGCATAGTTTCATCCGCGAATGCATGTTGCGCCCACTGTTGTTCATGTTCCTGCTGCAACTCATTCGTCTGTCTATGCAGCTTCATGTTCTTCCTTGAGTTGCTGCTTCAGCACATGCAACTCCTTCTTTGTTCCATTCTCTGTCTTCATGCGATCTTCATGTCACACCATCACCTCATAGCCTGAGTCTCCAAAGTTGCTTTCATCATCAGTGGATCTGCTTGAGCTCGCAACTTTGTTCCACCTCTGTGTTTTCAACAACCTTCCTCTTGCATTCATTGCATTTGGTATGCTGCCTTTAGTTGTTGTTCATGATGCTGCTCACTGTGATGTTGTTGTTATCATATCTTGATGTCCTTGTCTATGAACAACTTGATGTCTTCATGGGTAGGAAAGTCCATAGACACTTGATCTACTGCATCCCCAAGTGTTCTCTGAACGGTGTCTTTGACTCTGCTCTCTTGGAAACCATTGTACCTATACCACTGAGAGGCAGATGAACACCTGAAATACCTTGAGACATGGCAACACTCATGGCAAGAAATATGTTAGTCGAAAACCAAAATGAACTTGAGAACTGACTTGCAACATACCTATGTGACTGATCATGAAGGTTGCGCAATTTTGGCCCGGAGGTCGGGAGATTGATTGCCAAGACTGTGCAAGGCATAGTCTGGGATATTGGTAGACTGACTGACTGTTGGAACTATGTAATGCATAATCTAGTCTAGCTGTTGACTGCTAGAATTGCGCAATGCGCAATCTCAGCTGGAAATGGCTACAGGCTCAGTGACTGCATTGCACAATTTTTTGGGCCAGTAGCCACTGGCCCTCAGAAATGCCCAAAACAGTCGTGGAGGGAATTGGCTGGGTAGAAATGCACATTTCTGGAGAGGGACATAGAGCCTTCCTTCCCCAGATTGCGCAATGTTGTCTCAGTGAAGGCAGAGTCTGGGCGAAGGTTGCCCATACTCGTCGACGAGCAACTGAACTCGAATGTGAGTGTGAGTGCATGGTGATAATAAGTGTAAGAATAAGTGAATGATCATGCATGCAAATGGTGAATGAAATATTTAGAAAACCGAACAACATGCATGTGGGTGAGGCGAGTCGCCGAATCTGTGACTATTAGTCAAAAACAGTTTCATGCATGCGACAGCAGTGAGATTTTGATGAAAATTGAAATGGTGCTAATACAAGATACAATGTATCAAAATGGCGAAAAGCGCTAACTTAAATCAAGCAGACAATGTTCATATGAAGCGAAACAAAAAAAGCGCCAGAAATGCAACACAAATCATGGAAAGCGAGCTTACCCCAAAACAGTTGAGCTGAGTGTGCTAACAACTCCTATATGTGATATGGGATGTTAGAGATACAGGGTTGATGTGAGGAATGAGCTCTGCAACATCTCGTTGATGAGTTTTGATAACATCGAGGTTGTGACGCACATGCCACAAACCTAGGGAAAGTGACACTTGGTGGGAGGTTTTTGAAATGATACTTGCATGTAACCTCCAATTGCTAAAAATATATCCCTAAAACAAGGGATGCCTTTGTATGTTGCCTTGGGAGAAGTAGCCTATGCATGCAATTTAGTTTTTCTTGGTCTCGGAGGGAACCAGTCAACTCAGCTACACATGTAAGAGACTGCTCGATTGCTGGGAGAAAATGCACATTTCTGGTTGGGAGCTGGGTTGGCTGCCCAGGGGATTTACGCAATTTCTGGGCCGAGTAGCTAAGTGTTTCCTAGATTTGCGCAAATTATGGGCTGAGAAGCCCAGTTGGGGAAAATTGCACAATTTTCTCTATGAGGGTTGATTGGCAGAATTAGGCAATTCTGGAGCCTAGCAGTCAACCAGATAGGATTACGTAATTTCTGGAGGGAAGGCTAGTTTCCCTCCAGAATTGTGTAATTTCTTGGGGGAGCTGCTCAGCCTATAGTTGGACCAATTCTGGGTGATTAGCCTATGAGGGGAATGCATCAAGCTGTGATCGACATGTTGCATTTGTGCAAGAAAAACACTGAAGCTTATGTACTTGATGAATAAAAACATGTTGTTGTGAAGGTTGGAAGGGAGGTTCCAAAACAAAGCTAAGGAAAGTTTTTGGAGGGTGGTTGTAGCCGCTACAACACACTCCTAGTCATACGAAACCCTTGTTTCCTTACATAGGTGCTCATCCTTCATTATATGGCATCCTTTTTCACATGCTTGATAGGTGATCTTTGAGGCTTGGGCTGGATGAATCCAGAGGAAGGTTTTATTGGCATCATGGTTGGATCAGGTTGTATCTATCCACTACTCTTTGCTGATATCAATAAAGAAGCTCTATCTAGTTTCCAATATGTTATGATCTCATGTTCTTATGATTCATGTGTAATATGTCATGATGCATATGTTTATGCTTGATGATCTAACATTTTTATTATGCACGCACATTGAACTACTTGCTATGTATATGCTTCTATGAACTGTGTTGCAGGTCTACTCACTTCGGAGGAAGTAGAGGGTTTGGACCCTACGAGATCGAAATAAAATGTAAGACCTATGAGTACTCCTCTCAAACCGAACTTTGGTAGTTTGTATAGTTTTCTTTCTTGAATGTATGCTTCTTGTTGATTGTCTACTTTTGATCTATTGAGGTTGTCAGCCCTTACCTTAGGGAAGTTTTTCCTGCCAACACACATGCATGTGGTTTCTTAGTTATGATCTGTCATTGGCACATAGGAATGCTTGGATTGATGGTGGATTTTCCCAGTCTTGACATTTCCTGGATAAACATGGTGTTGTGGGTTTCTTTCTTTCTATTTTCTGGTTGATTCTCATGTTCCTTTGGCCTTAGGTTGAGTTACTAGTTCCTGGAAGCCTTGGTTGGACAAACACTATAAAAGCCCTATAACAACTTGGATTGTGTTACTAGTCTTGAAAGCCTTGTTTGGAAAAACACTTTGGATGCCCTTGATTGGTTGAGTTACTAGTCCAAGAAGCCCTAGTTGGACAAACACTCTCGAAGCCTGGCAACAGTTGTGGGTTGATTTACTAGTCCTGGAAGCCTTGGTTGGAACAAAGGATCTGGAGCCCAGGACAACTTGGGTAGAGACCAATATGGTGATGGTTAGTAATGTATGACTGAGGTGGAATCACTAGTTCAGGGTTGAGGTGGTTTGGCCCTTGGAATCCCTGGTTTGGTTTTATTGGATTTGTTCCATGAGATCCCACATTCATGCTTGGAATATTGCATGTGGGTGATTGACTGAAAGAAAGATTTGGTTCAACCAATCTTTGGTTGGGTGGTATGTGGAAGTCC
The DNA here is from genome assembly GCA_031772625.1 of Pinus tabuliformis. Lineage (NCBI taxonomy): Eukaryota > Viridiplantae > Streptophyta > Pinopsida > Pinales > Pinaceae > Pinus > Pinus tabuliformis. Next base: position 805,062,851 of record CM062818.1, on the reverse strand, counting down.
CAGACTTGGTTGCATTTTGCATATGTTAATAAGAGATTCTTTCCTCTTGTATTTGAGGGGTAAATATACTTGTTTATGTGTGGTTTTTATGGTTGTCGTATATTTGTTATTTTTGTTGAATATATGTTGGTTATGAGGATGTTATATGACAATCTTGAAGTATGGATTTCATCATGTTTTGACTTACAAATGAATGAATAATGAATATATTATCTAATAGATTATAATGCAACTATTGTGATAAGGTATCAATGCTTCCTTATGATTCTCAAATAAGTATGAGACCCCTATTCTTAGCTCTATTGTTATGACATGTAGAATGCATATTTGTGGCATGTTTGATGAAATTTCTGTCATGGCTATTAGGGGTCCAGTCATTTCATTGATCAAATTTTTTCATTTGTACTCTTGTTTCGATGTAATTGATAATTTTTGAATTTTTAATGAATTTCTAGGCAGTGGCATGATTCCTGACCCCAAAAAAGTGGCACAAAATCCGAGGTCACTGAATAAGAACTAGCTAAAAAAATCCCTAGTCGTTGGCATGCCCTTGCTGTGGGAAAGACTGGAGGGAAAAATTCGCATGCATGCTCATGTCATGGGAGAAAATGAGGCTCTAGGTCAGTAAAATGTCAAATTACCTCTAGGGTTGGTCACCTGGAAGGGTTGGTTGGCTTCTGAAGGTTCTAGAACATGTGTAGAAGGTTAGATTGGTTGTTTTTTTTGGTTCCAATTCCTTAACTATACATGGGGAGTTGAATAAGATTATAGTAACCTCTTGTCACATGTTTACACCAACGGACCGGTTAAATATGTTGGTCATGCATACATGTTGATTACATATGTGTTTTCTATGCTTTTGGTCTACATACTTGTTGTGTATGCATGATGGTGGTCATAGTTGCAGTGGTGTCGTCATGTGAAAAGTTGATGGTGTCATTGTTGGATGTGGTTATCTTGAGCACATGGCGGTTGTGCTTCGGTCATGCATATCAGTGATTATATATTATCATGCATACATTAGAATGGTGATAGTTTTCGTTCATGAGGTCATGGTATGTGGTTCGTATGGTCATGCATTAATGACTAGATAATGGTTAAAATGATGATTAAATGTGGATATGATTATGTTTATATATGTATTACGATATTTTGGTTGTTCTTGTAGACGAAATATCCTCCCCTGCAAGATGGTAGACTATAACTCATGAGGTTCTCCCTATAGATTATATGAGCAACATGGTGAGGGATACTCTCCTGACATATCGAACATTTTGAGAAGTTTGAAGGGAGAAATAAGGAGTTGCAAAGAAGATAATGACTAAATCATTGAATCACAAGAGATACTTTCTAGGGCACACGAGAAACAAGTAGAGGTCAATGCGATGATTCTTCAGAGATTTTCAGACTTGCAGAGACATGGACCACTTAGAATCTGTCATGGATAGGAGGATAGGAATAATGGAGCATATGGTAGTATGTAACATGTCAGATTCTTGGATACACTCGATATATGAGCCAATGGACATGGGATTTACTCTAGTTTTGGTTCAGAAAGGTATCATGGTCATCATCATTATCATCCTTACAGGAGGAGTGATAGGGAATATTTTCTGGATCAGGCCATGAAAGCAAAGCCACCTACACTTGATGGGGAAATGAAGAAGTCACATGATGTAGAAGCATGGTTTCTTGGTATGAATAAGTTCTTCATGTTGCATGATTACTCAAAAAACTTGAAGGCCAAAATAACTACATTCAGTCTTAAAGTTAAAGCATATATCCGGTGGGAAGATGTAAATAATGTCAGAGGTATTTATGAAGAGGAGTTGAATTGGAATGAGTTTGAGAGACTATTAAGGAAGAAGTATCTATCAAAGAGAAACTATGATGACAGGGCAAAAGAATTATATGAGTTGAAGATGGGATCTTTGACCGATGAGGACTAAACTAGCATATTCTTGGAGTTATTGAGGTATGTGCCTTACCTCAAGGAGGGGAAGGCCAAGATCCAGTGATTCATTAGTGGGTTTCCGGTAGCATTCAAGGACATGATTGATTTTGATGAGCCTAGATCATTGGAAGAGTCCATCCGAAAGCTAAAGCATTATTATGATAAATACAAGTGTGGATCTGAGACTAAGCCATAATGGAAAGGTAATGCAAAGAATAAAGGGGAATGGAACAAAAAGTGAACAGACCTCAAGATACAAGTAACAAAGATAATGAAGCCTTTCATAAGAAGTTCAATGCATCTGATAGAGGATAGGGATTTTAGTCTAAGGAGCATAACAAGGGTGATGGTTGGAAGCCCCTATAGTGTTGGACTTGTGTAGGAGAGAATCACAGGAGAGATTGTCCACAACATCAGGGTGGTAGAAAGCATAACTATAGTGCTCAGGAGGCATAGACAGTGGGGGATGTTGGACATAGTATTTGTTGTGGGGAAAAATGCCTATGCAGGACGATCCTATCCACCTAAGGTGTGACAGCGCCTTAGCAACAAACGAATACAGCTATTATGATTTCTTCCTTTATGAAATGTGAAAGAGGGGAGATCGGCAGACTTACCGTTGTCTTCCGGTTGTCCCTCGAACTAGATCCTCTTCTCTTTATGTGTCCACAGCTACTTGCCTCCTCGCTTGATCAAGAGAACAGCTACTTGAATCCCACGAGATCACAAGAGAACAGCTACCTGTGACAAGAGAATAGCTACTTGCGACAAGAGAAGCACACAATATAAAGGCAAATATACATATTCATAAATGATTCAGGATTAGAAGTAAATCAAATATACTAATGCAATCATACAAAATACACCAGCATATAGGAAAGAATCAAGATAGATTTATTGATAAGTAACAGGGTTTAGGAAGAGATACAACCCATGGGGCTCCAATCCAGCATCTCCTTCCCAGCAGAATGGAATTCCTTCTTCAGCTCCCTTCAAAGCATTACACACCCAATGTTTCTAGCCACAAACCAACAACAATTATTTGCAATTACCAAATTCCAGCCTTTAGATCTCATGGAGGAGAGATCCATATATAGATGTTTGGAGAGAGGATGAGTCAGCTTGAGATCTGACTAGTGTCCTCTCCCTCTCTCAGTTCTTGAGTCCACTTGGAGGTTCTTGCTTCCACTTGGAGATTTGGAACCTCTTACTCATCACCAGTCGAATTCCTTGATGCAAGTGTCATTTTGGAAGCTTCCTGGGCATTGACACCTTGAGGAATGACTCTGCCACATGTCCAAACTCGCTCAGCGTAGGTAGCTAGTGTTGGAGTTGACATTCAATGCAGGTAGCCAATGTAGCAGTTGACATTCAGCGCAGATGCTCAGTGGAGCAGTTGACATGATCCAGAATTGGCTTGTTTTTGAGTGTTTTCAGGTGGAGAACTTCTGTGAATTGCTGTGGTTAGTTTGCCTTGTTCCTCTAGGGGTAGGAACAACATGTTTAGGGACTTTGGATCCCTTAGATTATGGACATTTCATGCTCGAGGCTGTAAGGCACAAAAATGTCTATAACAGTTGCCCCCTAAAGTATGAGGCCGTTTATCGGGTGAAATGCTTTGTCCAGGAGGGTCCGAAGTTCATCCATATGCTGGGAGGAGACCTGTAATAAGATACAATACAATACATTATGATTCATAATGCTTTCATGATCTAGCTGAGGTGGGCATTCCCATGCTCAGCTTTATAAATTCATTTTTGTACATAGAACAGACGATCGTCTGATGGTAGACTGATAATTTTGGTGAAATTATCATCCTTTGAGTAGGATGATCATCTGTTGTAATGATGTACATGTCAAATGTCTTTATTTTTCCTGAATATATATCGCAGCCCGGATGGATGAAACTAGATCCGGGGTCTTCAAACTCGTTCGATCTTCACTCTAAGTACAAGTCGATCCATGTGAGAATTGCGCTGAAGTCGAACATGGAAAGACATCGCTTGATTACCAGTCAATGATGTAAACCGTTAACAAGCGTGAAAGGAATCACCGATAATGATAATGACCCTCAAGGTACTGCAGTACAATTCACATGGTGTGAATAAAGGACTTAGCGTCGAACACCACGCAAAATCTTCTGGTCGAAGGTCATTGATGTATACCTGTCGTCGGAAGTGAGAAACTTGCCATTGAGGCATGCAAGCTTCAAAGTACTGAAGGGGTTGTTCCTAGATCAACTTCTTGGATAATGAGCTGATGTCGACAAGAAGCGATCCGTCACAGGAGGGCCTTAATGAATCCCACATCGGTGACACGGAACAGAGCTAATGATTTTAATGGAGGTGAAAACGATCTGTGACATATGATTCAGGGTGGCGGTCATGAATGGATGAAGGATAATGTATGGCAGTGGATGGGACCCGGTTGACTCTTTCTGAATGACTTCTCTTGAACATATGGCGACACTGATGCGATGGATTGGTAGCATTACCCCAAATATGGATGGTATGGCGAGACCATGGTGATGTGACCGGTGAATGAAACAACCCAACCCGAATGTGGTACGGAGGAAAAGTGTCATGTTCAAGAGCGACCTGCTACCATCAAAGTTTTCTTGATTTTTCCCAATTTTTCCCCAGTCATTGCTGACCAGTACCTCTTTATTTTTGTCAAGCTTGAGGAGGATAACATATGCTTGTTCTATAACCTGCCCTTCGGGCAAGCCCATCTCTATGTTTTAACGAGCTTAGCGATAGTGAAACTCGTTCTCATCTAAAGACAAGTTTGTCGCTATTTAATAATTTTAACGAGTCTAACGACAAGGATAACTCGGTCCTTTTCATTTTTGGAGAGTCTGAAAAGGAACATAAAGTTAACTCCGAAATTCCTTTTTCGTCATCTAATCCCTTAAGTCCGAAAAAGTATAAAACAATACAAAAGGGATGAGTTTTCGATAATTTTAACGAGCCGAATAAAACAAGCGCTCGACCTTTTTGTGCAATAATCCCTCAGGTCCAAAAAGATTAAAATCTAGAGGAGGGATAGCTCTTCCTGTCCTTTAACGAGCTGGAAGGCCAAAACTCGGAAATCTTTTCATATTTTATGAGTCAATTGAAAAGAGCTTAAAGAAGACTCGTCTTTTGAGGAACGAGTGATAAACAGGGATAGCAACTGATTCCAGGTACAGGTTGGAATTTTCCAATCATGGCAGTGTCACAAGGATGGCTAGGTGAAATCACTCTTCGCAGCTGTTCCTCAAAATGGGTAAACAATCATATGGAGGTGAACGATCGGCCAAATGAAAAGTGGAGGTGGCAGGTGCAAACACGACCAAGGCTTTAACGGCTGATAAATTACATTCACAGTGGTTATTTACGGGGATAGGTTCATTTTTTAGTTAAAAATGAGCTTAAACACTAGAGGAAACTCTGCTCACTGCTTATATTTATTTTTTAACGAGCATGAAGACCGCGTTAAAACTTCTCGGTTCTTGCGTTTATTTTTTAACGAGCATGAACTTTATGCTAAAACTGCTCGATTATATAGTCAAAATTTTGATTTTTACCATAACTAGCTTTTCTCTTTTCAAGGATAGTACTGCATCCTCAATTGCTGCATCAAAATTTGTTAGAAATGAATAACATTTGCATAAAAATGAGATTATAACCCTAATATTTTTCTTTGAACTACGTAAAAAGCCATTAAAAGGTGTTTTTATCTCTCATTTTACCATTTCATTTGAATTTGGTTTGTTGGAGCTCTGGAGGTGTCTCTTCCCCCTTGATTTTCACCAGCTGATTCCGGGAGATTTTGCGGACGATTTTCGGCGCCGTTTGGACTAGGTAGGAGCTAAACTCTAGCTCTTTCTTTTCATGGTTTCTTTTTTCCATTTTGTGCCTGTTTTCCTGCCCCCATGAGCCCCTGGGGTTTTGCTAGGGCGCTCTGGCATCAGCGCAGGTAGTCCATTCGAAACCTGCACTGAATGTCAAGCTGCCTTAAGGCAGTTTGACCTTCAACGCAGGTAGGACACTTGCCCATTGCGCTGATCTCAGAAAAACAGTCCTATGCACAGTTTTTGATGAAATTTTGCCAGTTTCTCATCAAATTCAGGAACTTACTCTTTCTCTTGTTTGTTTTGCAGGGATCTTTGAGCAAAATGTCCCTTACATGGCGAGAACGAGAACATGAAGAGGAGGACATGATTGCCCTCCATGACCCTATCACGGTGAACGTGCCGCGGAACAATGGCCTGCTGAAGTTTTGCCGTATTTCTAGCATGAGGGCACAGATCTCTTTACTGCAGTATATGCTTGATGCTTGGGATCCCATTAACCAAGTATTCCAGATTAGGGGAAAATCCATCCCCTTGACCATAGAGGACATTTACTTCTTGACTGGGTTGTCAAGGCGGGGTGCCCCCATTTCTTTGTCAGGTTCGGCCCGGGGGAATGACTCCGTGAGAGATTATGTCCGCCAGTATTGCAGGGAAGGTTCCCAGCCGAGCAGAGACGGCAAGGTTGTTATCCGTGAGATCACTGACAGGTCTCTTAGGTCCATTCTGTATACTATTGGTAGGATGGCCGGTAGCGCATCTCTACATGTTGCCAACAGATCTTATGTGCAGCATGCCTTGGAGTGTCTCCAACCGAAAGTATTCAACTGGTGTGATGCAGTACTTGTTCAGATGAAAAGTCAATTGACCAAGGTAAAGGACGGGAAGCTGAAGAACTTTGGGTATGGTTCTATTCTGACTGCCTTTGCCTTGGAGAAAATACCACTGATGCAGCCTCAGTATATCGCACTCGACTTGCCTTCTCCTACCGAGCCACGCATGCAGAGATGGGTTGATCACATGTCTAGGCATGCCGGTCAATCTCAGATTACTTTCACTGATACCTTCTTCAGGTGGTTCGAGCGCCACGAGATGGTCTATTCTGAGTACCCATATGTTGGCATGGATTTCTGAGGTGATCCGGATTTGGTGCTACCGGATGGCGAATAATGGGGCGCTATTGGTAAAATCTTTGACCATATTACTGTTTACTGTTCTTATTTATAATGTCCTTGTGCTTTATTCTATCAAGACTTTAATCAAATTCATGTGTGCATGCAGATGTTGGTCCTGTTCATCTAGCAGCTCGCCCGAAAGCGCCAGTTGCTGCCCCAGCAGGGGAGACTGCTGGGAGGGTTATTCTCCACGACCTTGATGTGGCAGAGACTCTTACAGCTGTGCAGGAGCAGGTTGAGAGTCTTACTCTCGGCATTCCCGATGTGAGGATTGATGAGTTACCTTTACAGCTGCAGCGACATACTACTGGTGTGCCTAGACGATGGACTCGTCTCTTGCGCATGATTGCACACGCTGTGACGTGCTATCATGAGCACCACTAGGCTAGGGTGCCCCCTAGCATTTTTGAGTTTTTGGGTCATATGACCGATTTTGTCTTGGTTACAGAACATTATGTATGAACGATAAACAGCTTATATATATTTTGATTTTCGAGTTTTATTCTGGTTGAGTTATATGATCCATATGTACAATCATTGATGATGTGTCTCTTTTTATAAATGTCGCAAATGTCTATCTAACACATAATTTTCTAATGAGTCGGTTAATGTGTTTAAGTTTCTGGAAATATGCTGGTATTGAATTGAATCAAATTGTCTTTCCAAAATCTTAACCCTTAGGAACATGCGATAAATAGCTGGATTGCGAACGGAATATATACCATTGAGCTGTAGTATTACGAGCTGTGAGTCTAGCCTGACAATTAGTCGGCGTATGCCACGGGTGATGGCATCAAAGAGTAGTTCTATCAACGCGCTATACTCAGCGATGTTATTTGTTGATTGCCCAATACACACACCTCTGAAACTTACTAACTCGCCGCTTGGATCAAAAATGGCCCAGGCTGCGGAGGATAGGTTCCGCGAACTACGACTCGCTCCGTCGGTGTATCCAACACATGTCTCCAGAAGGTTTGACATCTGCAACAAATGAAAAAGGTGGATCACTCGACCAGAAAAAATACTTTAGCGAAAACAAAATACAACAAAAGCATGCAGGTTACTATTTAAGCATAGTAACGCTTGAGGTACAACCCGTTGCGGGGCTGCGCCAGTGGAATTCCGTCATAATCCATTAACTCGTAGGCTCCTTTTGCTAACACCCTTTTAACAATATAGGGGCCCGTCCATAAGGAATTGAATTTACCTGCTCCCAATTTATCGGATTCTTGGTCATAAAGCAAGACCAAATCACCTTCTGAGAAAACACGGGGTTTGACATTTTTGTCGAACTGCGCCTTGACTCGTTTCTTATGGGCTTCGTTAGCCAAAGCGGCGTCACGACGGGTTTCATCCAGATGGATTAATTCCAAGAAACGAGCCTCTTCTTCCGAAGTTCCGGGGAGGAGATCAATTGCGAGTTTAAGCGACGAAATTTCGCACTGGATTGGCAAGACTGCTTCCAGGCCATACACCAGTTGGAAAGGTGTGAACCCGGTCGCGTTCTTTACCGACGTTCGGTAAGCCCACGAGGCTGAGTACAGGATTAGGTGCCACCTTCTTTTATGAACCCCGATCATCCTTTGCAACATACGCTTCAGGACCTTGTTGATTGCTTCAACTTGTCCGTTGGCTTGCGGATAATACGGGGTAGAGCTGTCGTGGGATAGCCCTAGCTTGGCAGCTAATTCGACCATCATGTGATTGCGAAAATGCGATCCATGATCTGTGACTATAGCCTGTGGTACGCCGAACCTGGCGACTACATGGTTGAAAAAGAAAAGGGCAGCTGTTTCACCAGTGTTATCCAATGTAGGCATCGCCTCGGCCCATTTGGTAAAATAGTCAACAACGACTATAATATACCCATGCCCCCCGGTCGAGGTGGGGTTACATTGCATGAAATCGATGCCCCATTTGGCGAAAGGCCCAACAACAACTATTGGCTGTAAAGGTGTGGGCGGTTTTCTGGTTTTGCTATCAAAAATTTGACAAGCATGGCAACTTCTGACTGCGATTATGCAATCTTTGAACATGGTTGGCCAGAAGTATCCTACTCGTAAGATTTTTTGTGTTGTTGCATATCCAGATTGATGCCCCTCACACGCGCCTGAATGACACTCATTCAGGGCTTTTTCGGCCTCCTCATGGGTAAGGCACCTCCTCAGAACTGTATCGATACCACGACGGTAAAGTGTATCACCGACGATCATGTAGTCTTTTGCTTGGTATCGTATACGTTTCTGTTCAGAGTGAGAGGTGTTAGGCCTGAATTTTTGGGTTTGGAGATAAATTATGATATCTCCATACCACTCATTGCTCATAGATATCAGAAACAAACTTTCGTCCACGATTGACTCTTCTGATGTTTCATCGTTGGACGACGATGGGAGATCGCACAATAATTCTGCGAAAACTAGAGCTTTCTTTGATTTGGATTTTAAAAATTCCAGATCAAACTCTTGAAGGATTGCTATCCATTTTGAATATTTGCCCCCCAACAACTGTCGCGACAGTATATAAGTCATGGGGTTGCAATCTGACAAAATGGTAGTTTTCCGAAAGAGGACATAATGTCGAAATCTTTGAATCGCTTGAACAGCTGCAAGCGCTAGTTTTTCAACATAAGAATATTTACTTTCTGTATCATTTAAGTTTTTACTTAAATAATATATAGGATGTTCAATTCCATCAACTTCTTGAACTAAAACCATCGCAATGGTCGTACCTGCTGCAGCCAAATACAGGTTAAAATCTCTTTGATAGTCTGGGGCATACATTAATGATGCTTTTACTAGAGAATATTTCAGAGCATCAAAGGAAGCTTGCGCCACGTGGTCCCAGACGAAAGGTACATCCTTTTTCAAAAGACGAGTATAACCTTTAGCGAGTTCTGCGTAATTTGGAATGAACCTCCTCAGAAAGTTTGCTTTCCCTTGGAGTTTCTGAATCTGAAGCAAATTTGAAGGTGGAGGCAAATTAATGATTGCCTGAACGTTGCAAGGGTCGAGACGAATCCCATCCTTAGAGACTACAAATCCAAGTAAACGACCAGAACCGACGCAAAACACACATTTGTGCGGATTGAGTCTTATCTTGTAGTGTTGGCAACGTAGAAATATCGCTCTTAAATGCTGCGGATGATCAGTCCGCTTTCGCGAATGAGCCGGAAGGTCGTCGAGATAAGGTTGAACGATGTTCTTGATGTCATGGAAGGAATAATTCATTGCCCTCTGAAACGTCGCCCCTGCGTTCTTTAAACCAAAGGGCAATTTTCGATAAGCGAATGTGCCCCACGGACAAATAAATGCAGTCTTTGACTGGTCCTGTGGGCGGATATTTATTTGATTATACCCGGAAAAACCATCCATAAATGAAAAGATTTCACATCCGGCGCATTCATCAATTATCTGGTCGATGAAGGGTGTAGGGTAGTTGTCCTTTGGACAAGCTTGGTTTACATCCCTATAATCGACACACACTCTGATTGTCCCTTGTTTCTTCATAACAGGGACAATATTCGATACCCAATCGGTTAGAGGAACCGGGTAGATGAAACCAGCATGGAGGAGCTTTTCAACTTCTGCTTTAATGGCAGTGGCTTTCTTGGGGTGCACCTGCCGAAGCCGTTGTCTTACTGGTTTGACATCAGGATACATTTTAATTTCATGTTCAACGATACTCGAGTCTATGCCTGGCATTTCATCATATGACCAAGCAAAGACATCTCTGAATTCGCGAAAAAGAGCGTTATATATTTCCAGTTCTGAAGGGGAACAACCTTTGCCGACATAAATATTTTCTACAACATTTGTTTTAGTCGAGATATTTATGGCTATAGTTTCTTCAATATTGGATAAGTTTCGCTCGGAATCCATAGGAATTCAAAAACTGAAGGGTGATAAAGGTCATGTTGAGTATCTTCTTCATATTCTGGAAGAAGGGAACGATGGTGGTGATCATTCCATGGTGCCCCCTCAATCAACATTGATTGTAGAATTCCTTCGTCAGTCCCATGTACTTTCGACCAAGGATCTAACGGGGTACCATATTCTCTAGACCTATCTACCCAAACGCTTGACGAGCGTTGATTTGGGTTTGCCTCCCATGCTCGAAACATTGATTGCTACAATATTTCTATAGGGATTGGGGGCAAAACCATTGCATGATCCATGTCGACATCGTCTTTTGCGACCTTCATGGAAGATATCATGTTGCAGGTTGATACCAACGCTATATTTCCTATGTATATAGGAGGTGGAATCGCGAAAGTTCCCATCATTGTGGGATCCTTCAGTAGACCTACTGATATCTTGAAGCGAATGGTTGCTCTCATGGATCATGGGAATGCTTCCTGTAACTTGTGAACCATTAGGGAGGAAGTTCTGTTGGTCGATGACCGTAATCCCTCCTTCAAATGGGAATGCGATCTTCCTAAAATAAGTCGACACAACAGCTGCCATGGCATAGATCCATGGTCTACCCAGTAGGATGTTGTAGTCAAGATTCCCATCGCTGACCTCAACATCAATTTCTACTGTTTTTCCTCCCAGTTCAACCTTCAAGTTATTAAGGATACCGTACGGGGTATAAGTCCTTCCATCGAAGGCTTTTAGTGTCGTCGAAGATTGCGACAAGGTTGGAGATCCTAAAGTTTCCCAGCAACTCATCGACATAATACATGTAGATGCTCCCTCATCAATAATTGTTCTGTGAACAGTTTTGTTGAGGGCTTTCACTTGAATAAGGAAAGCTAGTTGAGCTGGTAACTGAGGATCGTATCCTTTGTGATCAAAGGATACAAGATTGGAATCCTTAGGATCAACCCCACCAATAGCCGATAACAAAGCCTGCCTTTGGGATGGGCAATTTTGTAATACTTCAAGAGTCGACATAGCGGATGGCGATTGGGCCAAATCTTCCACTATGTTATAATGCTGCGCCGCTCTGGCGCAAGGATTAAATGTCGACTTGTGTACTACTCCCTTTGGCGGTTTTATTGTTAATTCAGGAATGATGGGCGGTACAACTTCTGTCGAAGTTGTTGTCGAACTACTTGGTTGATCTTTACCTTTGTCTCCACTGGGGAAGAACTTGTTTATTCATTTCATTTGTGTTTCCGTCATTTGTTTACTTCATAGACTTGACAGCAACTATTGAACTGCATCTTTCCCGGATGCAAAGTAGAAAGTTGCTGCTTTGATCCAGTTTGCTGGACTTGTCTATGATCTAAACTAGATCCACAAATGATTTGATGATCCTTGTGATAGTCTTTAGTACCCTATCAAATTATTCCTCTGTTTATACCTTGCTTGTGTTTCTGATTTGGCCTGAAACAATTGATTTTTGAGCATTTTGTGACCCAGAAACCAAGGGAAACGAGAGTTTCTCTTTTAGCGCAGGCACTGTGAAGGCAGTCTGCATTTCAACGCAGGTCCCAAAGGGGCTACCTGCGCTGAATGTCAAACTGACAGTGTTAGACCTGCGCTGAACCAGTTTGGCCTTGTGCAGCTGGGGTTCTTTGTCCTCTGTTGCCCTGTTTTGATCTCTGTTTTTGCAGCCTTTAACCAGCATAGGTACCAGTTAGATAAACCCTTTTCTTTGCTTGAATTCCGCCTCATTTTTGTACAAAAAGATTGTGAATGTTTTTTATGTGTTTGTGGCGTCATTTACAGTCTTCCTTTGCATGAGTAAAGTAGTCATCCTGTAGCCTTTGATTTAGATCTGATTGATAGTGATCTTAGAAGAGAGTTCATTGGATGTTTTCAGATTGATTATAGATTTACTTTCGCTTACTGGTTTGAATTTGTCTCTTTCAAAGTGTCAAAACAAGTCTTTCTTTTGAAAATCGCAAAGTGATTGTAATCTCTTCTACCCTTGTTGATTTTGAAGAAAGTGAACTTGTTTGTATTGATCATCTTAAAAGCAAATTCAAAGTTGTGCAAAAAGCTTTCTTTGTAGGCATTTATACTAAGAAAGTGGAAAACAAACACCTGCATTGTGCATTTTGCATTTGATAGTTTGCATGTTGAATTTAGGGAAAGTGCATTAGAGTGTGCTGATTGCTCTTTGAGAAAAGATAGTGTTATTCTTTTCCCTTAGTAGCTAGGATTTTCAAAGTTGAAAGATTGTAAAACTTGCTTATCATCTTAGACTGCATTTAGGAATTTGTATCATACATCTCGTGGTGAACCTTGAAAGGTAAACTTTAAAAAGATCAACCTAAAATAAACTGAATGAACCTAACAACGCTTTGTAACATAACGCACAACATAGAGGTCTAGGCTAGAGACGTGTTTCGACGTCGTTAAGCCTAGTGACTGTCGATCTCGAAGAAGGTGGGTGATTCCTCCTGAGAGACGGTAGCGCTAGTACGGATTTTGCTCCCACGTACCGTCACGTATATATTGGGAGACCCCTATAGGCATATATCTTTTATCCTTAGGAAGCCTTGTCGGCCGCCCTACTGATCGCAATGCAGTGAACACAGCATTCATGAAGATCGACCACCCGTACCGTAAAAAGTATTCTGTGGTTTTGCGAAAAGTTTGGCACACCCTCTGCCTAGAACTCCAGAGTAGTTTCTTTTGGCCTTTTTCAGACTCTATAACAGAAAACATCCATCCGAGCATTTGTCACTTCGGGCTCGTTAAAACATCGAAGGAGACTAGAGTCATCTTTAGATTTTTCTCGACTCTTTAAAACTGAAAAAGCAAGTTGTGTCTAAAAGCGTTGTTAACAATTTATTTTAAACGGAACAATCACCCTTTAATCCTGCGTTGATCTTTAGGTTGAAAAGATGGAGCACACCAACCAAGGAGTTCCCTTGGGTGGAAATCCTAGTCCCTTCTCCTCTTGGGGAGATGTTGGTGCGCCCCACATGGCCACATTGTCGCTTCCAGGACTGACAATTGGCCTACCAGTTTGGCTCTTTTCAACCAATGTCGTTCAGAATACCACCATTCCTGAACAGTCAAGTCAACAGTTAGATCAGACAAGAGTTGCCTCCCAGCCTTCAACTTCATCTTCCTCCCCTCCTTCCTCTTCGCTTGACGGAACTGGTCGAATTAAAAACCAGGTTCCTAAGGAGAAGAAGGAGAAGAAGAAGAAAGAGAAGAAGAAGAAGGAGCCTAAGGCGACTGGGGGCAAACAAGTGTCATCTAACAAAAATCCACACACCGCACTCATAAGGCCTAAATCACCATGTGTCATATGCAGGGGAGACCACTTCCATAGAGATTGTCCCTGTATCCCGCGGATACTAAGATACTGGTCCCCCCGTTTGCACAATTCGGTAGCATCGACCTCTGATAGCCATGTCGACTGCTCACCGTCAACTAGTGGGAGTGAAGCTCCAGGACAGAGCGGGAGAGATAAATTCCCCTGCAGACTGTGTGAAGGCGATCACGCCATCCACCGTTGTCCCTTCTTAGACGAGGCAAAAAGAGTTCTGGAAGATCGCCCAATTTTACGAGCGCATCTCCCTCCTGGATATCAAAGACTCCTGCCAAGTCCCTCACTAGTTGAGAATCCGGCTGAGCCACTTAGGTGGTCAGCCGAAGCACCTGTCATTGAAGAAGAACCATCTGGATCCATGCCTGACGAAAGTCAAAAGGTTGATACGACAGTTGACCCGGTTTTACCTTCAGAGGCTCCATCTTCGAATGACACCATCACAAAGGAGAATAAAGATGACACCGTCCAGATTCTCTTCATCAGCACTAACTCTGATGATCAAGGGGGCAATGCCACCATTCCTTTATCGCAGGAAGGAAGTTCATTAGAGCGCTATCCGGCCGTATATTTGGTCCCACCACCAAGCAACCTAGTTGTGTCCTTTGATTGGAACCAACTAGGCAGACCCCGGTTGCCAGCCAGTATACCATTCAAAATTATTTGTCAAATATACAGAATGGTAATGGATGGCACTATCATTGATGAGGGGGCATCTGTGAGTATCCTTTCCTCTATTGCTTGGAAAGCGCTTGGTTCGCCAGCGCTTTTGCCTGAGATGAGAAGTCTATCAGGTTTTGATAAAGGAACCAGTCGACCTTTAGGGATCCTCCCCAATGTGCCTATAACATTGAAAGGGAAGACCGCTCAAATGAGCGTGATGGTCATTCAAGGACCCTTGGATTATAACCTACTCCTTGGAAGAGACTATATATATTGCATGGGAGCTATAGTCTCCTTACTCTTTAGAGTAATGTGTTTTCCGCATGAAGGAAGAATGGTCAAGCTCGTAGACCAACTTTCGTTTCCTGGATCACACATCGCAAATAGTCATGTACCATCCCTAAATGGTCTATTCATGCAAGAAGTGTCTCAACCCACGGTCCGTCTTCCTGATGAGCGCGAGTAATCTGGGAGGATATGACTGGAACCCAGGGGGCATGCGTCCTGGCCTGCTTCGGTAGGAAAACTTTGGGTATAGGGTAGGTTTCCGCGGGAGAATATGACTAGTCCGTACCCCGTCCGTGGGTGGAAGAGGGGTTGTTCTAGAATAGGATTCTTTTGTCAAAGTTACGTGTTTGGCGCCAGAGTCATTCACCCTTGTCTATTTCGGTAGACATTGCCGAGGAAGTGTTTTGTTTGAAAGAGTAACAAGACAATCTTTGGGTAACCTGAAAGAGGTAACCTTGAAACTTTGTTTTATACCTGGGGGCATGCAAACCTTTTGGAATGCAAGCAAGGGGCGGCTATTTATTTTTTAAATTTTTAGGACCTCTAACCCTTTAAACTCGTAGGATTAGCCGTTTCCGAACTTGTATAAAGAAAGGATCATCCACAGTGGAGTACAATCTCTGGTCTACGAAACTAGAGATTCTGGGTTCGATCCCCAGTGGAGTCGCCAATTTTTTGTGGGGAAAAATGCCTATGCAGGACAATCCTATCCACCTAAGGTGTGACAGCGCCTTAGCAACAAACGAATACAGCTATTATGATTTCTTCCTTTATGAAATGTGAAAGAGGGGAGATCGGCAGACTTACCGTTGTCTTCCGGTTGTCCCTCGAACTAGATCCTCTTCTCTTTGTGTGTCCACAGCTACTTGCCTCCTCACTTGATCAAGAGAACAGCTACTTGAATCCCACGAGATCACAAGAGAACAGCTACCTGTGACAAGAGAACAGCTACTTGCGACAAGAGAAGAACACAATACAAAGGCAAATATACATATTCATAAATGATTCAGGATTAGAAGTAAATCAAATATACTAATGCAATCATACAAAATACACCAGCATATAGGAAAGAATCAAGATAGCTTTATTGATAAGTAACAGGGTTCAGGAAGAGATACAACCCATGGGGCTCCAATCCAGCATCTCCTTCCCAGCAGAATGGAATTCCTTCTTCAGCTCCCTTCAAAGCATTACACACCCAATGTTTCCAGCCACAAACCAACAGCAATTCTTTGCAATTACCAAATTCCAGCCTTTAGATCTCATGGAGGAGAGATCCATATATAGATGTTTGGAGAGAGGATGAGTCAGCTTGAGATCTGACTAGTGTCCTCTCCCTCTCTCAGTTCTTGAGTCCATTTGGAGGTTCTTGCTTCTACTTGGAGATTTGGAACCTCTTACTCATCACCAGTCGAATTCCTTGATGCAAGTGTCATTTTGGAAGCTTCCTGGGCATTGACACCTTGAGGAATGACTCTGCCACATGTCCAAACTCGCTCAGCGCAGGTAGCTAGTGTTGGAGTTGACATTCAACGCAGGTAGCCAGTGTAGCAGTTGACATTCAGCGCAGATGCTCAGTGGAGCAGTTGACATGATCCAGAATTGGCTTGTTTTTGAGTGTTTTCAGGTGGAGAACTTCTGTGAATTGCTGTGGTTAGTTTGCCTTGTTCCTCTAGGGGTAGGAACAACATGTTTAGGGACTTTGGATCCCTTAGATTATGGACATTTCATGCTCGAGGCTGTAAGGCACAAAAATGTCTATAACAGTATTCCATGGATTTATGTAGTTTTGGATAACAGACAGGTTGATCATCAAACGTTTATTATCGAGGTGGATGGTAAGCTTTGTTATATATTTGTTTCTATTTTGATTGTCCTTGGATCTAATTATAGATTTGCTAATAACGACTTGGTGGATAATTGTGGTTTGAAAAAATAAGTGCATGCCTAATCTTGGTTAGTGTAGTTGGCTACTTGTACAAAGAAGATAGTTCATCATTAGGTAAGAGCTTGTGCATTTGAGTTAAATGGTATTCCTACTTCAGCACATTTGAATGTACTTCCATTGGGATCATACAATATGTTGTTGGGTATGGAGTAATTGTATCTTCATAGAACCAATGTGGATTGTTATGACAAGGCTATATAGTGCCTAAATGAAAATGGGGAACAAAGAGTCTTGCAGGGTAAGAAGAAGGAAACATCAGTTAGAATGGTGACAACTGTGTAGGCGAAGTGCAGTCACAGGAAAGGGTGTGTGTTATTCATAGTGCATATTTCAAGTGACAAACGTAGGGAAGTTGAGGATGCAGATGTATTGAGCAAGTACTCGGTTTTATAGAAGTTTCAAGATGTGTTTCTGGTAGATATTTCAGAGTTTTCACCTTATAAGGAAGTGGAATTTTCTATTGAGGTTGTACCAGGGTAAACACTAGCATCAAAGGCACCTTACAGGAAGAGTACATGGAAGTTGGTGGAGTTGAAGTTGAAATTCAAGGAAATGCTTGACAAGGGATATATTAGGCCAAGTGTGTCACCTTGGGGTGCACCAATGTTGTTTGTGAAGAAGAAGAATGGTACTCTAAGGTTATGCATTGATTATAGGCAGTTAAAAAAGTGACCATCAACAACAGGTATTCGTTGCTGAGGATTGATGATTTGTTTGAATCGATAACCAGGTATGCATTTTAGAAGAGGACATTTACAGGACAATTTTCAAGTCCAGGTATGGGAATTATGATTTTCTTGTAGCTTCTTTTGGTTTGACTAATGCCCAACTACTTTTATGGGCTTGATGAATAGTGTGTTGCATCCTTATATGGACAAGTTTGTTATTGCGCTCATTGATGATATACTGGTATATTCCAAGAATGAGGAAAAACATGCCAAACACTTAGCACCAATATTGATATTGCTAAAAGAGCATCAATTGTAAGCCAAGCTTAGAAAATGGAGTTTCTTTCAGACATAGGTACACTAATTGGGCCATGGGGTTTCCAAGGAAGGCATAGCAGTGGATTGAGAAAAGATAAGGGCTATCATGGAGTAGGCAACTCCTAGAAATATTGATGAGGTGAGATCATTCATGGGACTAACAAGTTATTATAGGTTGTTCATCAGTAACTTCTCTCAAATTTCATGTCCTATCACATCATTGCAGAGGAACGGTAAGAAGTTTGAATGAACAGAAGAATGTGCAACAAGTTTTGAGCAGCTGAAGCAGTTGTTGACAAATTCTCTAGTCTTAAAGATTGCAGATCCAAACAGATGCTTGTAAGAGAGGACTTGGTGGATTCCTTATGCAGGAAGGACAAGTAGTATGCTATGAATCAAGGAAATTGAATGAGCATGAATAGAATTATCCAACACATGATATTCATTTGGCAACGATCATCCATGCTTTGAAGATGTGGAGGCACTATCGTCTTGGTAAGAAGTTCATCTCGATGAGTGATCATAGTGGATTGAGGTATGTATTTGAACAACTGAATCTAAATTCCAAGCAAGCTAGATGGTTGGCCATAATCAATGAGTTTGACTTTGAGAATAGGTACATTAAAGGTAAAGATAACAAGGTTTCAGATTCTCTTAGCATGCAGATATAGGTAAATCACATAGGAGTTATGAGTTCTTATGGGAAAAATCTACCAGATCAAATCCTATAGGTTCGACACCAGGATGAAAATTATATGGAGCTTATGCATAGGTTACAATAGGGTACAGGTGATCAAGATGTGGACTATCATCTCACAGCAGATGGCTTGGTCAGATTTAGGGCCAGGATATACATGATAGATGACAGTGAGCTAAAGAAGCTTATCTTAAGGTAATTTTATCCTAAGCCATATTAATGTCACTCAAGATATCATAAGACATTGAAAACAGTGAAGAATTTTTATTATTGGATGAATATGAAGAAGGAAGTGGCAAATTATGTGGCTAAGTGCTTAGATTGTCAATGGGTAAAAGAAGAGTGTAATCATCCATGTGGATTACTACAACCGATTTTGATTCCAAAGTTGAAATGGGAGGTCATTTCCATGGATTTCATTACATGTTTTCCAAGGACATCTATACAACATGATTCTATCATGGTCATGGTTGACAAGTTGAAGAAGGAAGCACTCTTCATTTCAGTAAAGTCTACATATTCATCTAATCATGTAGCACAAGTCTTCATCAGATATGTAGTGAGGTTGCATGGTGTACCAAAGAAAATTGTGTATTCTGGAAATAATTATTTGTAAGTTTAGGTATAGAGTTGGCCTTTAGCACAACTGATCATCCACAAATAGATGGATAGACAAAGAGGGTCAACAAGATTTTGGAGGACATGTTGATAATATATGTGATGCATCAACAATGGAAGCGGGAAGAGTATCTTCCACTAGTTGAGTTTCACTTACAACAATGGGTACCAGAAATATTTGAGGATGAGTCCGTTTTGAGGCATTGTATGGACGTAGTTGTAATACTCCCATAAATTGGAGTGATCCAGTGAACAAGGTGTTGATTCATGGGAAATGTTGGCAGAGATGGAACATGAAATGCAGGTAATCAAGAAGAATTTGAAGACAAAACATGAAAAACATAAAAGTTATGCATACTAGAACATGATTTTTAAGGAGTTTTAGGTTCGGGAACATGTGTACTTGCGTATCAAGCCCAAGAATAGCTCCTTGCGGATTGGATCATGTGCCAAGATTTCACCTCAGTTTTGTGGACTTTTCAGTATTCTTGAGAGGATTGGAATAGTATCCTATCGATTTTCATTGCCTCCGATGATGAAATTCCATGATGTTTCCATGTTTCATTGCTTAAGAAGTATCTTAAATATGTTGATCATGTGATTGACTGGTCTATATTGCATGTGGAACCAAAAGAATAATTCCAATCGAAATCTCAGTGGATTTTGTAGAGAAAGATTCTCATGTTCTAGAATCGAGCAATCGAGTAGGTTAAAGTTCATTGGAAGCAATTTGGGCCCAATGAAGCTACATGGGAGATGTCGGATTAGATGCAGGTTATGTATCCTTCTCTATTCACTGCTTGAGTGAATGTTTTTGGCATATGTTTTGGTGTGGTGTTTTGGTATATGTATATATACAAATGAATGTAAATACCACTATGAGATGTGTTATAAAGCTCCATTAAGCGGTATGGGTCTCATGTTGTTATGGTTGTCATATTGTTATGTTTCTCATGTTGGTTTGCTTCTTAGTAGGATGATCATTGTAAATATTGCAACAAGCTAAGTTATAAAGCTCCATGGGTAGAATGTTTTGGTTTTCAACTGTCTCGTTGGTTGTAGGTGTCATTGAACACTAAGGACGGTGTTCCCTCAAGGGGGAGGGTTGTGTAATAGCTCTGGTCAAAAATCCATGTAATAAAATTAATAAAGGAAAAATAATATCCAATGTCATGGGACACATATTCTAAGCTGAATGTTGGACAAAAAACATAGTGATGGGGATCACTTGTGATTAATTAATGGCTATGGAAATTGGTAAAGGCTTTGGAAAGACATGAGACATTTATTGGCATTTTATTTATGAAAATAATGAAAATTAAAAGAAAAGGAAGGTGGAAGGTCACAAGTTGCATGCGAGGAGGAAAATGAAGGAAAATAATTGAAAATGAAGAAAATAGAGGCCTCATTAATAAAAAGGCTTCTAAGGATCAATTCATGGCTTTTGTCAGTTTATACTTTTGTCATTTTTAGCTTGGAGCTCACTATTCTACTCTCTGTCATACTCTTGGACACTTAGAGTTTTATTGGAGCAATCTTGGAGTGTGGCACACTTGGAGTTTTGGAGCAAGAAGGAAAAGGAAAAGAAGGAAAGAAGAAGGGGACATCAAGATCAATAGCTACAACACATTTTTCTTGCATGTACCGAGTTGCACGTATGATTTCCTTACTAGTTTTGCCATGCATGGAAAATGCATGTAGTTTCTTGGTTATGATATGTCATTGGCATGGAGGAATGCCTGAATTGACAACGTATTTTCCTAGCCTTTCTATTTCCTAGATAGCCATGGTGTTGTGGGTTTCTTTCCTTTTGATTGATTCTCATGTTCCTTTGGTTGTGGGTTGAGTTACTAGTTCCTAGAAGCCTTGGTTGGAAAAACGATTTAGAAGCCCTGTAACAACTTGGGTTGAGTTACTAGTCCTAGAAACCTTGGTTGGAAAAACTCTCTGGAAGCCTTACAACAAATCTAGGTTGAGTTACCAGCCCTAGAAGCCCTGGTTAGAACAAAGGATATGTTGCCCTGGACAACTTGGGTAGAGGCCAATCTGGTAATGGTTAGTGATGTCCCACCATGAGGTGGAATCACTGGTTGAGAGTTGAGGTGGTCTGGCCTCTAGAAGCCTTGGTTTAGTTTTGTTAGATTTATTCCATGATATCCCACATTCATGCTTGGAATATGGCACAGGGGTGATTGACTGAAAGAAAGATTTGGCTCAACCAATCTTTGGTCGGGTGGTACATGGAATTCCTAGCCCTGGTTGCATTTTGCATATGTTAATAAGATCTTGTTTTGTCTTTTATTTGATGGGTAAATATACTTGTTCATATGTGGTTTTCATGGCTGTCATATCTTTGTTATTTCTATGGAATATATGTTGGTTATGAGGATGTTTTATGACAGTGTTGAAGTATGGATTTCATCATATTTTGATTTGCAAATGAATGAACAATGAATATGAAATGTCCCCTAACAATAATAAAAATAATAAATAATAAATAAAATAATATAATATTAAAACATAAAAAAATAAATGATAAACAATAAAGAAAAGATAAAAATGGTTAATAAATAATAATAGAATTAAAGAAAAGATAATAATAGTAAATAAATAATAAATAATGAAGAGAATATAATAATAGATAAATAAATAAATAAATAAACGAGTAAATAATAATACTGGAGTTTTAAATAAATATATATAAAAGTAAACTATAAAAATAGTAAAATTTAGTAAAGTTAACAAAAAGTAAAATAAAATAAAAAAGAGTTAAACTAAGAGAATGATAAAAATAGTAAAAATAAGTAACGTTAACAAAAAAGTAAAAAAGAATAAAATAAGAAATAATTAAATTAAGATAAATATTAAATTAAGTAAAACTTAAAATAAATAAATAAAAGTTGCATGCTGACACATGGAATGTGTACATGCAAATCCCTTTCCATTGTTTGGTCTATTTAATAGACGATGAGGAAGATGAGATTCATTATTCATTTCACCATTATTTGGGGAGAAAAATGTTACGAGACAAAGGATTTCCTGGTAGTAGTACGTTGATTGAGGGCTCGGAGGTGGCTAGATGTAGAAATATTATGTGCAATTGAGCCTATGATTGGGTAGAGAGTTGTCCCCAAAAATTTGTTGCAATTAGTGGGATTCAAATAACATTCAACTCTGCAATTACAAGCAAGAAATATCATTGCCACATGTAATTTGTCTTTGTTCTTATTTCAAAAAAAATCTATGCTAATTAGTTGAATAAAGGTGTGTTGATTGTAAATCACATAATTGATCTAATTAATTGCATATTTTAATTTCGGGACCGTTACATATGGTATTAGAGTGGGTTTCGACTCTATGTGACCTCTATGTAAAAGATTAAAAAAACCACTTAATTAAATTTGTCAATATTTTTTTGTGATAATAAAAAAAAATTAATCAAACACATTATTTTTACAATTAAATAATTTTAAATAAAAATATTATTATATAAATTAATAAATAAATACTATTTTTAAAATAGATACACTTTCCTTATTATTGAGTATAAAATTGTGGCGCTTTTTATTTGCATATAATTATGTACATGCGTATTTTTGAATCTATGATTATAGCTTTAATTTAAAAGAATTCTATTGAAAAATAATTTTATACAACTATTGTTACAATATTGCAAACATACCTATTTTAAACATATTATAATTCTTTTATTAAAAAAAATAAAAAAATATAATCCTGCATGAATAACGTACAGGCGAAATAAGGACAGAGGCTCTACCGAGTGGAAGGAATTGAGGGGATATTTATGTTGAAAGAGTCTGTAACTTTCAAGAATGAAGTTAAAGTGGTTAAGAATTTTTGTAGGATCTCTCTACAAATTTAATTTTATTAATTTGATTATCTCCTCTGTTCTTAATATAATATTGAGGATTCATTATTAAGTACGTTATTATAAAAATAACTCACTATGAAATAGTAATATTGTTATGGTTCTTACAGCAATGTATCTGTGCCAGATAATTTAGATTCATGATATTCCGAATTCAATCTCAAAATATTGTTATTTATATAATATAATGAAATTTCGTAATATCATCTCAATTATAATATCTAACTATTATAATTTAAGAAAAATAAATAAATAGATTAGAAAATAAAATTTTATTTATCATTTTGAAATGAAAATGGAAAAACATTAAGAATTATCCATATACGTTTATATGAATGGTATAAAGATTTTTATTAAAAATTTTGAAATATAATTGAATTCAATTCGGTTAAAATTTTAAATATTTTTGGTATATTTTAGAATGTATATATATGTTTATCTAATTTGAATGTGATATCATTATATATAAAAATAAAATAAAATAAACAAATAAATTATGACTATTTTTTATGCTGGCAATATTTTTTGATGATGATGATGGTTGTTAACGTCCACTGAGACCAAATAATGATCTATCGGACCTAAAAAGACAAATTATTTATTTTGATTTAAGATTTTATTCCGATGCTCAAAAAGCTTGGAGAGAAGCCTCCCGAGCTCACTATAATTTTGGCATTGTAAAAGGCTAGAAAGGTCAGTATTGTAACAAAGGTTGTGAAATTGAGATCTAATGTGGTTGTATGCAGGGCACTCTAAGAGGAAGTGGTTTTCATCCTCGATGCTCTTATTCTCACAAATATGGCAGATCCTTTCCATCCATGGCATTTTAGGAACTACCCAGCGACCAGTCTCAATATGGAGCTCATGAGAATTCGTTCTAATCTTTGCTATATTAATTTTCTTTTTATGACATGATTAATTTATTGATAATAAATATTATTATATTTAAATATAATATAGAATATAAATTACAAAAATTATTATTAGTAATATTAAGTAATGATGGTTTTTATTTATGAAACTTCTAATTGATTAAATAGTATGGATGGAGTGGGCCAGCCTTGCGAGATGGCCAGAGTCATTGAGTACTGGGACTGGATGCCTGCCTTGGGACAGATGAGGCCTCAGCTAGGCATGAGCCTTGGGGCCAACCTTGGGCTATGGTACAGACTGATAAGGCTTATGCCTTGTTCCAAAAGTGGGAAAAAGGACAAAGCTTCATTGAGATTTTTTGGGTGTTGTGAAAACTTTCAATGCCTGTTAGTTATACTAGTTCAGTAGAGGGTGTAGGGAAAACGTGAAGTAATAAATAGCTAAATAAATAAAATGTAAAATGATTCGACTTAACTTCAGGACAAAGATCCTTAAAGAGGGGGGGTATGTAATGTTCCCTAATAATAATAAAAATAATAAATAATAAATAAAATAATATAAGATTAAAACATAAGCAAATAAATGATAAACAATAAAGACAAGATAACAATGGTAAATAAATAATAATAAAATTAAAGAAAATATAATAATAGTAAATAAATAATAAATAATGAAGAGAATATAATAATAATAGATAAATAAAATAGTAAATAATAATACTGGAGTTTTAAATAAATATATATAAAAGTAAACTATAAAAATAGTAAAAATAAGTAAAGTTAACAAAAAGTAAAAAAGAATAAAATAAGTAATAATTAAATTAAGAGAATATTAAATTAAGTAAAACTTAAAACAAAGAAATAAAAGTTGGATGTTGACACATGGAATGAATGCATGCAAACCCCTTTCCATTGTTTGGTTTATTTAATAGACGATGAGGAAGATGAGATTCATCATTCCTTCCCCCATTCTCTGGGGAGAAAAGTGTTGTGAGATAAAGGATTCCTCGACAGTAGTACATTGACTGAGGGCTCAAGGGTGTCCAACTACAGAAAGATTATGTGCAGTTGAACCGAAAGTTGGGTTGAGAGTCATCTCCAATTTTTTTTTGTGATTAGCAAGATTCAAATAGCGTTTAACTCTAAAATTACAAGTAAGGAATATCATCGCTATAGATAAGTTGTCTTTGCTCCCATTTCTCAAAAATTCTATACTAATTAGTTGAATAAGGGTGTGTTCATTGTAAATTATATAATTGATCTAATTAGTTGCATATTTTAATTTTGGGGTTGTTATAAAATATATGACCTAATATGTGATAATGCATCTATTGTGATAAGGAATTAGTGCTTCCTTACGATTCTCAAATAAATATGAGACCCCTATGTTCAAAGTTGTTGCTATGACTTGCATATTTGTGATTCTCAAATAAATATGAGACCCCTATGTTCAAAGTTGTTGCTATGACTTGCATATTTGTGACATGTTTGACGAAATTCCTATCATGGCTAGTAGGGGTCCAGTCAATTCATTAATCAAATTTTTGCATTAGTACTCTTGTTTCAATGTTATTATTCGTTTCTAAGGTATTCATGAAGTTTTCGGTAGTGGCCTGAGTCTTAGTAATCTGAATTGGAGCAGATTAGTAATGTTGTGCTAATTCCCCATTCAGAAATAAACCCAAGATGCTTATCATTCGCTTTTTCAAGTGCTTAAGGATTCAATTTTTTTTCATAATTAATAGCTTCCCATGAGAGTTTCTTACGTAAATGTTATAAATAGTTTAACATAAAAACATATGCTGAACATCAACAATATAACACACAACAAGACCATGATAAATGAGTTCATCCCTCCTAGGCTACGTCTCCTTGGTCCAGCTTTCAGTGGCTTGGGCCTCTCTATTATGCTCAAATTACATCAAAAGTGTGTTTATAATGCTCAGATGCCTCTGAAACTTGTCTCTATCAGTTCAACATACACAAAATTTCTAGAATTGACTATTTTTGCATAAAATTTGGATAAGAACTGAAAAAGTTATGACTTCTCCTAGTTCTCCCACCATTTGTTCCACAAAATGCTAAAAAACCAGCAGAAAACTACAAATTAGCCCCAAAATTAGCTAATGGGGCAATAATTTCGTCACACTGCGGGCCATATCCTATCGTCCTTATCACAAATCACAGTCGATGGGTTTCGGTGGGTGGAATGTCTTGTTTACCCAGTGAAATGTTGTGATTGAGATATCGCAGACCCACTAGAGTTTTAAACTATGACATATAGTGTTATCACATCCGGAGTCTTTCACATTCGGTTTTTAACTTGCACTGGGGTTGATTCCTGTTACTGCTGTGATTACGATATGTGATGACATTGCATCGCATCGCTAACCTTATCTGGGCTGATACCTGTTCTTTAATCCATTTCACCGATTGTGATATGTTATTTGATCGCATTGCAACCCAACCTACCGAGGGTCAATTTGAAACACCTTTTCCACCTACCACTACGATATGTGATTTGTGAGGGACAATGGCGGGCTACCACTTGGCGCCTCGTTATTCGCTGAAGACTTGCCACATCATCCCAATCCTGCCATGTAGGCAAGTCAAACTTGAACTTTGACGTGCTCTAACTTCTACATACGAACTTGGTTTTGAGTACCATTCATACTGTTGGATTTAGAATGACGAGCTCTTCAATCTGAAGATGAGTTTGAAAAGATTTTGAGACTTTGAAAATTCTTCAATATATGGAATTTGAACATTCTCTCCTTGATCTTAAATCAAAGGAGGTTCATACAATCTCAAATTTTCAACATTAACAACGGAATAGATTTGCATATATGAAGGCAAATCAAGCCTGAAAGAATTATTACCAATCTTTTCCAGAATTTTAAATGGACCATAACGAATTGGTTTCAATTTTTTACCTTCACCTTGAAGCCTTTCCTTGCTAATGTATACCCAAACTTCATCACCTACATGAAATTGATGATCTACATGATGCTTATCATGCCTTTCCTTATACTTGCCCTGACTCTTTTCTAGTTGTTCTTCAACTGTTTGGTGAATCAACTAAATTTTCTCAATGAATTTCTTTGCTTTTTCTATGTCACTATGTCCATCTACAACTACATCTTTCTCAAAGATGAAATCCAAAGGCGATTTAGGAAAATAACCAAGACATGCCTCAAAAGGCAAAGTTATAGTAGAAGAGTGTTTTTCTCGGTTGTAAGCATGATGAATATAATGCAACTGTTCATCCCACAACTTAGGATGTTTGCTGCAATATCCTCTTAGGAAATGAATAACTATCTTGTTAACCACTTCAGTTTGACCATCCTTTGCATATGAAAGGCAATACTTTTCTTCAATTTTGCGTCCATCAAGTTCCTTAAACTTGACCAAAAATTCCCAACAAATCAAGAATCACGATCACTTATAATAGAAGTAGGCAATCCAAAATGAACCCATATGTTTTGAAAGAAAAATTGAGTTGCTTGTTCGGCTGTAATTTGGTTTTTTCAAGGAATTAACATGCACATTTTGCTAAACCTATCCACAACTACATACAAATAATCATGACCTTTCCTTGACAAAGGAATACCCCCTACAAAATCCATAAAAACACTTTCCCATGGTCTTGAAGGCACTGGAAGTGGTGTGTACAATCCTAGTTTCCTATTAATAGGCTTACTGACTGCACACAACAAACAACCTCTTATAAAACATGATACACTTTCAAGCATACGAGGCCAATAAAATAACCCCTGAAGATTTGCCACTATTTTACTTACATTGAAATGTCCAACAATAAGAGAAGTATGCATTTCCCTTGTGAGATTTACTCTCTCTCCCTATGGAACACAAAGTTTTCACAAATGATATAACAAATTATCATGTACATGGTAGTCTAATTCCTTAGCTTGGTGGCCTTGACTCAAGTTTAAATATACCTCTTGAAAGTCAACATCCCGTGCATATTGATCAACATAAATTTCAAGTAAAACATAATTATTCTTCAGCAAAATGGCTACATTTACAATTGGTCTAGAAAGAATGTCAACAACTCTGTTATAAATGCCTTGTACCTGATTACCGAGTGGAATTGCTATAAAATCCCATCTAATGAAAGTTCCTTGACTGCTGCAATTTAGTTTGAGATTGCAGATATTGCAGAGGTTGATGATCGGTGTGAATAAATGGTTTCTTTTCCCATCAAATAATGCTTCCATTTCTTCAAACTTTGTACCAATGCATAAATTTGTTTATCATACATAGGATAATTAATAACAACACCATTAAAAATTTCAGAATGAAATGAAATGGGTGTACCATGCTATAAAGGACTTGCACCCATAGCATAGTTACTTGCATCTGTCTGTATTTCAAAGGGTTGTTTCAAATCTAGCAATGCCAAAACTGGGGCTAAAATGATATTTTGTTTCAAAGCATCGAATGCTTTTTGTTGTTTTCCTCCTCATTGGAAGACAACCTTCACGCTAGTCAACACATGTAGTGGAGATGCTATGGAGGAGAAATTGACAATAAACTTCCTCCAGTAGTGCTGCTCCTAAAAAACTCCTTGCTTCTATGACTGATTTGGGTATTGGCCAATTCAAAATGACCAAAACTTTAGAGGGATCAATCTTCAGCTCACCTCCTCCAACTATGTGGCCCAAATACACTAAAGAAGTTTTCTCGAATTCACATTTAGACATCTTCAGAAATAATTGTTCTTTTCTAAAGACATCCAACACTTTCATAACATGCTTGACATTCTCTTCTCATGATTTACTGAATATCAAAATATCATCTAAATAGACAATTACAAATTAATCAAGAAAGGATCTTAAAACATCATTCATAACTCTCATGAATGTGGCTAGAGCATTGCAAAGACCGAAAGTCATTACCAGCCACTCAAACAATCCTTGTTTGGTTTTAAAAGCAGTCTTCCAAGTGTCCTCCTCAGCTATTCTTAATTGATGATATCCACTTCTCAAGTCTAATTTAGTGAAATAATTTTCATTTTTCAACTGATCTAGCAAATCATCTATTATGGGAAGTGGGTATCGATTCTTTATTGTAATCTTATTCAAAGCTCGATAATCTACACACATGTGTCAAGTTCCTTCTTTCTTGGGTACCAATACAATTAGTGAACCACCTGGTGAAGTAGAAGGATGAATTACTCCTTTATCTAACAATTCATGGACTTGTTTTTTAATTTCTAAACTTTCCAGAATTGACATTCGATACATACCAATGTTTGGGAGTGGACAGTCCTATTATAGTTGAATTTCATGGTGAATTCCTCTTTTTGGTGACATTCCTTTTGGTTCTTGAAACATGTCCCCATATTGATTGACCACATTAACCAATTCAACTTTCAGCTTCACATCACAACTTGCAAAGGATTCCTGCTCTTTGTCATTCTTCTGCTTGATCATGAGGAGCACGAGACTCTTCCTGGAATTAACCAGTCGTTTCATTTCACTTGCGCTTGCCAAAGACAGATTAAGTTTCCTGCAATGGGCTCTCACAATGTACTCCACTCCATTTTTGAACAAATTGTATTTATTCTCAAATCTGTGGAAAAAAACCTTCCTGTCATACAAATACGGACTTCCCAGCATAATTCCTAAGATATCCAATGGCACAACATCTAATTCGACTTCATCAATGAAATTAACAATGATTGAAAACCTAAAAATACATTTCTGGGTGACCTGCAAATTGGCATCCTTGGTTATCCAACCCAACGGATATGGTTTATGATGGGGCATGGTTTCCATATTCATTTTCTTAACCAAATTTGTAGAAATTAAGTTGGCCTGCGATCCACTATCAAAAAACGTATCAATTTTCATATGTTTGCAAATGATTGGTTTTCCTCATTTGAAACACTGTGGGTATTATTTGCTATGCTGGTACTTGCTACGAATGCCTCTTTGCTGACCTCTTTTCTTGCTTTTGCCACGACTTTTCCTTTGGTGACTGTGGCTGCAATTTTTGTTTCATCTCCTGAGTCTGAACCCAAGTCTTGTTGTGCAACAACATTGGTCTTCTGTTTCCCTTTATTGTTGAATTTCTTTGGTCTTAATTCCAGATGAAGCTTCCAACAATGTGCTTCATCATTTCCTTCCTTGGAACAATTCTTTCACACGGGTCTCTCCCCTTCTTTCTTAACAAAAGCATTTTTCTTTTGCTTTCCTTTAAACTTCTTCCCTTTTTCAACACTCTGAAATGGCTTCTTCTTACCTTCTTCCTGTATATTTTCCCCTCTTGCTTCATGGTGCGTAGCTTGAACAAAGACCTCATGAAGATTCATGGGACTGAACATAAGAATAGTATGTCGAAGATAGCTATGCAACCCTCCTATGTATTTCATCAAGGTATCTTGTGACTGTAAGTCTACTCCTAGCATAAGAGCTCTTTTCCTAAACTCTTGAGTATACTCATGCACATTTTGACCTTTCAACTGTCTGAAATTTTTCCAATTCATAATGGATTTTTTCATATGAGCTAAAGGGTAGAATTGTATTTTTACAGCAATAATGAAATCAGACCAACAAATAGATATCTTACCATGTTTTTTTGATCTCGTCTTGTGTCCTTGCTTCTCACCATACAAGTGTTGCATCCTCCTTTCTCAATGAAGCCAACTGAACCTTGATATCATCCTCTTGAAGGTTATGAATTCTACAATACACCTCCAACTGATGAATCCATTTATCCAACTTCTCTACATTAACTTCTCCATTGTACATAGGCAACTCAAATTTAACATCAAGCTTTAGAAAATGATTTACCAACCCCTTTTGAAGAATGATGATGAATATCAATAATGGTAGTATTGGTGGAAGAGTGTGAAGATTCTTTTGAAGAAGAAGATAAAGAAGATGGTGGAGATGGTGGATGCTTATCTCCATTCCCATTATTTCCTTTTCCTTTATCTTCTTTTTTGTTACCTCCTCCTGAAGAGCCTTCTCCATTGGGAGGCTTGGAACTTTCTCCTTGTAGTCTTCTGTTCCTCTCCTCATAGAGGACCTTAACCATCTCCATCATATCAAAGAAAGACTTTCTAAAGGTCTTCTCATATTTTGTCATGATAGGTTCTCCTTCATGAGACATGGTATCTCAAGACTTAACTACAACTTGAGGTTGTACTGGTGTTGGAATCTCAATTGCAACTTCTGCAACTTGAGGTTGTACTAGTGTATAATACTTTGACAACCTTTCTCTTCTTCCCTTTGACCCAATTTCAGGGCTTTCAACTAGCTTTCCTTCACCTATTTTGAGCTTTGACCTTGTGAGCATGACATAAAATTGCAAGCAATTAAATCCTTCTTTTACAAAGAAAATCTAGTAAGCAAAACCAGAGCTCTGATACCTACTTGACCTGAATTTGAGCAGATTAGTAATGTTGTGCTAATTCCCCATTCAAAAATAAACCCAATATGCTTATCATTTTCTTTTTGAATTGATTAAAGATTTAAAACTTTTGCATAATTAATAGATTCCCATGAGAGTTTCTTACGTAAATGTTATAAACAATTTAACATAAAAACATATGTTGAACAACAACAATATAACATAAAAGAACATCAAAATATAACACACAACAAGCACATGATAAAGGAGTTCACCCCTCCTGGGCTACGTCTCCCTGGTCCAACTTCCAATGGCTTGGGCCTCTCTATTATGCTCAGCTTACATCAAAAGTGTGTTTACAATACTTAGATGCTTCTAAAACCTATCTCTATCAGTTCAACATACACAAAAATACAAGAATTTACTATTTTTTCATCAAATTCGGATAAGAACTGAAGAAGTTATGACTTCTCCTAGTTCTCCCACTATTTGTTCCACAAAATGCTCCAAAACTAGCAGAAATCTACAAATTAGCCCCAAAATCCGCTAACTGGGCCATATCCTGTCGACCTTATCGCAAATAGCAATCAACGAGTTTTGGCAGGTGGAATGTCTTGTTTACCTGGTGAAATGGTGTGATTGCAATATTGGGCACCCGCCGAAGTTTTAAACTATGACATATAATGTTATCGCGTCCAGGGTCTGTCGCATTCGTGACTTAACTTGCGCCGAGGTCAATTCCTGTTACTGTTGCGATTATGATATGCGATCACATAACATCGCATTGATAACCTTGCCGGGGCCAATACCTGTTCTCTGATCCCTTTAACCGATTGCGATATGCGATATGATCACATTGCAACCCAACCTACCAGGGGCCAATTTGGAACACCATTTCCACCTACTGCTATGATATGCGATTTGCGAGGGCCAATGCTGGGCTTCCACTTGGCGCCTCCATATTCATGAAAAACTTGCCACATCATCCCAATCCTGCCATGTAGACAAGTCAAACCTGAACTTTGACTTGCTCTAACTTTTGCATACGAACTCAGTTTTGAGTTTCATTCATGTTGCTGGATTTAGAATGACAATCTCTTTAATTTGAAGTTGAGTTTGACAATATTCTAGCATTTTCATTTTTGAGCATAATTCTAGCACATGATCACTTAGCCTTAAAAAAGTGGCACAAAATCCAGGGTTGTTGGCATGCCCTTATTATGGGAGCGAGTAGAGGGTCCAAGTCGCATACATGCCCATGTCATGGGAGTGAATGCGGCTCTAGGTTAGTAAAATGTCAAGTTACCTCAGGAGTTGGTCACCTAGAAGGGTTGGTTGGCTCTTGAAGGTTCTATAACATGTGTAGAAGGTCATATTGGTTGTGTTTTGTTGGTTCCACTTCCTTGATTATTCATGGGGAGTTAAATCAGATCATAGTAGCCTCTTGTCACATGTTTACACCAATGAACTGGTTAACTTAGGTAAATGTGGGAGGAGGGTGTTACCGTCTCAAATTCAATATTTAGGACATGCAGTCTTAACAAAGGGAAGAAAGAATGACCTAGATAAAGTTAAAGCTATCACATAATGGCCAAAATGAAATAATGCAGTTGAGGTTAGATCATTCATGGGTTTGGAAAGGTATTATAAGAGATTTATTAAAATGTTTTCCAGTATTGGTCATCCAATCACAATGTTCCAAAGAAAGGGAAAGATATTTTCTGGACAACTGAGTGTGTTATTAGTTTTGAGTAGATGTAGCATTTATTTACCCATGTACCAATCCTTCAAACTATTGATATGGAAAAAGATTTTGTGGTATACACAAACAAAGGAAGGTTTGGGTGGTGCCCTTATGCAATAGGCGTGACACACAATTTTAAAGATTCTACTATTGTTCACACTTTAAAAATGGGGAGACACTATCTCCTTCGAAGAAAATTCATATTAATAACAAATCTTGGAGGTTTGAAATATTTATTTGATCAACTAAAATTAAATGCCAGACAAGCTACATGGTTGGATTTAATCAATGTGATTTATTGATCTTCTAGATTGACAATTAATTCTAATGATTTCTTAATCTAACCCTTCTTATGTTCAAATTTATCATCAAGAAATTACATAAAAGCTCTCAATAATAGGAACAATAATGACAGTAGGATCATATTGAGACAACCAAACTCAAGAGACACACAAATTTTACTCTAGAAAAACCTTCTTTTAGGGGGAAAACCCAACAACCTATTCTTAGAGAGATTATCCAATAAACAATAGATACAATATGATATTTTCAATATAAATAAAGTCGAACTACCAACATAAAAACCCAAGTCAAACCTAGTCAAACTGTCCACAAATCTAACCAAAATTTTATTGAGAAAGCTTCAGTTAACTCTAGTCAACTAGATCGAATTTGGGCCTGCTAATCCTCCACAAAAAATGATCTTCTTCCCAATGAAATTCCAATAAAATCTTTGGTATCTCTCCACTTGTGCAAATTGAGAGGTCAAAACAAAGATAAGATATCTTAGTTAACACTAGATTGTTTTGGTCAACTTCGGTCTCCTTCACATAGATGAACATAAGAATTTGTTTGATGTGTGATCCAAATTGGTGCCTTGAGGAGAAGTATAAGTGGAAATTTTATAGTGATCTAATGAGCCCAAATATGTGCATCTTTTGGGGATGGACGACTTGAATAATATGAAGCCAACTTGTACTTTTGGAGGAAAAAATTGAAAATTGAAAATTCTTTCTTTTAGGCCAACTTGAATATTGATTGAAGCTATAATAAAATCAACACTCCCTCTTAGCTAGGGAGGTATTCACATTCACTCCTTCAAATTATCTCTTGTTTAAATTTTTCTCTATCCCAAGAAAAGGTTGAATGAGCTAGCTATGTTGATGAATCCATCCACCTCATGTTCAATACCAGAACCACATGGAAATCATTACACATTAAAATCAAATAAAGGAACTAGTCACCCATTATTCCTTGGGTCACCAATCTACTAAGTATCACTAGGAGTCATGTCAAGTACCCCACCTAACCCATGGTGAAACTCGGGCCCAATTACCGTTCCCACATGTCATCACATGTCATTGAATTGTAAAAATATTTTCTTGATGCTATAAGGCACTCACTCAACCCACGAGCCATAACCCATGGAAATATGGCTAGGCCACCCGTGATTGTGGGAGCATTCTAGGCCTTCATGCTCATTAGCTCAATCTCCCCAACCATATCCCATGGATCCTAGTCAAAACCCACGACCTAGGGAGATTTTGTACAAGATATATTCATCGTGCGGTCTTTTAGGGCTTTGGGGATGGGACAAAGCCCTTATTTTGTAATGGGTATCAGGTATTAGTCCTTGTTTTGTGGACCATGGTTTTTGTAAAGATGAAATGTATTTAAGAAGATGTAATACTTTGTAAATAATATCATCATAGAACATAATAGAAGAGATCATTCGACTATTGTATTCAAATATGTAGTCTGTATTTTTAGGGAAGGCTCCGCAGCTGAGTGCACAGAGGTCTGGAAGAGTTTGCAGCTAAGTGTGTAGACCACCTGTAGCTAGGCGCAGGTCAAAGAAGTATATGTACTGAATATTTATATTAATAAAGAAGAAGTTTTGGCAAAGTACTGTATATCTTATGTGTGTATTTTATATTGTTATGTATCTAGTTATGTGTGCTTTTCATTGAATTATATGAAGAACTGTAGTATATACTGTGATTTGTTAGAGTTTATGGGTTTAATGTGGATATGTTAAATTAATCATTTCTGCGAATTTATTTATATACATGACGTTAGAAGACTAATATAAAGTAGAAGTAAATACACTGTGCCACTATGGAGTTATTGCTTCAGTTGTAGAAATATGGTTCTGCAGCCTCCCATAACTACTTCGGGTGAGACTACGATTTTCTTGCAAGTCATTGCCAAAAGGGCTAGTAGT
The DNA here is from genome assembly GCA_031772625.1 of Pinus tabuliformis. Taxonomy (NCBI): domain Eukaryota; kingdom Viridiplantae; phylum Streptophyta; class Pinopsida; order Pinales; family Pinaceae; genus Pinus; species Pinus tabuliformis. The sequence continues at coordinate 805,027,345 of CM062818.1, read as the reverse complement.
TGAGGGTTTTTTTGGTGCGCAACACACTTTGAACCTAGGTCAATCCCCCTCAAACCAATATTTATCTACTAAGAGAATAGAAGATAATTGAATAATCAATCATTTTGCACCATAAAATCATGAAAAGTATATGTTTACTTGTCCTTGGGGATATTTTACTATCATATTCTACCCTTTGGAATTTGTAATGTTCCTATGACCTTCCAAAGAGTCGTGACAAAGATATTTTTTGACTTGATTCATGGTTACGTAGATGTTTTATGAATTTTTTCACGAGTTATGGTGTTATGTTTGAATTAGTGTTGGCTAATCTAAAAGAGGTACTGAAAAAAGGTAAGGAATGTCATGTAGATATCAACAATGAAAAATGTTTGATGTTCTTAACTAAAGGAGTGATGTGAGGGCATCATATTTCTTCTAAACCCATTAAAGTGTACCCAATGAAGATATAGGTAATAGTGAACTTACCGAGTCCACAAACACAAAACGAGTTATGTATCTTCCTCAAGCACACAGGTTATTATTGACACTTTATTGAATAAACTTACTCAAGTAGCTCATCCTTTGTTTCTTTTCTTACTAAAAGTATTTATTTTGTATGGAAAGATATCTTCCATTGTGCCTTTGAGGATTTCAAATTTAAGTTGTCTAAGGCTCCCACATAAAGAGGACCCAATTGATCCCTCTCATTCATATATCTACAAATACTTTAGAAACCACCATTGGAGTCATCTTGGGACAATAAGAAGATCATAATCCAAACAGTGTATATTTTATTCGTAATAATATCTCCCTTGTATAATTGAATTACACTATATATATATATATATATATATATATATATATATATATATATATATATATATATATATTTATATATATATTTTCTTGTTGTAATCAATGCAATAAATAAGGTCAGACATCATAGGACTTACACATGCTACATCATAAATGTTACATCCATGCATTGTTGTATACATGGTTCTACAATCCAACATCCTATTAAGGTATATCTGCCTTCACTAAGGAAGATTTTCCCATCTATCTGCCACACATTGAGTCTTAGAAAATAGTGCATCAACCCCAAGTCCTTCATTTCAAACTCCGTTTCTAAGTCACTCTTGTATTCTTCTATGAGCCCTATTGACCTATTAAAAAATACATCGTTCACATACAAAACGAGAATGAGTGGCTTACCTCCAATCATAATATATTATAGGTTCAAATCTGCTTCACTCTTCACTAATCCCATCTCATACAAATATCTGTCAATATGACCATTCCATGCTCTTGGAGATTTCTTGAGTATATATATCGCACTCTTCAATTTTCATACATGGGTTTACCTCCCATGTGTCTCAAAGCCCACTAGTAGTTTGATTTACACCTCCTCTTCTATGAATTCATTCAGGAATGTCGTCTTGACATCCATCTAATGAATATGTCATCCCATCTATGCTTCAAGTGGGATCATATCACTAATGGAAGTATACCTAGCCATGGGAAAAAAATGCCTCCTCATAATCCATTCCCTCTTTCTGATAGAAACACTTGGCCACGAAATTGGCTTTGAATTTTTCAATGCTACCATCTATAGCATGCTTGATCTTAAAGATCTAGTGAGAACTAACCATTGTCCTATCCAACATTTTAGGAAACACCCTACCAAACATCGTTCAACGTGATGGAGTTGTACTACTCCACCATAACATCTTACCACACGGAATGTTGTGCAACCTGTTCATAGCTAGAAGACTCACTATCAATGAGCTGACTCACCCATGCCTTGTAACCTGAGGATCTCCTAGAAGCTCTTATGCATCTCTTAATGTATGAAACACCTCATTATTCCTCCTTCCAATTGAAGTGGGTGGAGATTCAAGCTCCCCATCATTCTCCTTCTCCTTATTCTGCAAACTCTCCTCTACACTTGTACTTGTACTAGTGACTGTACTTATACTTGTACCTTGCACCCAAGATTGTTGTTCAACCCTTGGAGCTTCTGCTTGTTGACTATGATCAATTGTTGGCAACCAACAAGATCTCCTAAAGGTGTTCTCTTCTTGAACATTAATGTCCCATCTCATGATGATCTTCTGAGTCTCTGGAATATAGATCTCATATGCCTTGGATGTTTCATTGTAACCAACAAAATATCCCTTCTCTATAGTTGAATCTAGCTCAGTGCACTTCTCGGCTGCAATGTGAGAATAAGTGATATTGCCAAAAATTCTAAAATGATCAACTTCTGGTTTCTTTTTTGTAGATGCCTCCTTAAGTGTCATCCTTCCCAACACCTTATGCAGGACCCTATTTTGAATGTAAAATGTTTTGCTACATGATTTTTCCCAAATATATCTAGGCATATCATGATCATACATCATGACCCTTGCTACTCAAAATATGGTTATGTTCTTGCATTTTGCAACGCCAATATGTTGCTGGTCTTATGGGGATGTCCATTCCCTCTTGATTATCTCCTTTTCACATAAATCCTTAAGGGTTTTCTTAATATCCTTGCCTCCATTATCTATCCAAAGTATCTTCATCTTCTTCCATAATGAGTGCTCCGCAGGAGTTTTAAACACTTGGAAGAGACTAAAGACTTCATCTCTTGTCTTCAAGAAGTATATCTAGGTATTCATAGATAAATCATCAATGAAGGTCATGGAATGTTCATAACCCTTGAGAGAACTTGTTCATAATGGACCACAAATATTAGAATGTATCAACTCTACATTACAACTAGAGGCTCAAAACTTCAAATTTCACTTTTTATTGGGAAGCTGAGAAAAATACTTGAATTTTTAACTCTACAATTACTTACAAAATAAAATTTTATTTTATGCATATAACCTTGAATGTTATAGCATAATACAACTATGACTAGCCACCAAGACTAGGTCATTACCAGGGCTTAGGATATTGATAAACCCATAACTCTCCACTTTAAAAAATCATTGATATATCAATATGTTGAGGGATTTATGCCTTGGTGCTATAAAAAAATACCATTGTGACCAAGTGCTCACCAAGGCTTGGAATATTGGCAAATTGTGAAAATGAGCATTTAACACAATAATGTTGAGGAGCCTTAAGCCCTTAGGTGCTATGCCTTAGTTCCATGTGACTAGGGTTGTGAACTAGAGCTATAGATATTGGGTATCAAAAAAGCATGAATATGTGCCTTTTTCCAACATACCAAAATGGGGTTGCAAGCCCATAGGCACTACACCTTGGTGCCATGCAACCAACACTATGACTAGGGACTACTTCCATACGAGGTTATTAGTTATTTTGCGGACTTGTGAGTTTTTAAAATCTATAATATGATGAGGTTCCGGTACATGGAACGATGTTTGAAAATTATTTGTTTATCCATCAACCAATAATGGAGATCCAAACATATTAGATTTGTGGGGCTTTCAACATTATACAAAATTTGAGGTTTCTTCAATAATTTGAGGTCTCTTCAAGGTTTTATGCTCTTGTTCTATATTTCCTTGTTACCACGAAATTTGAGATTTCTTCCTCATAACCCCCCCCCCTTCCCGAGGAAATTTTTTAACTCTTTCCAATTTTACTTCTTTCAACACCCAAATGTGCTCCTATCTTAGACCAAGCTCCCCCTTTAGGTTGTGCTCATGCCTTTGGGTTTCGCCATATCTTTAACATTAATGAAAACATTATTCAACATAGAATGAAAGAAAGATGAGTAACCGGCTCCTTTGGCTTGTGTTCTCACCTTTGGGTCTTCCCCCATCTTTGATATCAATGACAACATATTCAACATAGAATGGAAGTAATATGAGAAGGTATCCAATATCATTCAACAACTACAATAAGGCCTAAATGCAATGGGGATTTTTTTGTGGAATAATGATTTATTTTGGTATCAATATTATTTATACTTATGTAAGAGCTCACAACTCAAACAAAAGGTCATTTTCAAATTGCACCCTACTCCTCTAGGAGGACATTCAGGGTTCTTGAAAACACACCATAACATCAAGAAATATTTTTTCTAGGAAGGACTTAAAGCATATGTGAAATATTTTGTGGTTTAATGTGTGGTCTTCCAATAGAATATCACATAGACAATCAAGACCAAAAGCTCCTACAACCATTAACCATACCAAGCCAGCATCGAGAAGAAGTTTCAATGGATTTTATTACAGGTTTACCCAATTATGAAGGAAAGAATGTCATTGTTGTAGCTGTAGATCAATTGAAAAAGTGTTCCTAGTTTGGATTTCTTTCTCATCCTTTTAAAGTAATTATAGCGACAAAAGCATTCATGGAAACAATCCAAAATCTACATGGAATCCTAAAGATTATTGTATGTAATAGAGATCTAATTTTCACTAGAAATTTTTGGACTAACTTGTTTTCTTGTTTGGGTACTAAATTGGCTCATAACTCATCTTACCATCCTTAATCAAACAAGAAAACTAATATCGTTCAATAAATATTTTGAAGGATATCATCATTTCTTTGCATATGATAAAAATACAAAATTCTTCAAGTGTTTTCCCTTGGCATAATGGCGATACAACACATCCTTTGATACATTGTAAAAAATGTACCTATTTATGGAACTTTATGGATATCATTTTCAACCTATCACATCACCCTTGAAAGGGGCTACACATTTTCAAGCAATGGAGAACCACATAGAGCACCAATAATAACATGTTACCAACTTAACGAAAATTGTAACCTCAAAACAAAACTCTAGCCCAAGAAACCCCTTTTTTGTGCAAAAAACATGAAAAAACAACTCATAGTAAAAATGTGGTGATGTCGCATCACCACTTTTTTAGAGTTAAAATTCCAACATTTTTCAACCATGACATTAAAAACCAAAATCATGATCATGGAAAACCTTAAAATTCCAACAATTTTCAACCATGGTGTTAAAGATAAAATATCATGACTCTGAAAAACCTTAAAATTTTGATATTTTTCAACCATGGAATAGAAACCGAATATCATGAGTACAAAAAAACTTAAGATTTCGACATTATTCAAACATGGAATTATAAACAAAATATCACGACTAAAAAAACCTTAATATTCTACATTTAATAAAAGAATAGTATACTAGGAGCAATTTTGTTTTTGAGCCCTGAGGGTTGGATCAATTGGTTGAGTCCTTGTCATTAAAGCACCTTTTCTAATTAGAGGTCACTGGTTCAATTCTCTTGACACTCTCAGGGTCAGAATTCTTGGTTGATCCAACAGGAAGTGACCCCTTCAGGTGGTTCTGCTTGGTCCAAATACTCCGTGGACGTAGTGATTATTGATCTCTAGAGTCTGTGAACCACATAGAAAACATGAGCAATTTTTTATTTTTTTATAAGGTTAAAACTATAGCTCTTTTGACATTTTAGCATAAGACAACTTAACCCTTTTTCAATGGGGCACTAAAATTGCAATACTTTTAGCTATTGTTTATAAAATCATCATTAGTGTAAACAAAATCAAGAAAGATACCCTTAAAGACGAAGAAGATGCAACATAATTTTTTTAGATAAAATTACCAAATTTTATTTTATTTATTTATTTTTAAAACAAATTAAATAATAAAAAAATTGCCCTTTCTAAAAAAATTTAAAAAATTAATTAAAAAATGATTAAAACAAAAATTTCAAGTCAATTCTAACAACAAATTTAAACAAAAAAATGTAGAGAATTTAATATTTTTTTTAATAGAAATAACAATAAAACTAATAAAGTTTTATAATAAGTATATATTCAAGAAAACAAATCCTTTTTTTAAAGAGTGAGAAAACCTATCATAATTCAGTGATCAAATTGGAGGTGGGACAACCATCACTAAGTGCTATCGGTGAACGAGTCTGGCTCATCACTATTATTCAAGGAAAATCATGCCATCTCGAACTATCTGGCTCATCACTATTATTCAAGGAAAACCATGCCATCTCAAACTACCCATCGGTAGTTCGTAATGGGGTGAAATTTCACTCTTGCCACATGCCTCTTGTTCTTGGGTCAGTAACCTATTTCCTTATGTCCGAGGAAGATTGACTCTTAACCAAGTAAAAACAATTTTAGGACATACTCTAGGCCCATCATTTTTTTTAATAAAAGAAAAAGTATTAAAAAAAAGAAATAAAAAATAAAAATAAAAATAAAAACAAATATATTAATATTTAAAACAAACAAATAAATAAATAAATAAAGCCTATTAATTAAAAAAATATTAAAAATAAAATAAAAACATTAAAAAATAAATATTTTCTTAAACAATTGAAAAAAAAAAAATTTAATTAAAGAAAAGAAACTAAAAAAACAAACTAAAACTATATTTTATGTGTGCCATGTGGGCGGAGGGTGATGCCCGCATCTTCCTCAACCACACAACACACACTTCACACAAGGTTTTTGAATTTTTGAATTATATCTTATTTTTCAATGTTGATTTTTTCCCATAATTTTTATATTAAATTTTATTTATTTATTTTATTTTTTAATTTAAAATACATTTTTACTTAAATTTGTATTTTTTAAAATTTAAAATGTTATTTTTATTTAAATTTTTTATCTCATAATTTTTATTTAAATATATTAATATTTTTTTATTTAATTTTTTTTTTAATTCTAATTTTGGTTTTTAATATTTTTTATTTATTTTATATATATATATATATATATATATATATATATATATATATATATTTTGTTTTTATTAGTTTAAAATTTAAATTTTTTCTTTTAAAATATCTCTTTTTTTAATTGTTTCCCCACTTTTCTTAAATTAGCAATTTTCAATACTTTTGGAATAAAAAGCATATATATATATATATATTCTTTCAATTTTAAATTATTTTTAAAATACTAATAATTAAACAAAATTGAGTTAGACTATTTTTACATTCATAATGATTTTTTATTTTATTTTATTTTATTTTATTTCCATGGTATCATTGGTCAATGATGTAATGCCAACTAATTAGTATTTTAACTCTAAAAATAAAATAAATTTAGATAACATTGAAAAACACTTAAAAACAAGCATTTAAAAAAGGAAAAGAAGAAAAATTAGAAAGATAGATAATTTTTAAGTGTTAAGTTTTAGGATTTTTCATAGTCATGATATCTAGTATTTATGTCATGGTTGAAAAGTGTTTGAATTTTAACCTTTAAAAAAAAGTGGGTGATATTGCATCACCACTCCTACATTTCAAAGTGTTTTTCCATGTCTTTTATTATCATGATATTCAGTCCTTAATGGCATGATTGAAAAATGTTTGAATTTAATCCTGAAAAAAAGAAAGAGGTGATGTGACATCGCCACTTTTGCATTTCAACATCTTTGTTCATGTCTTTCGTAGTCATAACATTTGGTCTTTAATGCCATGATTGAAAAATGTTTGAAATTTAACACTGAAAAAAAGAAAGAGGTGATGTTGTATCACCACTTTTTCATTTTAGTGTAGTTTTTCATGTCTTTCATAATCATGATATTTGGTTTTTAATGTCATGGTTAAAAAATGTTAGAATTTTAACCCTGAAATGAAAAAAGGGTGATGCTTGCATCAACACTTTTCAAAATCAAGTTGAGAATCAAGATTGACGTGATCTCCGAAAAAAGGAAAACTTGGTAAAGTTCTCATTAAGTTGGGAGCATTGTTCAATATTTTATCAAACTATTGAAGGACAGCTTGGTTATAACGCAAAATATGCTGAAGCAACAAAGAGATCAACATTGTAGTGAAAGGGAATTTGAAGTGGGGGATTGGATATTTCTAATACTGCAACCATATAAAGAGAATTCCCTCAAGCAACAAAAGGACATAAAATTTCACTAAGGTATTATTCACCTTATAAGGTGTTGCAGAGGACATGGGGGCTTCACTCAATGAACCTTTAACATATCACATGCGTTCGTGGCATACTAAGTAATACCCTTAATTTGGTTACACATTGGAAAATACCTCTAAATAACATTATTTAACCCCCTACCAATACAAACCCAATACACTTTATCAATTTAAAAAACCCCTACTTTCACTAGATATTGTAGTTATCCATTTTTCATTAACATTTTTTTATAGCCCTTTACATTTTTTCATTAACTTTGAGCTCCATTTTTTTATACCCGTCAAATATAAGAACCTTTATCCCCTATTATATGCTCAATATATTATGTCATTTTTTCCTCAATATATATCCCCTATATGAATACACGTGGTATGGTATTGTTCCCCCAATGAAGCCCCTGTTGTAGATGATTTGAAGGATGGATTACAAATTAGAGTTTCCTCCATATTCACTGTACATCCATTCTTCCATGTTTCCTGCTTAAAAATGGTAATTGGTCACAAGATCCTAGTCCAAATTATTTTTCCAGACATTAAAGAAGTAGAAACAATCATACTAGAACCGAAAATAATCTTAGCAACAAGGATTGGGAAGCTAAAAAATTGAGCAATTTTTATGTATCTCACAAATTGGAAGTACCGCCAGTGGAAGAGGCAACATGGGAAGATGTGTTATCCATGTAGAAACATCCACAATTAGTCAAGTGTTGAAGATAACACTTTTTTGAAGGGGAGGAGTATGTTAAGCCCTAGACAAGCCCCTTGTTTAACCTTAAACCCATGTAGTATGCCTATATATTGAATTATCACATATTTATTTTTATATTATTACGTAGGCTGAAACCTTTCATTATAATTGTATGCTTTGTCTTTTATATATACCAAGGAGACTTAGTCTTATGATATATCATCTTGTCATTTACACTGCATTCATTGGAAAGGGAGGCCTACACCTCAAAGTGGATTGTAGTTTTTGCCTTCTCATCATTTTTTAGGTGCATTGTTCATAACATTTATTACCTTTTATTTGTGTCGACACAAGAGAATGAAATATCACCAAAACTAGAGTGTTTTTGGGAATATTAAGAAGTGGTTTTATAAGTGGTACAAAAGGCTTGGATGGGGTTCACTATTAACAAGTCTCGCTAGAGTGGTTTGTGATTTTAGGTTCAAAATTTCTCATTAAGTCTATCTTAGTTAGATGATCCAATATCCACCGTAATTGTTGACTTAGTGTGAATATCCACCTTTGGATTATTATCATCGGTAAATTAATGTGGGTATGATGTAATAAATAATTTGTAAATTCATGGCTATTTATATTTCTATTTAAAATTATAGCCATGATCTAATTGGATCACAACCCTCATATTAATATACCCAAACTTTATATACTTTGCAAGTGTTTTGCACTTGGTTAAGCCACTAATTTTTCAGATACAAATATTAGGCTCTTAGTCCCTCATAAATAAATTCGAAATTTCTTTTAAAAAATAATTACAACAATTGACTCTAAATGGGGATAATGCTCCCTTTTTCATTATTAAGGATCGCACATCAATGCATTTTTGCATCTTAGGTTTGAAGAAGCTATGCCAATAAACTAAGCTCATATACTTCATCGAACTTTTGTTGTGCATTCATCAAAATGACATCGATAAAATGACAATTTTTTTTCCAAATGTTCTACTGATAGTTACCATATGAATTAGTAAAGGAAACAACGCATTTGGTGTTAGTTTGGGCTAGTTTGGGTTAGAACCTACTAAACTACATGAGTGAACCAAACTAGTAAATCCTCGATTTGAGGGCCAAAAAAGTGGAATAATGTTGAGAACCTAGGTCTTGGTATTTTGTATACTTAAGAAAGGTCATTTATATTAATATTAAAAGAGAAAAATTGAATAGACTAAAGGACAACGTACAAAATGGGGTATTTGAACTACGATACTAAAATATTCCAAGAACTCTATTGAAATGCTAATCAACATCTTAAGCCAAGTTTTTCTTCTCGAAACTCAATAGAATATTACATAGTAAATTATCTTAATATAAATAAAAATAGTACCATATTAAAAACATAGAAATTATACATCACAATAAAAACAAGAAACCAATTATGGTGTGAAACTATCATGGTTGAAGTTGGGGTTGCAATGGGGCTAGGAAGTTCTTGTTGTGTTGGGAGTAAATATGGAGTGGAGACCATTTGGTGTTTTAAATCTTTAATATCATGGAGGTCAATTATGACCAACATCCACCATTGGGTATCTTACCACAGATTACCTTTTATGCCTCAACTGTAAAAAAACAATAATGAGATATTCCATTTAGCTAATTATCAAGCTATCCTTTAACTAATTAGAGTTTCCAATTGTTGTTTCTCCAAGAATTGTCAGAGACAAAGGGGGAAACTTCTTGTGAGAGAAGGATGTTCTAGAACCATGTCCTCTCTTGATTTCTCCAGCTCTAGTTCAAGGATGATTTTATACCATTTGAGTTAATCATCTCCTCTTCTAGCCTTCAGGTAGAGGACATAATCTCCATTGGGGACTAGCCTTTTTCTTGAAAAATTGAAGCCATTTCTTCCATGGTAGGTACATTAAGAGTGTAATTTAGAAGTCCAACATTTGCTTCACAGTATAATATGAAATTATAAATTTCAAAAGGACTTAAGGAAGATCTTCGTGTTAGGAGAAATTTAAGTAAAAAGTATGTAATAAGGCGTAAATATTGAAAATAATACCTTTTAAAGGGTGATGTGGTCTTAAAGTGGTCAAAAGAAAGTTCGCCTAGAAAACATCAATGTGAGAAAAAAACAAGTTATTTTGCTGATAGGCACTCTACTAACACCACAGTACTGGAGAGATTTTGTCACATAACATTACATTAAAAAAAATACATTAAAAAAAAATGAAAAAAATAAAAGTAAGTTTTAGAGAAAAAAATACAAGTTGGTTTTCCTTCCTTTCCATCCTCCAAATAGGGTTTTCTGATCCACTCTTCTTTCTTGTTTATTTGTAAGCGTTCCACATCCTCCCTCTCGGAAACCTTGAGGATACACTCCAACTGAAATGAAGTCATTTTAGTATGTCTGAACTTTTGCATTAAGAGATATTATGGTTGATTGCCTGCAATCATTTCCTCATATCTCTTTATGAGTCAAAATAATTGGAAATCCACAGATCATCATCAGCTTAACAACTAATAACATTAACATGACTAGGGCTTTGTTAATTTAGGGACTTTATGGATGTGATTGGAATGGTTATAGAGTAGGTGTAAATACACAATGGGTTGTAGAAGGATTAAGATAAATCAAATCAAGAATATTATAAATTGATGAGTGAATTTCTACAAGCATAAAAACATATTGTTGAAGAAGGTATATGAATTGTCTATGCTTTGCGAGGTTGAGGTGGAAATCATCATCTTTTCAAGATGCAGAAAATTGTGTTAATTTTCTAATAACAAATGTGGATATTTCTTACTCAAATTCGGACCTTCCATTCCTTGCCATTATTCTCCTTCTAAATGTGCATAACAAATTATGGTAAATGTTATTAAAATAATTGTTTCTATGCCTAATGCAGAAGAACTCAAAATATCTTATGAAGTATCAACATATAAAATATTCCATTACATAATATGCTAAACATAACTTGCAACATTAGCTAGTAGGCTCTAACCTCATTTATTGGATTTTGATATATCCAAGGCCAAAGTATTTGCACCCACTATCTAAAACAACCAAATATGTAGAAATCCACCACCCCACTATTGTCTACAAAAATTTTGTCTATGAGCAAAAGCATAACCAATAAGCAATAATATAGAATCAAATTTTACCATACATAACATACAAACATATAGGTATATTTTATATTATGGTATTATAATTCTATAGATGTTTTTAAATCAATTTAGATCTATTTAATCATAGATTTATATAGCATTGAGAGAGACAAATATCTTATGGTGCAAAACTTCATTTAAATTTTGTAATCCAAAAAGAAGTTTGCACTTGGAAAGATTTGATCTTGATCTCTAGATGCTTGATAGAGTTAAGACTAAAGATATAACAACTATATATAAATGCCACATATAACATAAAACTAATAATCTAAAATGAAACTAAAATGAAAATCCTTTATATATAAAAGTGGAAAAACATATAAAAATTTAAGAAAATCACAACAACATTAAAAAGAATAATAAATATGTCTTTATTTTGTTATTTTAAATATCAATAAATAATTCACATAAACTATTTTATATTGGTATTGAATTTAGGCTTTTGTGATCTATATCAAGTTTTTGAGACATGGTTTTGGTGATTATCTTGTCTTGATGATGAACCACACTCATTAGTTAGAAACGGATAGTCAAATGAATTTTGATGTGATTATGACTAAAAGCATGTCTCTAAAAATATTTTATATTATATTATAATAAAATAAACTATTAATACAATTTTCTACTTAATCTCTATTTTAACAAATTAGTATTAAATTAAACCATACAAAATCATGCTAAAAAACTTATTAAATAGTAAATAGAAATATTTTTAATAAAAAAAAACATTAACTTATTATTCATGAAATAAAATCAAAATTACATACAAATTGAAATTCCAAAAACCAAAATATAACTTCTTAATGTGAAATAAGTGATATAGACCTGAGGAAACCATGAATGTTACCTAGCCGTGTATGGGAAAAAATGGATCATACCTAAAGGAAAGGCATTGGCATTAAATGCGTCCTAATATCTTTGAGTAAAAACATTTTTTATTTTTATTTTTAAATAATTTCAAATAAAAATTAAGTCGAAAGAAAAAATATTTCGATTTTATTTTTCAAACATTTTAAGAGGGAAATGATGGCCGACTTTAAGACTGAATCCGGCTTTTCTAGCATTCAAATGACACAAACCATTTAAAGCGTTTCCATATAAATTGAGTTAAAAGCACGTTCCCATTTATTATTCGAAAAATTGAATACTACGCGGCATTCATCGAGTTTCTTGAACGTATTTCTACAGGAAAGCCTCCACTCAATTTCAATAAATCTCTTGGAGTTGTCGGGGCCAGAGCTTGCATCCAGCCGTGTGAGATATTCAATTGGAATTTAGAGTCTTCATTATCCGCCTACACCTTTAATTATCCTTCCCGCGGATCTTGGAGTGAGAGAGACGTTCTCGGTGCCTTTAATTTACAGGAATCGGCCTTTTTTTTCCTCAAATGGTCAGTATTCTACCTTTTTTTTTTTTTTAATTTTCCTTTAAATGCTTAAAGGTCCGCTGTTTTGGTAAAACAAATGCGGTGTAGGGCTTTCTTTGAAGGTTTTCTCTCTTAAATCTGACAAATCTAGAATATTTGCAGGCGAGTGCATGTTCTGGGATGGCTGTCAGTGACGAATGCAAGTCTACATTCTTTGATCTGAAGAGGAAGAAGATATGTCGCTTCATAATATTCAAGATTGACGAAAATGAAAATCAGGTCACGGTAGATAAACTTGGTGGCCCTGGTGAGAATTATGATAGCTTTAGGGCTTCTCTTCCCGAGACACAGTGTAGATACGCGGTCTATGACTTCGATTTTGTGACCGAAGACGACTGTCAAAAGAGCAAGATATTCTTCATTTCCTGGTAAGTATGCCAACATTGCTGTCAAATTTCATTAATTTATTGCTTCATAAATGATTTTTAATTATTACATCGTTGAATTAGGTGGAAATTTTATTAATTTATTTCTTCCCAATGGATTTTTTTTATTATGAAATGGTTATTTTAGATATTTTAGGGTGGTTTTCTTTCTACATGTTCTTTCAAATATATTACATGGATTTTGATGTGCATAAACAAATTTACAGGTCTCCTGAGTCTTCAAGGGTGAGGAGCAAGATGGTGTATGCGAGCTCTAAGGACAAGTTTAGGAGGGAGTTGGATGGTGTGTACCGTGAAGTGCAGGCAACGGATCCCACTGAGTTGGGCATCGATGTTATAAGAGGGCGTGCAAGATGATATCCAATTATTGTTACATCTTTATGCTTAACGTGGAGGAGGTTTCACTTATGGTATTGGTTTAATATTGGTTTTATGGCATATTTTTAAGGAAGACTCAATTTCCCATCAAGGTTAATCATAACAAATTGAAAATATGCCTTCTTTTCTAATCTAATTGATAGCTATAATTCTCCTTCAAAGTTTTAGATATATATTGGCTCTTCAAAGATTGAAAGAGGGACCAAGAAAATACCCTAAATATGTAGAAAAAGCCAATTTTCCTACCAGTTCCCAAAGAAAATATTTCAAATCCTTGACATAGATAATTTGTGTGGGGATTTTCCTCCATAAATTTGCAAAGGACAAACTCCACATTAATCTCTTGCAATTGCACAATGAGGTAAAGAGGTAGAAAATATTGAAATCTCTATATGCAGATTCGACCAAAAAATCCCCATATGGAAATGATTGGCATCATTCATAACTAGACAAACCCAATCCACAGTCTTTCGCACCCACACCGGCCATGATTGGGGAAAATGAGCATTGTCAAGCCCTAAGATAGAATGTTGAATAACATATAAAAAAATCTCGGCTCTAGAACTTTGAACTATATACCCTCAACATAGGTCATAAATAGTCTCAACCAATGCATAGATCACAATGTAGGAAGCACCTTCTATGAGCGCCAAGAGAAGACTAACACTCAACGATGGCGGCCCAACAAATCTTGAAAATAGAGAAAGAAACCCCAACACTCCTCATTTTCGATCTTTGAAAAATAAGTCACTCCACCTTATATAAAAGTTATTGATTTACAACTCTACAAATTTAACTAACAAAAATAATTAAACTAATTTAAAATAACATTTTTATTAGTTAAAAATATTATCAACTTTACAAAAACATAATGGAAAAAGATTTTAGTGAGCTTATTTAAGTAGTAAAGTATTTTCAATTTCATGCAAGAGGTTCGGGCATCGTCATGTGTGTATCAAGGAGGAAGTCATCCATAAAATCACATTTTAGAGAAGTTATGGCCATTATAAATTTTTGGTTGTACATTTTGGACTTACTGTGTGATGAACAATGTATTGACTCCATTTTTGAACAAATATCTATTGGTATTTCCTGATGACATTTTGGTGTATTCAAAGAACAATTAGGATTATGAGAAACACTTGGTAGTCATGCTACAATTGATGAGAGAGTATAAGCTCTATGCAAAATAGACAAATGTCAATTCTTTTAGTCTTTTTAATAGGCCTAGTCAAAAATCCATGTAATAAAGTTAATAAAGGAAAAATAATAACCAATGTCTTGGGACACGTATTCAAAGCCGAATGTTGGAAAAAAACATAGTGATGAGGATCACTTGTGATTAATTAATGGCCATGGAAATTTGCAAAGGCATTGGAAAAAGGCTTTGGAAAGGAATGAGACATTTAATGGCATTTTTATTTATGAAAATAATGGAAATTGGGAGAAAAGGAAGGTGAAAGGTCACAGGTTTCATGTGAGGAGGAAAATAATGGAAAATGAAGAAAATATAGGCCTCATTAATAAAAGGGATTCTAAGGATGAATTCAAGGCTTTTCCCGGTTCAAAAGTTTGTTAGTTTTAGCTTAGAGCACTTTTGGAGGAGTGTGGCATACTTGCATTTTTGGAGAAAGAAGGCAAAGGAAAATCAAGAAAGTGCAAGAGGACATTGGGATCAACAACTACAGTGTATTTTTCTTGCATTTACCGAGTTGCATGTATGATTTATTTGCTAGTTTTGGCATCAATGGAATATTATTATAACATCATTCAACACTCTTGTAGTTCTGATGCTTTGGTATGGCCTTGGACAACCCTTTCCCATACAGACTTGATCATTTATTTAAAAAAAATTGAATTCCATAAGCTACTTTTCCCTTTAAAAAGTGCGTACACACGTGGGTACCATAATATAGAACTCGTGTATATTATTTAAAATATGAAAAAATAAAATACTATCCTATTTTTCGGGCAAGGTTTACAGGTTTCACCGAAATCCCACCTACAAGAGCCCATGGCCTACCTAAATCAACTGATTTTTGATGGTATTTATACACCTCGTGGAGAGGCCTAATCATAGAAGGAGATAAGATATCGACATTATAGTCTTTTTGGTCCTCGGATCATGTTTTATTTTCTCTGTGTCTCCTAAACTTTGAGTCATAGGAAACCATTGTTTCCTTGCATAGATGCTCATCCTTCATTTTATGGCATCCTTTTGCACATGCTTGAGATGTGTTATTTGAGACTTGGGTTATACAAATCTAGAGGAAGGTTTCATTGGTTCTGTGGTTGGATCAGGTTGTATGTATTCACTACTCTTTTCTCGAGTCTCCTCACTTGGGAAGAAGCAGAGGGTTTGGACCCTACGAGATCAACATCAAATGTAGGACCTACGAGTACTCCTATCAAACCCAACTTTGGTAGTTTGTATAGTTTTCTTGCTTGAACATATGCTTCTTGTTGATTCTTTGCCTTCGTTCTATTAAGATTTTCAACCCTTACCTTAGGGAAGTTTTTCCCACCAACAGAATTGGAAACTCCATATGGGAATATAGTCAAGTATTTCCTAGAAGGGTTGTTTTTCCCTTGGTTTGGGCTTTTCTTTCTTGTTTCTTGATTTTTCCAGTATTGTTGACTCATTTGTACTCTGACCAATTAGTATGATCTTCTGGATTAGGTCTATCTTTTTATTTTTCCCCGTTTTTCTATATATATGCTCTTTTTGTTGTACACAGAAGCATACATACTCGGTTTCTGCCAAAGAAACCAGCATATATGAAAGTTTCTTTGGAAATAGTCGCATGTTTATACGGGTTTCTTATTACACAATCATGTATATTTGAAAATATTTGAATTTTTCATGTTTTTCCTGTAGAAATTCCCACTGTAGATCAACAGATTATGCAATATACTAAAACACAATACAAGGTCTACTTCTACAACACTTTGCGGAAGCTTAATCAATTTAAGCATGATTAATGAGAACACATATAACTGAGAATGAGAAGCAATCACATATAACACAGAAGAAATAACCCAAGGAAAGCCCAATCTCTGTATTATCATACAAGTGGAAATATAGTCCAGACTACAAAAAGAATCAACTCACAAGCTATCATGTTCTCTCTGCAATCCCTCTGCTACTCATAGGCAGTCAAAGGCCTCTGTCAAACCTTCTCCTCTGCCCTCCAAGCCTCCTATTTCTTTGTGTAATTTTCCTTGGGGTCCAATGTAGCCACTTGTGTGAATTGGCCTCTTCACACACTCACTAACCTCTGATCTAACTGCGCAATCCTGAAGGAGATAAATCCTTCTCCATGGATGAGTTTCCTTTATAGGAAAAATCCATCCAACTGATAGTACATTATCCCTCCTCTGATCTCAACTGGGTCTCTGTCTGAACTGACATGCATGAGTTATTCATGAGAGAATATTCAGTTATCTAAAGTGCAACAGTTATATGAAAGCATGCATTAACTAACTGAACTCACATTAATTTAAACAAACTGTTTAAATCAATCTAACTGGACTTGACTCAGTTAACTGAGCCAACTAATTACAACTCAAATTAGAACTCATCCTTATCTCTTTAACTGATGGATAAATCCCTTAATCAATAGAGAAACTGTTGCATGTCCTCACATAGACTTCATGTTTGATTTTTCACAACTAATTAACTCATGGTGAATTAATTAATTTATTTTCAAACAGCTGTTAAGTTCAAATTCAAATTTCACTTCACTATTTTAGTTTAGGGACAGACTAAAACAGGAATCTATCCCGAACTGCTAAAAATAGAATGTTATTTT
Source organism: Pinus tabuliformis (assembly GCA_031772625.1). Lineage (NCBI taxonomy): Eukaryota > Viridiplantae > Streptophyta > Pinopsida > Pinales > Pinaceae > Pinus > Pinus tabuliformis. The sequence continues at coordinate 805,009,641 of CM062818.1, read as the reverse complement.
TAGCACTTCCATTTTTCATTCCCTGTTGCTCAATCTAGCACTGGTACCAAAACTACTATTTATAGCAGTGCTATTTTTAGCACTTCTATTTTTAGCATTTCTTGTTGCCATTTTAAACACTGCCTCTCAACAAGAAAGGCATTCAACTCTAACCCTATCATGTACCTTTGGAATGTTTTGCATGCAACACTTCTACCAAGTGTGGTTGCTCTAGCAACTCTAGAAACAAAAAAATCCCCACTGGCCTCTCTGTTGGGCTAGAAACATACTCTAATGCTGAAGCTCTACCTACTACTGAGAAGTGCTCCCTCTCTGACCTTTGATCTGCTACAACACTCCATGCATATCGCACCGTTGCACACCTCTCTGTGCCATCCTGCACTGGTGCAACACTCCTCTGCCTCTCGCATTGTTGCAACCTACTAGCTCTGCACTATCTTGGGATAACTGCACTGTAGCTTTCTCTGCTGCTCCATCCGCATCTGTCTCTACCCACTCAGCTAGTCCTGCTACTCCTCATCGGGGCTCTTGTAGCAAAGTTGAATCAAAGAGGTTGGGTACCTCAAGCATCCTGCCCCTATTCCAGCCTTCTTAGGACTATCACTCCACATCGCCCCACCTTCAACCTGGAGGTATGGATGCATGTGATCCCTCCACCCACTTAGCTTGAAATTTCGCCCTACTAGAGGTCTCTGCATGAGTAGATGTCTCTACTTGATCTCCTCTCAACTTCTCTAGTTGTGGCTACTCCACAACCTCCTGAAGTTGCTTCAACAATCGTGGCTCCTCCACAATCGTCTGAGACTTATTCTGGCACTTCATGTTGAGAGGTAATGTACTCTCCCTCTCAACCACCAAGTCTCCATCAGTTGCCTTGCTCCTCAAGGCTTGGCATGCATATTGAACCTCAAGAGCATATAAGTTCTTTACCTATGAACTGATCTGCTTCACCTGTCTAGTTATGATGTGTCTAAGGAAAACATTTCCCTTACTAAAGACTACATCATAGCCTATTTCTTCCAGCATCGTGATCAACACCAAATTTCTCTTCAGTCCTGGTACATACTTGACATCGGTCAAGGTAATGTGAGCTCCATGCTCCCTTTGAAAAACAACTGTGCCTACACCTGAGACACTATACTTTTCATCATTACCCATCGCTATGAGTATCTGGAGATATTTCTCCTCCAAAGTACTAAAAAAACTCTTGTCGCTGGTCATGTCGAAAGAAGCTCCACTCTCAAGAAACCAACCACTTCCCACCATGGTTGAAACCATGGATGCAAACAGTGTGAAATCCAACTTGAACTGTGAGGCCAGTGCCTCACCTTCTGATCCTTCCATGGATCCCTTCTTGGATTTCCTCAGTGGACAATTTGTAGCAAAATGGCCCACCTCATGACAATGAAAGCATCGAACTTTTGATTTGTCAAACTTCTTCCCACCTTGGGAAGAACTGGATTAGGAAAGAGAATCCTTCTCCTTCCCCTTCTTCGCCTTACTCGCTAAGGCATAGTTTTCTTCATCCTCCATGGATGAAGAACCATCTCTGGTGCTTCTTCTTATCTCCTCTTGCATCAGATCCGACCAAAGTCGTTCCCAATCTGGTAGTTTCTCTCTTCCATTAACGAAGTCCTGGTATCTATGCTAGCTCTTCCATTACCTAATTATGAAGGAAAGCAATATGAGAAGGTATGCAATATCATTCAACATAGAATGGAAGCAATATGAGAAGGTATGCAATATCATTCAACAACTACAATAAGACCTAAATGTAATGGAAATTTTTTTGTGGAATAATGATTTGTTTTGGTATCAAGGTTATTTATACTTATGTAAGAACTCTCAACTCAAACAAAAAAGTCATTTTCAAATTGTACCCTACTCCTCTAGGAGGACATTTATGGTTCTTGAAAACATACCATAACATCAAGAAATATTTTTTCTAGGAAGGACTTAAAGTATATGTTCAATATTTTGTGGTTTAATGTGTGGTATTCCAATAAAATATGGGAGAGACAGTCAATGGTCAAAGCTCCTACAACCATTAACCATACCAAGCCAGCGTCGAGAAGAAGCTTCAATGGATTTTATTATAGGTTACCCAATTATGAAGGAAATAATATCATTATTGTAGTGGTAAATCAGTTGAAAAAGTGTTCCCATTTTCGATTTACTTCTCATCCTTTTAAAGTAACTGCAGTGACAAATGAATTCATGGAAACAATCCAAAAGATACATGGAATCCTGAAGATTATTGTATGTAATAAAGATCTAGTTTTCACTAGAATTTTTTGGACTAACTTGTTTTCTTGTTTGGGCACTAAATTGGCTCATAGCTCATCTTACCATCCTTAATCAAATGAGAAAACTAATATTGTTCAATAAATATTTTGAAGGATATCATCATTTCTTTGCATATGATAAAAATACAAAATGCTTCAAGTGGTTTCCCTTGGCATAATGGTGATACAACACACCATTTGATACATCGTAAAAATGTACCTATTTATGGAACTTTATGGATATCATTTTCAACCTATCACATCACCATTGAAAGGGACTACACAATTTCAAGCAATGGACCATATAAAACACCAACAATAAGAATGTTACCAACTTAATGAAAATTGTAACCTCAAAACAAAACTCTAGCCCAAGAAACCCCTTTTGTGCAAAAAAACGTGAAAAAACACCTCATAATAAAAAAGTGGTGATGTTGCATCACCATTTTTTTAGAGTTAAAATTCCAACATTTTTCAACCATGACATTAAAAACGAAAACCACAATCATGGAAAACCTTAAAATTCCAACAATTTTCAACCATGGTGTTAAAGATAAAATAGCATGACTGTGAATAACCTTAAAATTTTGATATTTTTCAACCATGGAATACAAACCAAATATCACGACTAAAAAACCTTAAGATTCTACATTTAATAAAAGAATAATTCTACTATGAGCATTTTTTTTAGCCCCAAGGGTTGGACCAATTGGTCAAGTCCTTGTCATTAAAGCGCCTTTTCTATTGAGAGGTCACAGGTTCAATTCTCTTGATACTCTCGGGGTCAGACTTCATGGTTGATCCAATAGGAAGCGATCCCTTCGGGTGGTTCTGCTTGGTACAAATATTCTATGGATGTAGTTATCATTGATCTCTGGGGTCTGTGAAACGCATAGATAACACGGGCAATTTTTAATTTTTTATAAGGTTAAAACTATAGCTCTTTTGACATCTTAGCCTAAGACAACTCAACCCTTTTTCAATGGGACACTAAAATTGCAATATTTTTAGCTATTGTTTATAAATCATCATTAGTGTAAACAAAATCAAGGATGACACCCTAAAAAAGGAAAAAGATGCAACATATTTTTTTAAAATAAAATTACCAAATTTTATTTTATTTATTTTTTTTTAAAACAAATTAAATAATAATATAAAATTTTCCTTTCCAAAAGAAATTAATTAAAAAATATTAAAATAAAAAATCTAAGGTAATTTTAACAACAAATTTAAACAAAAAAGAATGTAGAGAATTTTAAAGATGATTAAAAAGAATGAAAACAATATTTTTTTAATAGAAATAATAATAAAACTAATAAAGTTTTATAATAAATATATATTCAATAAAAAAAACATCATTTTTTTAAACAATGAGAAAATCTATCATAATTCAATTATCAACCAGTGGTGGGACAACCATCACTCACTGCTATCCATGAGTGCAATTTGACTCATCACTATTATTCAAGGAAAACCATGCCGCCTGGAACTACCTGTTGGTGGTTCGTAAGAGCGTCGAATTTTTTAAACGATGAGAAAACCTATCATAATTTAGTTATCAAATCAGTGGCGGGACAACCATCACTAATTGCTATCCATGAATGCAATCTGACTTATCACTATTAGTCAAGGAAACCATGCCACTTGGAACTACCTGTTGGTAGTTTGTAAGAGGGTCGATTTTCACTCTTGCCAGATGCCTCTTGTTCTTGGGTCATTAACATGTTTCCTTATGTCGAAGATAGACTCTTAGCTAAGTGAAAACAATTTTAAGGCATACTCGAGGCCCATCATTTTTTTTTAATAAAGGAAAAAATATTACAAAAAATTAAAAACCAATAAAAAAATTAAAAAAATTAAAGAAAAACAAATATATTAATATTTAAAACAAACAAACAAACAAACAAATAAATAAACCTATTAATTAAAATGATAAAAAAAGGAAAAAAAACATTAATTTTTTTTTTTTTTAAACAATTGAAAAAACAAAAGTTAATTAAAAAAAACAAAAACTATGTGTGTGATGTGCCATGTGGGGGAGGGTGATGTACGAATCTCTCTCGCCCACACAACACACACTTCACACACCTTTTTTGAATTTTTGAATTATATCTTTTTCTTTTTTCCTAGAAAAAAATCGTAATTTTCATTAATAAGGAAAATTACATTTTGCATAAACCCATGGCATATACTGAACTTTGGGCTAGATAGCCTATCTTGTTTGAGAAAACAAAACTTGAGGTGTACTCCATGCAGGGACACACTACTCTGTTATTGGGAATTTCAAATATAGGTTATGTACTTACTCTATGCAGAGAGTATCAAAAAAATAACTGTCATGTATAAGTCTGCTTCATGATGCATATATATAAGATTATATAAAACAAAATTAACAAAAATAAGTTTCAAGCTCCTTTGGAGCTAGTTATTCTCATAAGTCTATAAAAGGTCGATGATAGTATTGATGGAAGGTTCCATCCTTTTGCTCCAGTATGCTCCATGTTCCTATAGAGTTGTGTGCTGTTTTGAATTATATCTTATTTTTTAATGTTGTTGATTATTTTTTTTTTAAATTAATTTTTATTTTTTAATTTATAATATTTTTTTTAATTTATAATGTTATTTTATTTAAATTTTTTTTATTATATATATGTAAGTTTAAAATTCTTTTAAAACACCTCTTTTAACTTGTTTCCCCACTTTTCTTTTCTTAAATTAGCAATTTTCAATACTTTTGGAATAAAAAGTCATTTTTTTTAAATTTCTCATTTTTTATATATATATATATATATATATATTTCAATTTTAAATTATTTAAAATAATAATAATTAAACAAAATTGAGTAAGAGCACTTTTACATTTATAGTGATTTTTTTTTCCTTCGAGGGTACAAATGATCAAAGATGTAATGTCAATTAATTTGTATTTTAACTCTAAAAAATAAAATAACATTTAGACAACTTTGAAAAACACTTTAAAACAAGCATTTTACAAAAAAAAGGAGAGGTGATGCAACATCGCCACTTTTGCATTTCAACATGTTTGTTCATGCCTTTCGTAGTGTATGAACTTTAACACTGAAAAAAAGGTGATGTTGCATCACCACTTTTGCATTTTAGTGTAGTTTTCCATGTCTTTCATAATCATGATATTTGGTTTTTAATGACATGGCTAAAAGATGCTAGAATTTTAATTCCTGAAATGAAAAAAAGGGTGATGCTTGCATCAACACTTTTCAAAATCAAATTGAGAATCATAATTGATACGATCTCCAAAAAAAGAGAACTCGGTAAAGTTCTCATTAAGTTAGGAGCATTGTTCAATATGTTATCAAACTATTGAAGGACAACTTGGCTATAACAAAAAATAAGATGAAACAACAAACATATCAACATTGCAATGAAAGGGAATTTGAAGTGGGGGATTGGATATTTATGATACTGCAACTATATAAAGAGATTTCCCTCAAGCAACAGAAGGAGGACAATAAATTTTCACTGAGGTATTATTCCCCTTATAAGGTGTTGCAGAGAACGTGGGGGCTTCACTCAATGAACTCTAACATATCATGTGCATTTGTGGCAAACTAAGTAATACCCTTAATTTGACTGCTCATTGGAAAATACCTCTAAATAACATAATTTAACCTCTACCAATAGGAACCCAATACACCTTCTCAATTTAAATACCCCTACTTCACTAGATATTGTAAGTATCACAGTAGATAAACTTGATGGCCCTGGTAAAAATTATGATAGCTTCAGGGCTTCTATTGCTGAGACAGAGTGTAGATACGCGGGCTATGACTTCGATTTTGTGACCGAAGACGACTGTCAAAAGAGCAAGATATTCTTCATTTCCTGGTAAGTATGTCAACGTTACTGTTAAGTTTCATTAATTTATTTCTTCATAATGATCTTTAATTATTAAGTCGTTGAATTAAGTGGAAGTTTTATTAATTTATTTCTTCGCAATGGATTTTTTTTAATTATAAAATGGTTATTTTAGATATTTTAGGGTGGTTTTCTTTCTACATGTTCTTTCAAATATATTACATGGATTTTGATGTGCATAAACAAATTTACAGGTCTCCTGAGTCTTCAAGGGTGAGGAGCAAGATGGTGTATGCGAGCTCTAAGGACAAGTTTAGGAGGGAGTTGGATGGTGTGTACCGTGAAGTGCAGGCAACAGATCCCACTGAGTTGGGCATCGATGTTATAAGAGCGCGTGCTTAACGTGGAGGAGGTTTCACTTATGATATTGGTTTTATTGCATATTCATAAGGAAACATGTGTATGAGATTATTTATTGCCGTTGCATTAGTTGCTTTCCTATTTTCTTTGACTAGTTGTGATGGGCCCTTAAGTGGTAGTTTATACAAACTTTCTCGTTTAAGTTAATAAATTTTTTATTTATCTTTTTGTTTTATTTTTGGAATAGTACTACCAAATAAAAAAATGTAGTTTTTGTTATTTAAGTGGATGTTATGTTTTTAAAAAAATTGCAAATTGATATATGAAATAAAAAATTTAATTGTCTACTAAGGGATAAGTAATTGCATAAAGTATTGAAGAAAACATAAATAATGGTAGGTAGTAACTCCTCGTAGGTGTATTTATTTCCATCATGTTTTTATTCATTTTTTATACAAATATTTACTTAAATTATGGTGGTCTCTAACTCGTGGGAAATAAGTTATTTCCCTGAGTATGAGCTACTTTCAAGGATTTTAATTATGAAGCTTGACAATGAAAAATAATTGCATATATATATTTAAAAATCATCCATAAATATTGCAACTACATCCATAAATTATCAGAAATTATGACAAAAAAATGTGAGACAAGAAAGGCTACAATAAGACCTTCAAAGTTATAGCCCAATCAAATGTTTAAAAAATAATTATTGTCAAAGTTAAACATTATAATTTGGATTAGTCAATACTAAACTAATGGTGGTAACTAGGAAAGTCCATTGCTAGCCACGGAAAGGAACTAATAATATAACACTAGTTAATTTTGTATATCAGTTGTTATCTTTGACATATACTGACTAGTTGAAATGCCAAAATTACAAGATTTCTTTGTAAAAGAGGTCTTATATTAGTTGTTATTCTTATATCTTAGTTAGAAACTTTTAAACACAATTACATAAGGATATAGGTTTAAATTCTTCAAATGACCTAGGCTGCTATTCTTAGGAATAAGGGTAATCTCAATTTCCAAGTATTTCCTTATCAATTCCGATTTCCAAAATGATTAAGTGGTGGTCAAATCCTCCATGAACATCAATTGTCTATTTTACTGTAAATTGATAAGAAACAATGCCTTCATTTAAAAAAAAAACCTTTCGAATGTTTAATAGGATCTACATCTAATAATTCTACATATTCCAGCCTCTATAATATGAAATCACATAGTGGATTTGAGTGTGCAAGAAAACCTTAAATTTAAAATCTTCTCAATGCACAATTTAGATCTCCACTGCAATAATATTTTTACCTCATTAAATTCATAACAAGGATTCCTCCTAGAATTCTTGAGAGAATGAAATAACACCTAAACTTGAAGAAAAAGAAAAGGATTTAGAACTTAGATCATCCCATATAGCTAATAGAAATAAATTCCTAGTTCCCTACATTGTCTTAGGGGTGAAATTATCTTTGGCTTATGAGAATATATAATTTTTTTTGAGGCATTTTTTTCTAGAGGACTTTCAAAAACCTTTGATATTCAACATCATATTGATCATGAGGCCCCACTTGTAGGGGTTGTGCTTTCTCTAAGAACCCTAACTATGGATTTTTCTTTTCTTATGGAAATTCCTTTTTATCCTTTTTAGTGGGCTTTACAGGGTATATAGACTTGCATTCCAAACCTTAATATGGCCTGACACTGTTTAAATAATCTCAGGAAAATTCTTGGACTGTGACTTCCAATCAAATAGTATCATACCCAAAATAAAATCCTCATGTTGAGAATTGGAAGGTTTTGAAGGAATCTCAAAACGTGACTTCCCATGCAAGATCCACCCTCTAGAACTAGAACTCAAGCCATTTATACTTACTAGTGAGAACCTAAGGAATTGCTTATTGCTTTAAAGCCCTCCAATAACCAAAAATATGGAGGACTAGGAACTTCATCCATATAGGTTAAAATAAATGTCATTATTTCCTTAAATCAAAGAAATGACTCTACTGTGATAAAAAAGTAGAAGGTCCCCAATCAAAATTCTATATGCATCCATAATACTTTGAATTGTTGCTAAGGAGATAAAAAATAGGAAAATATCTTAATAAATGATCTCACTCTACTTTAACGTGTTCCTTTAAAGCATAGTAGCTAAGGGGTCAACCAAATAATTGCACAAAGAGATATGGGGATAGGCCTATAACCTAATGCGTTTGGATGTTGTCTCTTATTACTAGCCTTAAATGGGTTTTTTTTAGCTCACCTTTTAGTTAATTGATAGTAAATAAGATATATCATTATGAAAATTCTTATATAAAAGCTGTTTTTTTGCAAGGAAAAATTGCAATTTTATTTAAAGAACAAAATTACATTTTTACAAATTCAAAAAACAATTTATTACACTAACCAATGTGATCCAGATTTAAAGAGGAACGCAACAAATTACAGATATAACCATACATATAGAGATGCAGCAGAAATAATACTTCATTTCATTACTGTAAAATACTGAAATATGATTACAAACAGAAATGGAAATAAACTAGCTAGGGCGATGGTAGCTTATCTCTGAGAAGAGACGTGGCGGCTACATGCCTCTGAACTGTGTTACAATGAGGTTCAAAGGCCTATTTATTGTTGAGAAACAATGGAAAACCCTAAACATCCAAAAACCTAACCTTAGAAGATGAAATGCCAAATTGTGGGCCCCATTTTGGTAAATTGGTACATCAACTTCTCGGAGTCATAACTTTGGCATACGATCTCCGTTTGATGTGCAAAATATCTTGTTAGAAAGATACATCAAAGAACTATATCAAAAAGCATCATTTAAGGCCTCAAAATGGCTCCGGAAGTTCAGGACTCGAAAGACTGCTAAAAATAGTAAATTGTGCTACAACTAAGGAAACTGAAAAGTTGAAAGAAACAATGGTGGAGGTCCAAGTGGACTTGGTGGGTGGCCACCAATATCCACTTGGATCATTCCTCCCCCCATTGTGTTGAGTTCCTCCATCAGATGAGGAAACTCTGCTGAACTTGGTCCCTGGTGAGCCACTTGCCCTAGTGAAGGAGTTGGTCTGCTTTGCCAACTCGATACAGTTGGATATTTTGCTGTCAAGTGTGCTTGATCTGTGTGTCCATGACATGATTAGTTGCAGCTTGTTCCATGCAATCTGGATTTAACTCTATGGGTGTGAGATGTTTTGCAATGTTAGATGTGTCTAGTAATGGTGGAAAGTATGGCCGAAGGTAGTCCACATCGAACACTAGGTGCAGGCCAAGGAATGGGGGAATGTTGAGCTCAAATGCATTGTCTCCCACAACCATGGTAATGGTGTAAGGACCATATCAGAGTGGTTTGAGTTTCCGATAGGCTCTGGTAAGGCGTTCCTTTTGCAAATGCAACTAGACTTTGTCGCTCACCTGAAACTTGTGTGGCACCTGATGTTCATCATGTTGCTGCTTATACTTGGCATTTGATTCCTCCAGAATTTCGTGGACCTGCTCACGAATATGTTGGATGTGCTTAATGAAGTTGTTTTCCTTATCTGTTTCAGACTTGACATGAGCTAAATCTGCGTGAGTAGCTGCAAATGGCATGGCCACATCAATGGGACATAGTGGCTAGAATCCCAAGCCCACCTGAAAAGGGCTATGGCTAGTCGAGCTGTGGAGAGCTCGATTGTAGCTGTGCTGAACATAGGGGAGGCTCTCATCCCATGTGCATGGATGCTTTGAGTTGTACATGCATAGAATGTGTACGATCATCCTATTGACAACCTCTATCTAGCCATCAGTTTGAGGATGGAAGGCTGTAGACTTAGTGAGTTTGGTGTCCAACATCGATGAGAGATTGGACCAAAATGTATTGAGGAACCTGCTGTCCCGATCTGAGATGATAGACTGTGGGATCCAAAAGTGTAACCACACTCATTAAAAGAAGAGTTTAGCAATGGATTCTGTTGTGATATTCTTCTTGCACGCCGCCATAATGGCCATCTTCGAGAACCTGTCAATGACCAAAAAAACACAATCGTTTCCATGCTTAATATAAGGAAGGCCCAACATGTAATCCACGGAGATGGATTCCCAAGGTCAACTAGGGGTAGGCAGCGGGGTATAGAGGCCTTGCTTCTTGATGGTCGGTTTGGCAATGGCGCAGGCAGTGCATGATTTGATTTACATCCTGACATCCTATCGAAGATTCGGCTAATAGAAATACTTCTGCAGTACTGCCACCATTTTCTTGACCCCGAAATGCCCAACAACCTGACTATAGTATGCTTCCAAAATCATCTTGGCATGCTCGCTTGAAGGAACACAAAGGTGACCTAGGTGGCATAACAGGGCATCCTGGAGGTGAAAATATGGAACATGTTGACCCTCCAAGAGTTTCTGGTATGTGTGGCCAAATTCTGGGTCACTTTTGTAGAGAAGCCTCGTGCCCATAAGAGTTGAGCACGTGAGGAGCAAGATGGTGTATGCGAGCTCTAAGGACAAGTTTAGGAGGGAGTTGGATGGTGTGTATCGTGAAGTGCAGGGAATAGATCCCACTGAGTTGGGCATCGATGTTATAAGAGAGCGTGCAAGATGATATCTAATTATTGTTACATGTTTATGCTTAGTTTGGAGGAGGTTTCACTTGTGATATTGGTTTAAATTTGGTTTTATGGCATATTCATAAGGGAACATGTGTATGAGATTATTCACTACAGTTGCATTATTTGCTTTCCTATTTTCTTTGACTAGTTGTGATGGGCCGTTAATTGGTAGTTTATACAAACTTTCTCATTTAAGTTAATAAATTTAGTATTTATCTTTCTGTTTTATTTTTGGAATAGTACTATCAAATTAAAAAAAAAGTGTAGTTTTTGTTATTTAAGTGGACGTTATGTTTTTAAAAAAATTTGCAAATTGATATATGAAATAGAAAATTTAATTTTCTACTAAGGGATAAGTAATTGCATAATTTTTTGTTGGGTAGTAAGCACTAGTGAATTGACACATTTACACTTTTACTACTAAAGTATTGAAGAAAACATAAATAATGGTATGTAGTAATTCCTCGTAGGTGTATTTATTTCCATCATGTTCTTATTCATTTTTTATGCAAATATTTACATAAATTATGGTGTTCTGTAACTCATGGGAAATAAGTTATTTACCTAAGTATGAGCTACTTTCAAGGATTTTAATTATGAAGTTTAACAATGAAAAATAATTGCACAAATATTTAAAAATCATCCATAAATAAAGCAATTACATCCGTAAATGATGAGAAATTATGACAAAAAAAATGTGAGACACCACAAAGGCTACAATAAGACCTTCAAAGTTATGGTCCAATTAAATGTTTAAAACATAATTATTGTCAAAGTTAAAAATTATAACTTGGATTAGTTAATGCTAAACTAATTTCAAAATAATTGCACAAACATTTAAAAATGATGCATAAATATTGCAACTACATCCATAAATTATGACAAAAAAATGTGAGACATCGGAAAGGCTACAATAAGACCTTCAAAGTTATGACCCAATCAAATGTTTAAAAATAAATTATTGTCAAAGTTAAACATTATAATCTGGATTATTCAATGCTAAACTAATGGTGGTCACTAGGAAAATCCATTGCTAGCGATGGCCACTAGTTAATTTTGTATATTAGTTGTTATCTTTAGCATATACTAACTAGTTAAAATGCCAAAATTACAATATTTCTTTGTAAAAGAGGTCTTATATTAGTTGTTATTCTTATATCTTAGTTAGAAACTTTTAAACACAATTACATAAAGATATAGGTTTAAATTCTTCAAATGACCTAGGTTGTTATTCTTAGGAATAAGGGTAATCTCAATTTCCAAGTATTTCCTTATCAGTTCCAATTTCCAAAATGATTAGGTGGCGGTCACTATTTTGTTGTAAATTAATAAGAAACAATGCCTTCATTTAAAAAACCTTTCTAATGTTTTTGCTCTACTAAATTGACACAATTACATAAAGACATAGGTTTAAATTCTTCAAATGACCTAGGTTGTTATTCTTAGGAATAAGGGTAATCTCAATTTCCAAGTATTTCCTTATCAATTCCAATTTCCAAAATGATTAGGTGGCACTCACTATTTTACTGTAAATTAATAAGAAACAATGCCTTCATTTAAAAAACCTTTCTAATGTTTTTGCTATACTAAATTGATCCAATTTTAGCTTTTGTCAAGTTGGAGAAAAATTAATAGGCTCTACATCTAATAATTCTACATCTTCCAACCTCTATAATATGAAATCACATAGTGCATTTGAGTGTGCAAGAAAACCTTGAATTTAAAATCTTCTCAATACACAATTTAGATCTCCACCACAATAATATTTTTACCTCATCAAATTCATAAGATTCCTCCTCGAATTCTTGAGAGAATGAAATAACACCTAAACTTGAAGAAAAAGAAAAGGATTTAGAACTTAGATCATCCCATATAGCTAATAGAAATAAATTCCTACTTCCCTACATTGTCTTAGGGGTGGAATTATCTTTGGCTTATGAGAATCTATAATTTTTTTGGAGGCATTTTTTTCTAGAGGACTTTCAAAAACCTTTGATATTCAACATCATATTGATCATGAGGCCCCACTTGTAGGGGTTGTGCTTTCTCTAAGAACCCTAACTATGGATTTTTCTTTTCTTATGGAAATTCATTTTTATCCTTTTTAGTGGGCTTTAAAGGGTATATAGACTTACATTCCAAACCTTAATCTGACCTGACACTGTTTAAATAATCTCAGGAAAATTCTAGGACTATGACTTGCAATCAAATAATATCGTACCCAAAATAAAATCCTCATGTTGAGAATTGGGAGGTTTTGAATGAATCTCAAAAGGTGACTTCCCATTGTTTTAACTCAACTTTTAATTAATTGATAGTAAATAAAATATATCATTATGAAACTTCTTATATAAAAGTTATTTTTTTGCAAGGAAAAATTGCAATTTTATTTAAAGAACAAAGTTACATTTTTGCAAATTCAAAAAAACATTTGATCACACCAACCAATGTCATCTGGATTTAAACAGGAACACAACAAATTATAGATATAACCATACATATAGAGATGCAACAGAAATAATACTTCATTTCATTACTGTAAAATACTGAAATATGCTTACAAACAGAAATGGAAATAAACTAGCTAGGGTGATGGTAGCTTATCTCTGAGAAGAGACGTGGCGGCTACATGCCTCTGAACTATGTTACAATGAGGTTCGAAGGCCTATTTATTGTTGAGAAACAATGGAAAACCCTAAAAATACAAAAACCTAACCTTAGAAGATGAAATGCCAAACTGTGGGCCCCATTTGGGTAAATTGGTACATCAACTTTCTGGGGTCATAACTTTGGCATACGATCTTTGTTTGTTGCACACAATCCCTCGTTAGAAAGATATATCCCAGAGCTACAACTTTGGGAAGAACAACATTGGTCCATGGACCGATGTTACTCCCAGTTTTCCCAACAAACATCATTTAGGGCCTCAAAAGGGCTCCAGAAGTTCAAGACTAGAAAAACTGCTAAAAATAGTGAACAGTGCTATAATTAAGGAAACTGAAAAGTTGAAAGAAACAATGGTGGGGGTCCAAGTGGACTTTGTGGGTGGCAACCAATATCCACTTGGATCATTCCTCCCCCCTTAGGAAGCAATGGTCCACATTGCATTGAGTTCCTCCATGAGATGAGGAAACTTCTGCTGAACTTGGTCCTTGGTGAGCCACTTGCCCTGGTGAAGGAGTTGGTCTGCTTTGACCACTCGATACAGTTGGCTATTCTACTGGTGAGTGTGCTTGATCTATGTGTCCAGATGTGTCTAGTAATGGTGGAAAGTATGGCTGAAGGCGGTCCACATTGAACACTGGGTGCAGGCCAAGGAATGGGGGAATGCTGAGCTCAAATGCATTGTCTCCCACAACCATGGTAATGATGTAAGGACCATATCGGAGTGGTCTGAGTTTCTGATAGGCTCCAGTAAGTCGTTCCTTTTGCAAATGCAACAAGACTTTGTTGCCCACCTGAAACTTGTGTGGCACCTGATGTTCACCATGTCACTGCTTGTACTTGGCATTTGATTTCTCCAGAATGTTGTGGACCTACTCGTGAATATGTTGGATGTGTTCAATGAAGTTGTTTGCCTTATCTCTTTTAGACTTGACATGAGCCGAATCTGCGTGAGTAGCTCGAAATTGCATGGCCACATCAATGGGACATAGTGGTTGGAATCCCAAGCCCACCTGAAAAGGGGTGTGGCTAGTCAAGTTGTGGAGAGCCAGGTTGTAGCTGTGTTGAGCATAGGGGAGGCTCTCATCCCATGTGTGTGGATGCTTTTAGTTGTACATGCATAGATTGTGTACGATCATCCTATTAACAACCTCTGTCTGGCCATCAGTTTGAGGATGGAAGGCTCTGGACTTAGTGAGTTTGGAAATAAACTAGCTAGGGCGATGGTAGCTTATCTCTGAGAAGAGATGTGGCAGCTACATGCCTCTGAACTATGTTACAATGAGGCTCGAAGGCCTATTTATTTTTCAGAAACAATGGAAAACCCTAAACATCCAAAAACCTAACCCTAGAAGCTGAAACGCCAAACTATGGGCCGCGTTTGGGTAAATTGGTAGATCAACTTCTCGGAGTCGTAACTTTGGCATACGCTCTCCGTTTGACGTGCACAATATCTTGTTAGAAAGATCTATTCGAGAAATACAACTTTCGAAAGAAAAACAGGCCCATGTTTCAATGTTTCTCCCATATTTCCCAAAAAATGTCGTTTAGGCCCTAAAAATGACTCCAGAAGTTCAGGACCCGAAAAGCTGCTAAAAATAGTAAACTATGCTACAATTAAGGAACTGAAAAGCTGAAAGAAACAATGGTGGGGGTCCAAGTGGACTTAGTGGGTGGCCACCAATATCCACCTGGATCATTCCTCCCCCCTTAGGAAACAATGGTCCCCATTGCGTTGAGTTCCCCCATGAGATGAGGAAACTTCTGCGGAACTTGGTCCTTGGTGAGCCACTTGCCCTAGTGAAGGAGTTGGCCTGCATTAACAACTCGATAAAGTTGGACATTCTGCTAGTGAGTGTGATTGATCAATGTACCCTTGATCCGATCAGTTGCATCTTGTTCCATGCAATTTGGATTTAACTCTGTTGGTGTCAGTTGTTCTGCAATGTCAGATGTGTCTAGTAATGGTGGAAAGTATGGCTGAAGGTAGTCCGCATTGAACACTAGGTGCAGGCCAAGGAATGGGGGAATGCTGAGCTCAAATGTAATGTCTCCCACAACCATGGTAATGGTGTAAGGACCATATCGAAGTTGTCTGAGTTTCCGATAGGCTCCAGTAAGGCGTTCCTTTTGCAAATGCAACTAGACTTTGTCGCCCACCTGAACTTGTGTGGCACCCAATGCTCATCATGTCGCTGTTTGTACTTGTCATTTGATTTCTCCACAATGTCATAGACCTGTTGTGCTTAATGAAGTTGTTTGCCTTATCTTTTTTAGACTTGACATGAGCCAAATCTACGTGAGTAGTTGCAAATGGCATGGCCACATCAATGGGACATAGTGGCTGGAATCCCAAGCCCACTTGAAAAGGGTTGTGGCTAGTCGAGCTATGGAGAGCTCGGTTGTAGTTGTGCTGAACATAAGGGAGGCTCTCATCCCATGTGCGTGGATGCTTTTAGTTGTACATGCGCAGAATGTGTACGATCAGCTTGTTGACAACCTTTGTCTAGCCATCAGTTTGAGGATGGAAGGCTCTCGACTTAGTGAGTTTGGTGTCCAACATCGACCAGAGATTGGACCAAAATGTACTGAGGAACCTGTTGTCCCGATCTGATATGATAGAATGTGGGACCCCAAAGTGTAATCACACTCATTCAAAGAAGAGTTTAGCAATGGCTTCTGCTGTGATATTCTTCATGCAAGCCGCCATAAGGTGTTCCTTTTGTAAATGCAACCAGACTTTGTCGCCCACCTGAAATTTGTGTGGCACCCGATGTTCATCATGTCGTTGCTTGTACTTCGCATTTGATTTCTCTAGAATGTCATGGACCTACTCACGAATATATTGGATGTGGTCAATGAAGCCATTTGCCTTATCTGTCTCTGACTTGACATGAGTCGAATCTGCGTGAGTAGCTGCAAATGGCATGGCCACATCAATGGGACATAGTGGCTGGAATCCCAAGCCCACATAAAAAGGGCTATGGCCAGTCAAGCTGTGGAGAGACCGATTGTAGTTGAGTTGATGATAGGGAGGCTCTCATCCCATGTGTTTGGATGCTTTGAGTTGTACATGCGCAGAATGTGTACGATCATCCTGTTGACAATCTCTGTCTGGCCATCAGTTTGAGGATGGAAGGATGTGGACTTAGTGAGTTTGGTGTCCAACATCGACTAGAGACTGGACCAAAATGTACTAAGGAACCTGTTGTCACGATCTGAGGTGATAGACTATGGGATCCCAAAGTGTAATGACACTCATTCAAAGAAGAGTTTAGCAGTGGCTTTTGCTGTGATATTCTTCTTGCAGGCCACTATAATGGCCATCTTCGAGAACCTGTTGATGACCACAAAAACACAGTAGTTTCCATGCTTAGTAGAAGGAAGGCCCGACATTTAATCCATGGAGATGGATTCCCAAGGTTGAATAGGGGTAGGCAGCGGGGTATAGAGGCCTTTCTTCTTGAAGGTCGGTTGGCAATGACACAGATAGTGCATGATTTGATGTACTTCCTGACATCCTGTCGAAGATTCTGATCCAGGTGGATGTTGGTGGCCACCCACCTATCCCATTTGGACCCCCACAACTGTCTCTTTCAGCTTTTTCATTTTCCTAAATTGTAGCACAGTTTACTATTTTTAGTAGTTTTTCGGGTCCTAAACTTCCGGAGCCATTTTGAGGCCCTAAACGACGTTTTTTTGGGAATACGGGGCAACATGGGTCCATGGACCGATGTTGCCTCCCAAAGTGGTAGTACTCGGATAGATCTTTCTAACGAGCTATTGTATGCGTCAAACAGAGATCGTATGCCAAAGTTACGACCCCGGGAAATTGATGTACCAATTTACCCAAACGGGGCCCACAATTTGGCGTTTCATCTTCTAGGGTTAGGTTTCGGGATGTGAAGGGTTTTCCATTGTTTCTCAACAATAAATAGGCCTTCGAGCCTCATTGTAACACAGTTTTAGAACAGTTCAGAGGCATGTAGCCACCACATCTCTTCTCAGAGATAAGCTACCATCGCCCTAGCTGGTTTATTTCCATTTCTGGTTGTAAGCATATTTCAGTATTTTCCATTAATGAAATGAAGTATTATTTCTGCTGCATCTTTGTGTATATGGTTATCTCTGTAATTTATTGCGTTCCTGTTTAAATCCGGATCAGTGGTATCAGAGCGGTCTGCTTTTTCTCTGTTTTTCTTTGCATGTCCCCAACGAGGTCGGGATATAAGGAGTTAGGGCTTGAACTGGTCGAACCTTTGCAAGACCAGCCTCGCAAATCCCGACGGCCTCCCATGGCGGATGAGAAGAAAGACGAGGGGGCAGGAGATCCTATCAAAATCTTGCTCGAAGAAGCTCTCGAGCGGCAAAGGAACGCGATGATGGACAGCTTTGCGCAGATCCTTCAGCGTCTACCCAGAGGCGACGCATCGGCTTCCAACAGCGACTCTGGAAATGCCACACCCTTCAAGGTACAAGTTAATTTTGAAATCCCCATTTTCGAGGGTCAAATAGACGCAGATGCCATAGATAAATGGTTAAATCTGCTAGATGGGTATTTTTCTGTTCATGAATTTTCAAGTCGAGAAAAGATTGTTTTCGCTCTTCTCAAAGCAGCCCCCCACATCAAGGACTGGTGGGAAACCTACTGCGAGTAGAAAGACGAAAGTACAGGCTCACTATTTTCAGCCGCACCCACTTGGAATGACTTCCGGGATGCCATCAAGGAGCAGTACTACTCTGTCGGAAGCTATGAGGACAAATACATCAAATGGACCACACTGCGGCAGGGACGAGACCAAGATGTGCCTGAGTTCACAAACATTTTTCATACCCTTCGCACACAGTTGGGTATCAAAGATTCTGAGCTGCATCTGGTACTCAAATACCGTGGTTGCTTGCACAGATACATCCAGGAAGAGATGGTGTTCTTGAACATCCCCTCACTCGGCACATCATACCGATACAGATCTGAAAGTTCGCCCGCAGTGCCGCCTTCCCTACAACATCAAACCCTTCACAGACGAGGTATTGTGTGATGTTACACCTCTGGATGTTTGTGATGTATTATTAGGCCAGCCATACTTGTGGAGGCGACATGCTGTGTATGAGTCCAGGCCTCGTGCTGTCATTATTTCTTTGAATAATTCATTATACAGGATACCGGAGGTAGCCCCACCTACCGCCACATCTTTGATCACTGCTAAGAAAGGCAGTAAGCTCATCTCCCAGACCAGGAAATTCATCTGTTTGGCTCACTCCCAAAGCAAGGGGAAGATCGTTGCTACATCCATGACCCCTTCAAAGGGTTCCTCCATGCAGCAGCAGCAACAAAGGGATACAGTCATGACAAGACGCAGGAATAACTTCTCCTCACCCACAGGGGTACCACACAAGTTTCAGGTGGGCGAAAAAGTTTGGTTACATCTGCAGAGAGAACGCCTTACCAGAACCCATCAGAAACTCAGGCAACTCCGACATGGTCCTTACACCAGTACCAAGGCTACGGGCAACAATGCTTTGAAGCACAGCCTTCCTCCATTCTTTGGCTTGCACCAAGTGTTCAATGTGGACCGTCGTCAACCATGCTTCCCACCATTTCTGGTCACATCAGAGATTGCAGAACAGCTCACCAGAGACCTAGCTCAGTAGAAGCTTCCTCATCTCAAGGAGGAACTCAACGCAATGGGGACCATTGCTTCCTAAGGGGGGAGGAATGATCCAGGTGGATGTTGGTGGCCACCCACCTATCCCATTTGGACCCCCACAACTGTCTATTTTAGTTTCCTAAATTGTAGCACAGTTTACTATTTTTAGTAGTTTTTCGGGTCCTGAACTTCCAGAGCTATTTTGAGGCCCTAAACGAGCTATCCGAGTAAAAAACATCGTTTAGTAAGACCCAAAGTGGTAGTACTCGGATAGATCTTTCTAACGAGCTATCGTACGCGTCAAACGGAGATCGTATGCCAAAGTTACGACCCCGGGAAATTGATGTACCAATTTACCCAAACGGGGCCCACAATTTGGCGTTTCATCTTCTTGGGTTAGGTTTCGGGATGTGAAGGGTTTTCCATTGTTTCTCAACAATAAATAGGCCTTCGAGCCTCATTGCAACACAGTTTTAGAACAGTTCAGAGGCATGTAGCCACCACATCTCTTCTCAGAGATAAGCTACCATCGCCCTAGCTGGTTTATTTCCATTTCTGGTTGTAAGCATATTTCAGTATTTTCCATTAATGAAATGAAGTATTATTTCTGCTGCATCTTTGTGTATATGGTTATCTCTGTAATTTATTGCGTTCCTATTTAAATCCGGATCAGATTCAGCCAATAAAAATACTTCTGTAGCACTGCCACAATTTTCTCGACCCCGAAATGCCAAGAAATCCGAATGTAGTGTGCTTCCAAAACCATATTGGCACACTCACTTGAAGGAACACAAAGGTGACCCAGGTGGCATAACAGGGCATCCTGGAGGTGAAAATCTGGAACATGCTGACCCTCCGGGAACAATATCTCATTAGAAAGATCTATCTGAGAACTACAACTTTGGGAAGAGCAACATCGGTCCACGGACCCATGTTGATGCCATTTTTCCCAAAAAAATGTCGTTTAGGGCCTCAAAACGTCTCCAGAAGTTAAGGACCTGAAAAATTGCCAAAAATAGTAAACTGTGCTACAATTAAGGAAACTGAAAAGCTGAAAGAA
Source organism: Pinus tabuliformis (assembly GCA_031772625.1). Lineage (NCBI taxonomy): Eukaryota > Viridiplantae > Streptophyta > Pinopsida > Pinales > Pinaceae > Pinus > Pinus tabuliformis. The sequence goes on along the minus strand of CM062818.1, from coordinate 804,989,192 downwards.
ACAATGGTGGGGGTCCAAGTGGACTTAGCGGGTGGCCACCAATATCCACCTGGATCATTCCTCCCCCCTTAAGAAGAAATGGTCTCCATTGCGTTGAGTTCCTCCATGAGATGAGGAAACTTCTGCAGAGCTTGGTCCCTGGTGAGCCACTTTCCCTGGTGAAGGAGTTGGCCTGCTCTGACAACTCGATACAGTTGGATATTCTGCTGGTGAGTGTGCTTGATCTGTGTTCCCTTGATCCGATCATTTGCATCTTGTTCCATGCAATCTAGATTTAACTCTGTGGGTGTGAGTTGTTCTGCAACGTCAGATTTGTCTAGTAATGGTGGAAAGTATGGCCGAAGGCAGTCCACATTGAACACTGGGTGCAGGCCAAGGAATGGGGGAATGTTGAGCTCAAATGCATTATCTCCCATAGCCTTGGTAATGGTGTAAGGACCATATCGGAATGGTTTGGGTTTTCGATAGGCTCCGGTAAGGTGTTCCTTTTGCAAATGCAACCAGACTTTATCGCCCACCTGAAACTTGTGTGGCACCCGATGTTCATGATGTCGCTGCTTGTACTTCGCATTTGATTTCTCCAGAATGTCGTGGACCTGCTCGCGAATATGTTGGGTGTGCTCAATGAAGTTGTTTTCCTTATCTGTTTCAGACTTGACATGAGCCGAATCTATGTGAGTAGCTGCAAATGGCATGGCCACATATATGGGACATAGTGGCTAGAATCTCAAGCCCACCTGAAAAAGGTTTTGGCTAATCAAGTTGTGGAGAGCCCGGTTGTAGTTGCGCTGAGCATAGGCAAGGCTCTCATCCCATGTGCATGAATTCTTTGAGTTGTACATGCGCAGAATGTGTACGATCATGCTGTTGAAAAACTCTATCTGGCCATCAATTTGAGGATGGAAGGTGTTGGAATTATGATACAAGTGTTGTCCTTGATGGCAACTCACTTAGAAGCAGGTACAAGTGATGGCAACTTAATCAGAGGACAGATCTTAGTACAGCAGGACAAGAAAGAGATATACGCGGGTTCATTAAAGAAAATCAGCGTATACACGCAGGTTGGCTTCAGTAAAAGTGCATACATGTGAAAACCTACTTTTGGTCCGTGGCGGTTAGTCCTTGGAAGTTGTGCCTATGGTTTTGGACCATGGTGTCTCGACGGGCGTGTCGATCCCTAGTTTTAAAGTTGATGGTGTTGTGTTACTATGGTTTTGGACCGTGGTATTGTGAAGGGCCTAAGGCTATATAAGGAGAAGATCATTAGGCAAAGTGAAGTAAGCAAGGAGTGAGTGTGTGTGAGTGATGAAAATCTGAGGAAGTGTGAGATCCAAATGCTGGTTATGGGTTGGTGATCTGAACCAAGGTTTCACTCATGTGGAGGATGATGGAACGAGATCTCAAGGCTTGGAATGATTATCTACATATGGTTTGACTGTGGATAGACTAGATCTACTGATGCATGTTTATTATTATGATCTGGGTATGTTTTGATGTATGATATAGCTGCGGAGTTTTAAGCTTGAATTTACAGATCTGTACGCAGGTTGGTTTTGGTAAAAGAGAGTATACACACAGGTTGGGTTCATCCAAGTAGCGTATACAATGTGAAGTATGATATTTGAAGATGGAGTTGGATCTGGTTGTTGTTATGATGTTGTTGACATGGTTTCAGTGATTCAGTATTGGGTGTTTCAGTGATTGATGATGCAGGTTGTACTACAATGGTGATTGTCTTATGGATCCAGTATGAAAATGTATGAAACGTGGTCCCGGGAAGATTGTAGGCCGGCACCTACGTACTGGTAAACATATCAGCCAGTGCAAGAGCTAGGGGGTTGTAGCTCCCTTCCAGGAGCAGCTGGAAAACGAGTAAAGGTTGGACCATTCTGTAGGTAGGCACCTACGTACTAGTAAATGGATCGGCTAGTACAAGAGCTATGAGGGTTGTAGCCCTCTGCAGGTTGTAGCCTGCGTACTGGTAAAGGACTGCACCAGTACATTGTAAAAGAAGTTTCTTATTAAAGGAAGATAGAAACAAATTGCAGCAGGTGGTTTCCACCCACATTGGGTTTCCACCTTATATCATGGTGTTCATGTGTGTGGCCTTTGTGAGATGATCTGTTCTGTTATACTGCACCTGTTTACTGTTAATATGGTTAATAATGTTCTGATGCATTTACTGAAGATAAGCTAACTGAATCATAAGATTTCTGGATATACGCTAGTTGCTTTAGACACAGTAGTGTATACACGCAGGTTCACTTAACTGAAGTAGCGTATATGTTTCTGAGTATGAAATTGAAAAAGTTTTATTGACCTGATAATACTGATTCACCCCCCCCCTCTCAGTATTATTTCCAACAATTGGTATCAGAGCAGGTCCTTCAGAGAAGCTTGATCGCTTGAAAGAGATTCATAGAACAATGGGGAAGAAAGCACGTCAGACGAAGAAGACAGCTCAAAGGAACAATGACAACCTGCCGTTGAGTGGAAGCAAGAATTCAGATCCATAATCACCTCAGATTGAAGATGGACAAGCAAATGAAGCATCAGATCAAATCATAGATCAGCAAGATCTACCTAGCAAAAAGGAGAATGCCCTCAAAGAAGAAATCATCAGATTAAAAGATCAGGTGGAATACGCCTCCAAAATTCGACAAATGCTTTTAGCGCTGAATAAAGAGCAAGAAAACGAGATCCTCAAACTAAGGCATCAGTTGGATGAAGGAAGGAAAGCTGAAGAGACCTTGAAGAAGCAATGTCTGGAAAAAGAAGAACAACATCAAGTTGAGGTAAATATCTTGAAAAGTAAATTAGAAGAAAAAGATAAACTATTATGATTTCAAGATAGTACTAAGATCTTGGATGATATTCTTAGTAGTCAAAGGTCACCTGCTGTCAAAACTGGTCTTGGCTTTCATGAGTCTATTGAAGATGAATCTGGTTCACAAAGTAAGACAAGAATCTCTAATGCAAAATCTGAAAGGCTCAACAAGGAGATGAAAGGACAACTCTATCAACAATCAAGGAAAGAGACTCCTCAAAGAAAATCTTTTACTCCTCCCATGAATAATGTTGAATGCCATGTATATCATAATCTTGGACATGTTGCAACCATATGTAGAAGAAGAAGGTTTCAAGACCATCATGCAGAAAGATCATCACATTCAAGGTACTTTAATGGATATTGCTTTTCTTGCAATATGTTTGGTCACAAAGCTGCTGATTGCTACAGAAGGAATATAAAACATGTAAGATGTTATGTATGCAACAAGCTGGGACACATAGCGAAAGAATGCAGGAGAAGATTGTGGACAGCAAACCAAAAGAAGAAAACATCATCACAGTTGAAAATATGGAAGAAAAAGGAAGTACAGCCAGAAAGATGTGGCATAGCAGAGTATATAGACATGACCGATTCAGAGGAAGCTGGAAGTGTGGAACATATGTGTTCCAAATCTCATACGCGGGTTTCATGAAGACAAGTCGCGTATATACGCGAGTTATATGCTGCACAGTCGCGTATATGATGTTCTGAAGAAAAGCAGCAGTACAAAAGTCTGATATGGTTCAGTCACTATGTTGATGATGGCATGGCACAGGCTCAGGGGGAGCATATACTTCAAATAATGCATTGTTGGCATTATGGTTAGCAGTTGTGGATAAAGTCTATGAAGCTAAATGATACATCTTGCTGTTTGATCAAAGGAATGGTATTGCAGGTTTGGATGCTGATGCTTATGGTGCAGATCATATATAATGGATGATAGTCGTGGTCTTGAATGAATTGCTGGTCTTAGAACTGGCATGTGCTCAGGGGGAGCATGGACGGATTGGTACATCTTGGCATGTACAAAGGGGGAGCTCAATCAGAGATTCCAGCAGGTACTCAGGGGGAGTATGGATAGCAGATGGAGATCAAGAAGAGAATATCTTGGTCCGCCCTTTGCCCTTGATGTCAAAGGGGGAGAGTGACTTGGTGTGGTGGTTGCCATCAAGTCCAAAGGGGGAGATTGTTGGCATTATGATACAAGTGTTATCCTTGATGGCAACTCACTCAGAAGCATGTACAAGTGATGGCAACTTAATCAGAGGACAGATCTTAGTACAGCAGGACAAGAAAGAGATATACGCGGGTTCATTAAAGAAAATCAGCGTATACACGCAGGTTGGCTTCAGTAAAAGCGCGTACATGTGAAAACCTACTTTTGGTCCGTGGCAGTTAGTGCTTGGAAGTTGTGCCTATGGTTTTGGACCATGGTGTCTCGACGGGCGTGTCGATCCCTATTTTTGAAGTTGATGGTGTTGTGTTACTATGGTTTTGGACCGTGGTATTGTGAAGGGTCTAAGGCTATATAAGGAGAAGATCATTAGGCAAAGTGAAGTAAGCAAGGAGTGAGTGTGTGTGAGTGATGAAAATCTGAGGAAGTGTGAGATCCAAATGCTGGTTATGGGTTGGTGATCTGAACCAAGGTTTCACTCATGTGGAGGATGATGGAACGAGATCTCAAGGCTTGGAATGATTATCTTCATATGGTTTGACTGTGGATAGACTAGATCTACTGATGCATGTTTATTATTATGATCTGGGTATGTTTTGATGTATGATATAGCTGCGGAGTTTTAAGATTGAATTTGCAGATCTGTACGCAGGTTGGTTTTGGTAAAAGAGCGTATACACGCAGGTTGGGTTCATCCAAGTAGCGTATACAATGTGAAGTATGATATTTGAAGATGGAGTTGGATCTGGTTGTTGTTATGATGTTGTTGACAGGGTTTTAGTGATTCAGTATTGGGTGTTTCAGTGATTGATGATGCAGGTTGTACTACAATGGTGATTGTCTTATGGATCCAATATGAAAATGTATGAAACGTGGTCCCGGGAAGATTGTAGGCCGGCACCTACGTACTGGTAAACATATCAGCCAGTGCAAGAGCTAGGGGGTTGTAGCTCCCTTCCAGGAGCAGCTGGAAAACGAGTAAAGGTTGGACCATTCTGTAGGTAGGCACCTACGTACTAGTAAATGGATCGGCTAGTACAAGAGCTATGAGGGTTGTAGCCCTCTGCAGGTTGTAGCCTGCGTACTGGTAAAGGACTGCACCAGTACATTGTAAAAGAAGTTTCTTATTAAAGGAAGATAGAAACAAATTGCAGCAGGTGGTTTTCACCCACATTGGGTTTCCACCTTATATCATGGTGTTCATGTGTGTGGCCTTTGTGTGATGATCTGTTCTGTTATACTGCACCTGTTTACTGTTAATATGGTTAATAATGTTCTGATGCATTTACTGAAGATAAGCTAACTGAATCATAAGATTTCTGGATATACGCTAGTTGCTTTAGACACAGTAGCGTATACACGCAGGTTCACTTAACTGAAGTAGCGTATATGTTTCTGAGTATGAAATTGAAAAAGTTTTATTGACCTGATAATACTGATTCACCCCCCCCCCTCTCAGTATTATTTCCAACAATTGGTATCAGAGCAGGTCCTTCAGAGAAGCTTGATCGCTTGAAAGAGATTCATAGAACAATGGGGAAGAAAGCACGTCAGACGAAGAAGACAGCTCAAAGGAACAATGACAACCTGCCGTTGAGTGGAAGCAAGAATTCAGATCCATAATCACCTCAGATTGAAGATGGACAAGCAAATGAAGCATCAGATCAAATCATAGATCAGCAAGATCTACCTAGCAAAAGGGAGAATGCCCTGAAAGAAGAAATCATCAGATTAAAAGATCAGGTGGAATATGCCTCCAGAATTCGACAAATGCTTCTAGCGCTGAATAAAGAGCAAGAAAACAAGATCCTCAAACTAAGGCATCAGTTGGATGAAGGAAGGAAAGCTGAAGAGACCTTGAAGAAGCAATGTCTGGAAAAAGAAGAACAACATCAAGTTGAGGTAAATATCTTGAAAAGTAAATTAGAAGAAAAAGATAAACTATTACGATTTCAAGATAGTACTAAGATCTTGGATGATATTCTTAGTAGTCAAAGGTCACCTGCTATCAAAACTGGTCTTGGTTTTCATGAGTCTATTGAAGATGAATCTGGTTCACAAAGTAAGACAAGAATCTCTAATGCAAAATCTGAAAGGCTCAATAAGGAGATGAAAGGACAACTCCATCAACAATCAAGGAAAGAGACTCCTCAAAGAAAATCTTTTACTCCTCCCATGAATAATGTTGAATGCCATGTATATCATAATCTTGGACATGTTGCAGCCATATGTAGAAGAAGAAGTTTTCAAGACCATCATGCAGAAAGATCATCACATTCAAGGTACTTTAATGGATATTGCTTTTCTTGCAATATGTTTGGTCACAAAGCTGCTGATTGCTACAAAAGGAATATAAAACATGTAAGATGTTATGTATGCAACAAGCTGGGACACATAGCGAAAGAATGCAGGAGAAGATTGTGGACAGCAAACCAAAAGAAGAAAACATCATCACAGTTGAAAATATGGAAGAAAAAGGAAGTACAGCCAGAAAGATGTGGCATAGCAGAGTATACAGACATGACCGATTCAGAGGAAGCTGGAAGTGTGGAAAATCTGTGTTCCAAATCTCATACGCGGGTTTCATGAAGACAAGTCGCGTATATACGTGAGTTATATGCTGCACAGTCACGTATATAATGTTCTGAAGAAAAGCAGCAGTACAGAAGTCTGATATGGTTCAGTCACTATGTTGATGATGGCATGGCACAGGCTCAGGGGGAGCATATACTTCAAATAATGCATTGTTGGCATTATGGTTAGCAGTTGTGGATAAAGTCTATGAAGCTAAATGATACATCTTGCTGTTTGATCATATGAATGGTATTGCAGGTTTGGATGCTGATGCTTATGGTGCAGATCATATATAATGGATGATAGTTGTGGTCTTGAATGAAGTGCTGGTCTTAGAACTGGCATGTTCTCAGGGGGAGCATGGATGGATTGGTACATCTTGGCATGTACAAAGGGGGAGCTCAATCAGAGATTCCAGCAAGTACTCAGGGGGAGTATGGACAGCAGATGGAGATTAAGAAGAGAATATCTTGGTCCACCCTTTGCCCTTGATGTCAAAGGGGGAGAGTGACTTGGTGTGGTGGTTGCCATCAAGTCCAAAGGGGGAGATTGTTGGCATTATGATACAAGTGTTGTCCTTGATGGCAACTCACTCAGAAGCAGGTACAAGTGATGGCAACTTAATCAGAGGACAGATCTTAGTACAGCAGGACAAGAAAGAGATATACGCAGGTTCATTAAAGAAAATCAGTGTATACACGCAGGTTGGCTTCAGTAAAAGTGCGTACATGTGAAAATGTACTTTTGGTCCGTGGCGGTTAGTCCTTGGAAGTTTTGCCTATGGTTTTGGACCATGGTGTCTCGACGGGCATGTCGATCCCTAGTTTTGAAGTTGATGGTGTTGTGTTACTATGGTTTTGGACCGTGGTATTGTGAAGGGCCTAAGGTTATATAAGGAGAAGATCATTAGGCAAAGTGAAGTAAGCAAGGAGTGAGTGTGTGTGAGTGATGAAAATCTGAGGAAGTGTGAGATCCAAATGCTGGTTATGGGTTGGTGATCTGAACCAAGGTTTCACTCATGTGGAGGATGATGGAACGAGATCTCAAGGCTTGGAATGATTATCTTCATATGGTTTGACTGTGGATAGACTAGATCTACTGACGCATGTTTATTATTATGATCTGGGTATGTTTTGATGTCTGATATAGCTGCGGAGTTTTAAGCTTGAATTTGCAGATCTGTACGCAGGTTGGTTTTGGTAAAAGAGTGTATACACGCAGGTTGGGTTCATCCAAGTAGCGTATACAATGTGAAGTATGATATTTGAAGATGGAGTTGGATCTGGTTGTTGTTATGATGTTGTTGATAGGGTTTCAGTGATTCAGTATTGGGTGTTTCAGTGATTGATGATGCAGGTTGTACTACAATGGTGATTGTCTTATGGATCCAGTATGAAAATGTATGAAACGTGGTCCCGGGAAGATTGTAGGCCGGCACCTACGTACTGGTAAACATATCAGCCAGTACAAGAGCCAGGGGGTTGTAGCTCCCTTCCAGGAGCAGCTAGGAAACGAGTAAAGGTTGGACCATTCTGTAGGTAGGCACCTACGTACTAGTAAATGGATCGGCTAGTACAAGAGCTATGAGGGTTGTAGCCTGCGTACTGGTAAATGACTGCACCAGTACATTGTAAAAGAAGTTTCTTATTAAAGGAAGATAGAAACAAATTGCAACAGGTGGTTTTCACCCACATTGGGTTTCCACCTTATATCATGGTGTTCATGTGTGTGGCCTTTGTGAGATGGTCTGTTCTGTTATACTGCACCTATTTATTGTTAATATGGTTAATAATGTTCTGATGCATTTACTAAAGATAAGCTAACTGAATCATAGGATTTCTGGATATACGCTAGTTGCTTTAGACACAGTAGCGTATACACGCAGGTTCACTTAACTGAAGTAGCGTATATGTTTCTGAGTATGAAATTGAAAAAGTTTTATTGACCTCATAATACTGATTCACCCCCCCCCCCCCGCTCTCAGTATTATTTCCAACAATTTGTGGACTTAGTGAGTTTGGTGTCCAGCATCAATGAGAGACTAGACCGAAATGTACTGAGGAACCTGTTGTACTGATATGAGATGATATATTGTGGGATCCCAAAGTGTAACCACACTTGTTCAAAGAATATTTTATCAGTGGCTTCTGTTATGATATTTTTCTTGCAAGCTACCATAATTGCCATCTTCGAGAACCTGTCGACGACAAAAAAACCACAGTCGTTTCCATGCTTAGTAGAAGGAAGGGCCGACATGTAATCCATGGAGATGGATTCCCAAGGTTGACTAGGGGTAGGCAGCGAGGTATAGAGGCCTTGCTTCTTTATGGTTGGTTTGTCAATGGCACAGGAAGTGCATGATTTGATGTACTTCCCGACATCTTATCAAAGATTCGGCCAATAAAATTACTTCTTCAATACTGTCACCGTTTTCTCAACCCCGAAATGCTCAGTAGCTTAACTATAACATGCTTCGCAAACCATCTTGGCATGCTCACTTGAAGGAACACAAAGGTGACCCAGGTGGAATAACAAGGCATCCCAGAGGTGAAAATCCGGAACATGCTGACCGTCCAAGAGTGTCTGGTATGTGTGGTTGAATTTTGGGTCGCTTTTGTAGAGAAGTGGTCTCGTGCCAACAAGAGTTGAGCACAGTGGTTAACGCCATGATCGGTAGTCAACTGAGGAAATCTAAAACATTATTGGTGTTTCCCATCTTATACTTGATATTCAAATGGAACTATTGCAAGTATGTTGACCACTTTTGATGGCAATCATTCTGCAATTTCCCTCGGGTCTGTATGAACTGCACGAGTCGGTGGTCTGTGTGGATAACCCTTTCCTTCCCTAAAATGTAATGCTTCCATTGTAGGCAGGCCTACACAATGGAATACATCTATTTGTCATAAGTGGGATACTTCCGTACTGTGTCTGAAAGTGTCTCACTGTGATATGTCACTGGATGCCCGTGATGAGTAAGGACTACCCCAATAGCATAGTGAGAGGCATCTATCTTGACCTCAAATGGTTGTTGCAAGTCTAGTAATGCGAGCACTGGTGCTGAGCAGAGGTGATATTTCAACTCTTTGAAAGCCTTCTGTTGAGATTCAGACCAAAAGAATTTTTCTTACACTCCTCCCTTGGTGACTTGACTCAAGGGCCAAGTGATATGAGAAAATCCCAACACAAACCTATGGTAGAAGTTGGCAAGACCTAGAGAGCTGCGGGGCTCTATCAGAGTGGTTTGAGATGGCTAATCACAAATGACTTGGATCTTGGCTGGATCCACATGCACCCCTCGTTCATCAATAATGTATCTCAGATACTGAACTTGGGGCATGCCAAAAGTGCATTTATGAAAATTGGCACATAACTTGTGTTGCCGTAGTGTTTGGAGAACCTATTGGATGTAGTGGAGGTGCTCTTCCCAACTCTGCCTGAAGATCAAGATGTCATCCAAGTATAACACTACAAATGAGTTGGTGAATAGCCACAAGATGTCATCCATTAGCCTCATGAAGGTTGCAGGAGCATTCGTCATTCTGAAAGGCATAACCAACCATTTGAAAAGGCCCTCCTTGGCTTTGAAGGAAGTATTCCACACATAAGAGGGTTCGATTAGTACCTTAAAGGGTGTGGTTCTTCTAGAGTAGCTGCTGGAAGTAGATGTGTCGCCCCTGGGTAGCCGCTGAAGGATCTGGGCAAAGTTGTCCATCATCATGTTCCTTTGTCGCTCGAGGGCCTCTTCGAGCAAGATTTTGATAAGATCTCCTGCCCCCTTGTCTTTCTTTTCATCCACCATGGGAGGCTGTCGAGATTTATGAGGCTGGTCTTGCAAAGGTTCGACCAGTTCAAACCCTAACTCCTTATATCCCAACCTCGTTGGGGACGTGCAAAGAAAGACAGAGAAAGATCAGACCCCTCTGATACCATTGAGCCAGATTTAAACAAGAATGAAACACATTACAGATATAACCATACATATAGAGATGCAACAAAAATAATACTTCATTTCATTACTATAAAATACTGAAATATGCTTACAAACAGAAATGGAAGTAAACTGGCTAAGGTGATGGTAGCTTATCTCCGAGAAGAGATGTGGCGGCTACATGCCTCTGAACTGTGTTACAATGAGGCTTGAAGGCCTATTTATTGTTGAGAAACAATGGAAAACCCTAAACATCCAAAAATCTAACCCTAGAAGATGAAACGCCAAATTTCGTGCCCCGTTTGGGTAAATTGGTACATCAACTTCCCAGGGTCATAACTTTGGCATACGATCTTTGTTTGACGCACACAATATCTCGTTAGAAAGATCTATAATTTATGGGAAACAAGTTATTTACATGAGTATGAGCTATTTTCAAGGATTTTAATTATGAATCTTAACAATGAAAAATAATTGCACAAATATTTAAAAATCATGCATAAATATTGCAACTACATCCATAAATTATGACAAAAAAATGTGAGACAGCAGAAAGGTTATAATCAGACCTTCAAAGTTATGGCCCAATCAAATGTTTAAAAAATAATTGTTCTCAAAGTTAAACATTTTATCTTGGATTAGTTAATGCTAAACTAATGGTGGTCAATAGGAAAATCCATTGCTAGCCATGGCAGGAACTAATAATATAACACTAGTTAATTTTGTATATTAGTTGTTATTTTTGGCATATACTGATTAGTCAAAATGCCAAAATTACAAGATTTCTTTGGAAAGGAGGTCTTATATTAGTTTTTATTCTTATATCCTAGTTAGAAACTTATAAACACAACTACATAAAGATTTAGGTTTAAATTCTTCAAATAACCTAGGTTGTTATTCTTAGGAATAAGGGTAATCTGAATTTCCAAGTATCTCTTTATCAATTCCAATTTCGAAAATGATTAGGTGGTGGTCAAATCATCCATGAACATTGATTGACTATTTTACCGTAAATTGATAAGAAACAATACCTTCATGAGGCCCCACTTGTAGGGGTCGTTCTTTCTCTAAGAATCCTAACTATGGATTTTTATTTTCTTATGGAAATTCCTTTTTATCCTTTTTAGTGGGCTTTATAGGGTATCTAGACTTGCATTCCAAACCTTAATCTGATCTCACACTGGTTAAATAATCTCAGGAAAATTCTTGGACTATGACTTGTAATCAAATAGTATCGTACCCAAAACAAAATCCTCATGTTGAGAATTGGGAGGTTTTGAAGGAATCTCAAAATGCGACTTCCCATGCAAGATCCACCGTTTAGAATCAAAACTCAAGCCATTCATCCTTATTAGTGAGAACCTAAGGAATTTCCTATTGCTTTAAAGCCTTCCAATAACCAAAAATATGGAAGATTTGGATATTGTCTCTTATTACTAGCCTTAAATGGGCTTTTTTTAGCTCACCTTTTAATCAATTGATAGTAAATAAAATATATTATTATGAAACTTCTTATATATATATATATTTTTTTAAAGGAAAAATTGCAATTTTGTTTAAAGAACAAAATTATATTTTTGCAGATTCTAAAAAACATTTGATCACACCAACCAATGATTGGTGCCCAAGAAAACAAAAATAAAAAAGAAAAACACAAAAAAAATACATATGGGAGCTCAGTGTGAAGGCACTTAGTTTCTCTTTTCTTCCCTCTTTTTTATCTAGTTTTTTCTAACAACCATGGTTGGGAGTGGAAGTTATAGTAGCCATTTGATTCTCTTCCATGTTCATGGGGACTTCTCTATCTGAATCCAAACTTTTCGATGCATGGATTATTTTAATGATTCCCACCTCCTTTTTAGGGGAATCTTCTGATTCTGTTGCATTTGAATTGTAGTTTTTGTTTCTTTATTAATGTTTGAGCTTTGAACCATAAATCTTGCCTCCTCAACGCCTTCTACTAATATTTCTTGTTATTATGATTAGAAATACTTGTAGAATTCTTTATATTTTCTTCCTCCTCCATTTCAGAGAGATGATAATCTGAGACGTGCCATCCCTTTGGCCTTTGGGTTTGTTTCTTTTTTATCTTTGGCTCTTTCTTTTCCCGAGGACACATTTTTGTAAATGTTCTATTTGAAGACAAATACAACATTTAAATGATGTTTTTTCAAAATCTAAAGGTTGGGTCCACTCAATGTTGTTATGAAGTAGAAGAATGTGATAGGGTAAATCTTACTAAGTAAAAATCTTGGAAAAAGTAAAAATTCCTTTTATGGCTTTATCCAAATCCAACTTTATGAACTTCCCCAAAGTATTTCCAATTCCTTCTAATACTTTGTGATGCCAAAAATGGAGAGGGAGATAATGTAATCTAACCCAAACTGACATTTTGGATACGACCATGGTATTGGCATCAAAAGTTGGGAACCATGGGGCCACAAAGAGGCCTACACTACCCAAAACCATGTCTAACCCTATTTAAAGGCACAATCCATCTTCTTCAATTTATAAAATTTTACAACAAAGACACCCTTGGAACATAAATTAATATCACAATTTACAGTCCAAGTGGAGAAAAACGATTGATGTAGATCCTTTGAATTGAGCCAAAAACCATTGAATTCACATATAAACTCTTGTGAATGAAAGCCAACTTAAAGTGCATTAACCTTAAGAAGGTCAATTGGCATATCATGTACTCGATTCATCTATTCCAAAATGTAGGGACCAAGAATATTGGGGACTTGATCATATTGATTTTGTGTCTCATCCTTTATTTTCATCGCAACCTTAAATGAAATTGGTCACTTAGTATTACTAGATCGAGGAAGTCCTCCATGAAACGTCAAGTTTAAGATGATGGATGAATCTTGATCAATGTCACATTCTTGCAGCTCAGTGATATCTTGCTTTGATTTCCATGAAAAAATCAAACTTTGAAGCTTTGTTGGAATATCCAAATTTTCTTGGACCTTCTGCCTAAGATCTTGGACCAGATCCCCTAGCCCAAACCCTTATAAGAGTCAATTTCCCATCAAGGTTAATCATAACAAATTGAAAATATGCCTTCTTTTCTAGATCTAATTGCTAGCTATAATTCTCCTTCAAAGTTTTAAATATATCCCCCCTCTTCAAAGATTGAAAGAGGGACCAAAAAAATCCCCCAAATATGTAGAAAAAGCCAGTTTTCCTACTAGTTCCAAGAGAAAATATTTCAAATCCTTGACATAGATAATTTGTGTGGGGATTTTCCTCCATAAATTTGCAAAGGTCAAACTCCACATTAATCACTTGCAATTGCACAATGAGGTAAAGACATAGAAAAATATTGAAATCTATATATGCAAATTCGACCAAAAAAACCCCATATGGAAATGATTGGGATCATTCATAATAGGACAAACCCAATCCACAGTCTTTCACACCCACATCGGCCATGATTGGGGCAAAAGACCATTGTCAAACCCTAAGATAGAATGTTGAATAACATATAAAAAATCTTGGCTCTAGAACTTTGAACTATATACCCTCAACACAGGCCATAAATAGTCTCAACCAATGCATAGATCACAATGTAGGAAGCACCCTCTATGAGCACCAAGAGAAGACTAACACACAACGATGGCGGCCCAAGAAATCCTGCAAATAGAGAAAGAAACCCTAACACTCCTCATTTTCGATCTTTGAAAAATCAGTCACTCCACCTTATATAAATTTAGTTATTGATTTTAAACTCTATAAATTTAACTAAAAAAAATAATTAAACTAATTTAAAACAACATTCTTATTATTTAAAAATATTATCAACTTTACAATAATATAATGGGAAAAGGGTTCTGTGAGCTTGTTTAAGTAGTAAAGTATTTTTAATTTCATGTAAGAGGTTTTATAATTATTCCTGGAACACCATTTAGGGGAGCGGTGGTGTTCTCAAAATTTGATTTGAGGTTTGGGTATCACCACGTGTGTATCAAGGAGGAAGACATCCATAAAACCACTTTTTGGACAAGTTATGGACGTTATAAATTTTTGGTTATATATTTTGGGCTTACTAATGCACCAACAACCTTCATATGTCTAATGAACAATGTATTGAGTCCATTTTTGAACAAGTTTGTATTGGCATTTGTTGATGACATTTTGGTGTATTCAAAGAACAAGGAGGATTATGAGAAACACTCGGTATTCGTGCTACAATTGATGAGAGAGTATAAGCTATATGTAAAACTATACAAATGTCAATTATTTTAGTCTTTGCAACAACCCTGATAAAAAATCCATGTCATAAAGTTAATAAAGGAAAAATAATAACTAATGTCTTGGGACACGTATTCCAAGCCGAATGTTGAGAAAAAAAAATAGTGATGGGGATCACTTGCGATTAATTAATGGCTATGGAAATTGGAAAAGGAAATGACAAAGGATTTGGAAAGGCATGAGACATTTATTGGCATTTTTATTTACGAGAATAATGGAAATTAGGAGAAAGAGAAGGTGAAAGGTCACAGTTTGCATGTGAGGAGGGGATTCTGATGAATAGTTCATGGCTTTTCTTAGTTCAAATTTTTGTCAGTTTTAGCTTGGATCTCTCTATTCTACTATCTCTCTCTCTCATACTCTTGGAGCACTCTTGGAGGAGTGTGGCATACTTGGAGTTTTAGAGCAAGAAGACAAAGTAAACACAAGAAAGCACAAGAGGACATTGGGATCGACAACTACCGTGGGTTTTGCTTACAGGTACCGACTTGCATGTATGATTTCCTTACTAGTTTTGGCATTTATGGCACATTGTTATAGCATCATTTAACACTCATGTAGTTATGATGCTTTGGTATTCCCTTGGGCAGCCCTTTTCCATACAATCTTGATCATTTATTAAAAAATAATATTTTGAATACGATACGCGACTCTTCCCTTTAAAAATCACGTACTACTTGGGTGTGATTATGCCTATGCTATGAATGTTGTGGTGTCTTCACTCTTTCGAGTGATGTATTTTCCTCATAATAGAAGTATTGTCACTATTGATCAACTTGTATTTGATAATCACCCTCCTAATTCGAATTTAGTTTAGAATACCCCTTGGTATGTTCCAAGTGTTTCAGTAAACTCTACCCTACCACAAGTGAACTATGTGGCATTGTATCCTCAAGTTTAGTTGTTTTTGGAAGAGAAATTTTTTTAAGCCATGAGTTTCAGCTACCAAAGGAGTCCTTGGCTTGAGTCCCACAAGGGGTTTGTCTTAAAGAACTATTATGCATAAGCTGCAAGGCTGCATGGTTCCCTGTGCCATATTGTATATATAGGGTATGTATTTTTAAGGCTTATCTATGGGATATATTTTATGGGATGTATTGACTTCTTCCTAGTGTTCCTATTTATGTCTACAGAACTTTGAAGACTTCTCCTTTGGGTATTTTTATGGTTGATTCAATCTAATAGCTATTGTTTCTCGAAACTAGCATATAGGTTAGGTTTCCCACTTGCATTGTGCATTTATCAGTTTCCTTTTCTGTTTTTTCCTTAGGATTGACCCCATGAAGATGTGACATAGAACCTTGTTGCTGCTTAGAAGTGTCATAAATTGCGTGGTAGTAGCCTACCTTATCATGGGGGCCCTAGATAGTACCTTTCTATCACTTTGCACCGATGCTGAAAGTTTGTTCTTAGGATTGAGATTCCTCTGTAGTACCTCCATGACTTTGCATTGAAGCCTCATTCTTATTCTTCTTCCCTATTTTCTGGCCTTATACCCTAGAGGCTCCCATGTGTTAGGTTATACTACTGCATTGCATATTGACTACTTGTACCCTTTTGGCCTTAAGCTAGCTTCACTTGGACTCATGTATAAGTCAAATTTGACCATGACATTTCTGCAAGTTCAAACCATGCATTCATTAGACTTTGCGACTTGACACCTTTTATCCGTGGAAATACCATTCCTTTGAGTGTTGATGACCAATATTCACCACATTGCATTGAACATAGAGATGTTTTAGTCCTAGGAACCAGTGCATCTACCCTTAACACTCGTTCTTTCCACTGTACTATAGTCATTATTTTATTTATTTTTAGGCTTTAAATATGAAAAAGACAAAAAAAAATTATATATTCCAAAAAACAGTGGGAACGAGACATTTACTTTTGTATTGATGGCAAAAAAGAGTCAGTTGTGTCGCCCTTGAGAAAAGAACTCAACACAAGTCTTTCCTCCATTAGGATGGGACTTAATTTTACTTTAGGAGAGCCATAATCTTGTTCTTGAGTCAATCCTCCTCCAGTTGATTATCTCTTCCAATCATAGGGAGAGTTTTTTAATGCCTTCTACATTGAAAACTTATAGAAAGTTATTTTATTCTACCATAGAGTCACATTTGAGTCATTATTTTGTTCAAGAGAATTCAACCTATGTCAACCATCTTGCGATGTCTCTTGACTCATTTTCACTCGGCTATACCCAAACTGTCAAGTTATCTTCAGTATCACATTAGTTATTTGGTCCTTTTCTCGTGCTAGTTACAAAGGTCTCCATTGACTTCTTGATGGTAGGTCTACTCTTATCGAGTCTGACAAAATTATCTGAGAGTAGACCTAGAGCTGCACCTTGGCCCTATTACATCATTGATAGATGATCTTGTGCTCCACATTGAACAATATCATCAGTCTTTGACTGAGTGGTTTCCCTTGTGTTCGACATCAGCTTACATTATCACACATTGGGATTTGTATATTACCTTGGTTTCCATTTGACCCTATTGGTGGATTCCTCGCCTCTGTGTCAGCTCTCATTATTGGTTGGTTAAGAGGGTTTCTACCATGTGCTAACCACATCTTGTGTACACTGGAAATGTACCTCGGAATGATTACTTCATCTCTTTTCATATGAGTTCTTCCAAGTTATTGACCTGCGGGTTACACTCGTGCTGGTTGATGTGAGAAACCTTAATGCCATCCTTCCAGCATATATTTTCCCATTGAATCCAACTCATTTATTTGGGAACAAGATCTAGAGTCACTTTTTTAGTATGTTAGGGTTTGCAGTCATCAATGGTAGATTCCTTCACTATTAACAGTGAGAATACATCAATGTCTCTTGATTGATAGATTCTCTCAAGTGTTCAACTTCAACACATTTATAGACACTTGTTAGATTGTACTGGGGTACCTTGACTCTAATCATCATTATCAATGAGTTTCCTTGCGTTTGTTAACAGTAACATCAATGACTAGTAATCAAACAATTTCTCACATGGTTGACTCCAGCTCATTTACTCCCATAGTGCAGAAATGTACCATTTGTGGTAAGCAAAGACCTTGGTTTGTGTCAGCTTCTTAGTTCGATTTTCAGCTCCTTCAGTTTTTTCTAAGGTTTGTTATGCAACCAGCTCACAAAATAGAAGAAAAGATAGATCAACGCCTTCAAAATCAGCCTCTTCGAGGGGGAAACCTCCTTTACATTACACAAATGAACAATTCTTGGATGATACAAATGACAAAACCTCCTTTCTATATATAGGAGTCTAAGGGGTCACAATATAATCAAAGCCGACATAACAATAATAATATAAGGGCACAACAATAACAATAATGGGCTTATATGGGGCACAATAATAACAATATGGGGACAATAGGGGCACAAAAATAACAATAAGGGCTACAATGATAATAGTAATGGGGGAATCACTAGTATTATAGGGACCTAACATGCCCCTCTCCTTCAAAAAAGTGTTGTCCTCAACGCTTGAGTAGTTATGGATGCTTCTGTATAAAATTATCACCCTTTGATGTGGAATCTTCAACAGGTAAGTTCTTCCACTTAATGAGATACTCCGGAATTGATCGATTTTTGTGACTGCTTCAAGTTCCATTATGATTTTTCCTTCCTCGTCAAGTTCTAGTAGTATTTTTTGAACTGGGAGTTTGTCACCTATAACCTTCTTTAAGCATGAAACATGGAAACTGGGTGCACTCGAGACACTGCAGGAAGCTCCAATTTGTATGCCATAGTACCAATCTTTTGCATCACCTTGTACGGACCATAATACTTTGGTGATAATTTATTATCCTTCTTAGCTTGCTTGAGGGACATTTGTTTATATGGTTGTAATCGTAGGAATACCCAGTCACCTACATCAAAACTTCTTTCGTTGCGATGTTGATCTGCCTATTGTTTCGTTATATTTTGTGCCAAAGTGAGGTTATCCTTTAAGAGTTGGAGAACTTATTGTTGATGCTCGATGTGATCTTCCACTTCTTGAACCTTAGAATTTTCTCTTAAATATGATGTGATGGATGGTGGATGATATGATATATCCATGAAGTGCCATAAATGGGGTCATTTTTGCTGCAGTATGGAAGGAATTGTTATACCACCATTCAGCAAGAGGCAACCATTTGACCCATTATGTCTGTTTATTAGATACAAAGCAATGAATATATCCATCCAAACATTTTTTTACTATCTTATTTTTCCCATTAGATTGATGATAATAAGATGAGGTATGAGCTAACTGAGTACCAAGGCAAGAAAATAATTCTGTCCAAAAATTTCCCATGAAAATGGGATCTCCGTTGCTTACAATAATCTATGGGTTTCCATGTAGCTTTTGAATTGTTTCCATAAATGCAGTAGAAACTGTACTGGCTTTAAATGGATGTAATAGTGCACAAAAGTGTGCATACTTGGTAAGTCTGTCAACTGCCACCACGATGACACTCTTTCCTTGGGACTTGGGTAAGCCTGTGATAAAATCCAGTAAAGCCTCCTCCCAACATTGGCTTGGAATGGATAAAGGTTGTAATAGACCCGGGGTGTTAATTATTTCAACTTTGTTTTGTTGGAAAAGAAACATTTTGCCACAAACTTTTGAATATCCGATTTAAGTCCATCCAAAAAAATTCCTTCTTAACCATGTGGTAAGTTTTTAAAAATCTCGAGTGATCTCCTAAGGGAGAGATGTGCAATTCCATAAGAATATTTTGTTTGAGTTGGGAATTCTTACATAGGTATAAGCGATCTTCGTACCATAACGAATCATTTTTCCAGCTAAATGTATCATATGTATTGGGATCTTGTTGTATCTTATGAATCAGTGCCCACACTTCTTCATCATTCTTCAATTCATCCCTTGCTTCGTTTACCCAATCTCGTTGGATAATAGAAATGGCGCAAAGCAATGCTTCCACATCCTCATCCTTTCTTGAGAGTGCATCTGCCGCAACATTTTGCTTCCCTTTTTTGTAGATGATTTCAAAGTCATAACCCAACATATTTGTGACCCATTTTTGCTGCTCTTCTGAAGATAATCTTTGTTCTAAAAAGTATTTAAAACAATCATGATCCGTTTTTACCTTGAAGTGTCTTCCCATTAGGTACGGTCGCCATTTCTTAAGTGCATGTAGTGTTGCCAACATTTCCTTCTCATAAATAGCTTTGTGTAAATGCTTTCCTTTGATTGGACGACCTTCCAGAGAAATGGGTCTTTCTTCTTGCATTAAAACAACACCAATTCCATTTCCTGAGGCATCACATTCCACAATAAAGGTTTTTGTGAAGTTTGGTGTAGCTAAGGTTGGTGCTTGGCACATTGCCTCTTTAAGATGTTCAAAGGCCTTTATTTCTTCTGGAGTCCATGTAAATGCATCTTTCTTCAACAATGTTGTTAGAGGTGCTGCTATTTCCCATAGTTCTTAACAAAATTGTGATAATACCCTTTCAAATAGAGAAATCCTCGCAGATGCTTTATGGATGTGGGGATTTTCCATTCCTTAATTGCTTTAATTTATCTAGGGTCTACCTTCACACCTTCATGAGATACAATATGACCTAGATATTCCACCTCTTGTACTCCAAAGAAACATTTGGAGATTTTTTCATATAATTGTTTCTCCTCCAATAATTTGAGCACCCTGTCAACATGTTGAACATGATCCTTCCAAGACTTGCTATAGATTCTTATATCATCAAAAGATACTAACGCAAATTTTTCAAGGAAGGGTTTGAAAATGGAATTCATCAAACCTTTAAATGTAGAAGGTGCATTGGTAAGGCCAAAAGGCATGACCAAAAATTCATAATGACCCTCATGAGTTCTAAATGCTGTTTTTGGAATGTCTTCAGTCTTCATTCTGATTTGATGATATCTTGAATGAAGATCCAATTTGGTGAAGTAAATTGATCCATGCAATTCATCTAATAATTCATCAATGAAAGGAAGGGGAAATGTATCTTTAATAGTGAGCTTTTTGAGCTCCCTATAATCTAGACACGTGCGCCATGACACATCCTTCTTGTGCACTAATACTACTAGAGTAGAGAAATAACTTTGACTAGGTTGAATTATACCAGCCTCTAGCATTTCTACAACCATATGTTCAATTTCACTCTTTTGGGCATAGGGATATTTTTCAGGCCTGATGTTTGGAGGAACACTTCTTGGAATCAAATGAATAGCACAATCATGATCACAAATAGGTGGGAGGCCTTTAGGATTCCTAAATACCTTGGGATGGTTGTCCAATAATTTTTGGAGATCTGGAGAAATAGATGATTTCGATGTGGAAACCTCTAGCGAACATAATTGTACAATTACGCCTTGTTGTTATTTCTTTAGAAGCTTTGTCATTCTGTTAGAGCTAATTATCTTTCCTGGTTTCCCTATGATAGCCCTTAATTCAACTTCCTTTCCTTCTGAAGAAAATTTCATGAAAAGTTCTTGAAAATTAAAAGTTATTGTACCCAAGGATTATAGACATTGGACTCCTAGTACAACATCAACACCACCCACTGGAATGGAAAGTATTGGGCAATTCAATACATATTCTCCCATGGATAGCTTGATATTATGACAATTTCCCGAGAAATTGATGGTTCCTCCACTTGCAACCATCACTTGACACTCTGGTTTTGGATATATGAAGCAATTCAATTACTTGGCTATCTTAAATGATTAAAATTATGGATACTTCCCGAATCAATCAATACTATTACCTTTTTCTTCTTGATATGTTCTTCTATCTTGATAGTTTGAGGAGTGGTAATTACGGCCAATGCATTACAAGATATGTTTGGATTCTTTTCTTCATTCTCTAGGGTTTGTTCATGGTGTATATCCTCTTCTTTTGATGTTTCCTTTTCCTTTTCTTCCTCCTCTTCACAATCTATGTAAAATAATTTCTTCTCAACACACTTATGACCTTTAGTGCATTTGCTATCACAACTGTAACACAAGCATTTTTCTCTTTTTTCTTTTAATTATTGCGGTGTCAACCTTGTAGGTTGTGGAAGGCTAGGGGAAACAACACTTCAATCTTTATAGTTGTGAGTGGTAGGCTTCCTTGGGGCCATATTTTTGCTTTCCATTTTTCTTGCCAACTTGAATGCCTTCTCTAATGAATCAGGTTCCCAAAGTCGAACCTCATGTTGGATGTTATCCTTTAAATTCCCTATGAACACATCAACCCTATGCTCCTCTGGAATATCTTTTACCCTTATATTCATTTTGTGGAAGTCCTCAATGTGCTCCATCATTGAACCCTTTTGTTTGAGATTTATCAATTGGCTAAAAAAGGTGTTTCTTTTTGTATCCTCATACATACTAATTTGGTTCCAAAAATAAAGTTTCAATGCATACCTTTTGTGTGTTTTGCACATTATGGAGATCGAAATATTGCTCCATCTGTAGTATCCATGTTACGAGATCCTTACCATCAAACTTCCTCATATCGATCTTTGGAACATGGTGGATCTCCAATCCACCGTTAGAGTCTATGAAATCATGATTAACATTTTTTTTTTTCTCCTCATGAGTTTCATTTAATACCCTTTCACCATTAGTAAGCATTTCTTGTAGCAAAGTTTTCAAATCTTCCATGTCTCCTTTGACTTTTTCTTCTATACCATCCATCTTAGCTTCCATGCCTTTCTTCAAATCTTCCATGTTTTCTTTAAGTTTTTCTTTTATACCATCCATATTAGCTTCCACGCCTTTATTTAAACCATCCATATTATCTTCCACGCCTTTATTTAAACCATCCATATTATCTTCCACGCAATCCATCTTAGCTTCCATGCCTTCTTTAAACTATCCATCTTAGCTTCTGTTACTTTTTGTGAGAGTGAATTTTAATGGTAACATCAATGTCTGGTAATAAAATGATTTCTCACATGGTTGACTTCAGCTCATTTATTCCCATAGTGTAAAAATGTACCATATGTGGTTGGCAAAGACCATGGGTTGTGTCAGCATCTTGGTTTGATTGTCAGCTCCTTTAGTTTTCTGCCAGTGTTACCAGCCACTCTTATATGTTGTAGTTCATCACAACAACATCCTATATGTTGACATCCAAGTTTATGCAGTACCACTATTCCACCTATATGACTTGGTACTATTATGAGGAATAGTTATGCAACATCATTGATAATATTTTCTTCTATATGTGATATTGAGATAGATCCGCTATGTTCCTTTACGGTTATGATCAGATGATCCACTATGTATTTTGGAAATAATACTGAGAGGGGAAGGGGGTAAATCAGAATTATTAATTCAATAAATTTTCATTTCATAATTAGATTTATATACGCTACTTCAGTGAATTGAACTTGCGTGTGCACGCAACTGTTGTTAAGGAAACCAAAATATATCTAGTGAACTTATGATTCATTTAGTTCATCATGTGTTGATATTTAATCATTGCATCAGTACTTTATTAAACATTAGCTATGTGCAGTAATAACAAAATAAACCATCACACATAAGCAACACACATGAACACCAAGATTTAAGGTGGAAACCCAATGCGGGAGAAAAACCACCTGCTGCAGTCGTCTCTGTCTTCTTTTAATACAAATAAAATCTATTTACAATCTTGTATTGGTGCAGACTCATACCGGTATGTAGGCACCCACCTGTAGAACGATACAACCTTCTCTCATTCTCCAGCTTCTATTGGAAGGGAGCTACAACCCCCTAGCTCTTGTACTAGCCGATATGTTTACGAGTACATAGGTGCCTACCTATAGAAGGCTACAACCTTTTCTCTTCCTCTAAGGACCACATTTCATAAATTTTCAGACTGGATACTCCTAGTACATAAGCACACAATTAATCACCACTACAATAATTGCATCTACCAACAATCAGTAACCTTGAACAGTCAGATTACTATCATCGGAACACTATGCTGAACCCATAACCATGCATCATCAACCAGAACCAATTGTAACCTCAAAAAACATATGTCAGAATGTATACGCTACTTCATTGAAGCTAACCTACGTGTATATACTACTTCCTTTAACCAAACCTGCATATACCTCAAAAAAATTACTGAATCATAAAAACCTCTGAATCAAAATTGTATCAACCAGTAAAATTCTGAAGATCTACTGTCAAATTACAAAGATCTAAATAGACATCAACAAATATCACCCTTCTCACTTAATCAATCAATCAATTGAACTCAATCTCTTGATGCATTCAGTTTTACTTTCAGATCTAAGAAGTCATCATTGACAGACAACAATAAAACAACATCACTGATCAGATAGATCAATCATTTCTGAACAACAAGATTTTATTTTTCATATGCTAGTTGGAAGAGTCGAACCGACATGTATATGTGCCTTCACTAAGGCGAAACCATGTATATATCTGCAAATACTAATTTACAACTTTGTTGCTATTCTAGACTTCAAACATACCCAGATCATGACATTAAAGAATAAAACATGCATAAGCAATCAAATCTTACCGAACCAATATCAGATCATACAATTACAAGTCATTTTAGGTCTCATGATCCTGATCCAACATTGTATCCAAGGTGCACAAAAAATATTTCAGATCATATCATAATCATAGCCCCTGCAACATAAAATATACTTCAGATAGAAGTATTCCTGAGAAACCGTTTCACTTGAACACTTGGCCCTTTTATCTTCTCCTCCTTATATAGTGAAAGGGAATTTGAAGTGGGGGATTGGATATTTCTGATACTGCAACTATATAAAGAGATTTCCCTCAAGCAACAAAAGGAGTACAATAAATTTTCACTGAGGTATTATTCCCCTTATAAGGTGTTGCAGAGGATATGGGGGATTCACTCAATGAACCTCTAACATATTCATGGAATACTAAGTAATAACCTTAATTTGACTACTCATTGGAAAATACCTCTAAATAAAATTATTTAACCCCCTATGAATACAAACCCAATACACCTTCTCAATTTAAAAACCCCTACTTTCACTAGATATTGTAGGTATCCATTTTTTCATTAACACTTTTTACACCCCTTTACATTTTTTCATTGACTTTGAGCTCCATATACCTGCCAAATATAAAAACCTTTATCCCCTATTATATTCTCAATATATCTTGTCATTTTTTCCTCAATATATATCCCCCTATATGAATACACGTGGTATGGTATTGCTCCCCCAATGAAGCCCCTGTGGCAGAGGATTGGAAGGATGGCTTACAAATTAGAGTTTCCTCCATATTCACTATACATCCATTCTTCCATGTTTCCTGCTTAAAAATGGTAATTGGTGACAAGATCCTAGTCCAAACTATTTTTCGAGAGATTAAAGAAGAAGAAAAAATCATACTAGAACTGAAAATAGTATTTGCAACAAGGATCGGGAAGCTAAAAAATTTAGTAATTTTTATGTATCTCATCAATTGGAAGTCCCACCAGTGGAAGAGGCGACATGGGAAGATGAGTTATCTATGTATAAACATACACAGTTAGTCAAGTGTTTAGGAGAACACTTGTTTGAAGGGGGAGGGTTATGTTAAGCCCTATACAAGCCCCTTGTTTAATCCTAAATCCATGTAGTATGCCTATATATTGAATGATCACACACACACACACACACACACACACACACACACACACACACATATATATATTTTTATATTATTATGTAGGCTAAAACCTTTCATTATAATTGTATGCTTTGTCTTTTATATATACCAAGGAGACTTAGTCCTATGATATATTATCTTGTCATATACATTGTATTCATTGTAAAAGGATGTTTACACCTCAAAGTGGATTGTAGTTTTTGGCTTCTCATCATTTTTTAGGTGCATGGTTCGTAACATTTATTACCTTTTATTTGTGTTGACACAAGAGAATGAAATAACCCAAAAACTAGAGTTTCTTTAGGAATATTAAGAAGTGGTTTTATAAATGGTACAAAAGGCTTTGATGGGGTTCACTATTAACATGTATGCCTAGAGTGGTTTGTGATTTTAGGTGTAAAATATATCATTAAGTCTATCTTAGGGAGATGACCCAATATCCACCTTAATTGTTGACTTAGTGTGAAGATCCACTTTTAGATTATTACCATTAGTAAATTAATGTGGGTATGATGTAGTAAATAGTTTGTAAATTCATGGCTATTTATATTTCTATTTAAAATTATAGTCATTGATCTTATTGGATCACAACCCTCATATTAATATACCCCAAACTTTATATACTTTTCAAGTGTTTTGCACTTTTTCGGATACAAATATTAGGCTCTTAGTCCCTCATAAATAAATTGGAAATTTCATTTAAAAAATAATTACAACAACTAACTCTAATTGGGGATAATTCTCCCTTTTGCATTATTAAGGATCGTAGATCAATGCGTTTTTGCGTCTTAGGTTTGAAGAAACTATGCCAACAAACTAAGCTAATATACTTCATCGAAATTTTGTTGTGAATTCATAAAAATGACATCGATAAAATGTCAAAATTCTTTCCAAATCTTCTAGTGATACTTACCATATGACTTCATTAATGAATTAGTAAAGGAAACAATGCATTTGGGGTTACTTTGGGCTATTTTAGGTTAGAACCTACTAAACTACAAGAGTGGACCAAACTAGTAAATCCTTGATTTGAGGGCCAAAAAAGTGGAATAATGTTGAGGACCTAGGTCTTGGGATTTTTGTATACTTAAGAAAGGTCATTTATATTAATATTAAAAGACAAAAATTGAATGGACTAAAGGACAAAGTACAAAATGGGGTATTTGAACTCTGATATTAAAATATTCCAAGAACTCTATTGAGATGCTAATCAACATCTTAAACCAATTTTTTCTTCTCAAAACTAAATATTAATATTACATAGTAAATTATCTTAATATAAATGCAAAGAGATAAAAATAGTACCATATTAAAAACATGGAAATTATGCATCACAATAAAACAAGCAACCAATTATGGTGTGCAACTATCATCGTTGGAGTTCGGGTTGCAATGGGAGTAGGAAGTTCTTATTGTGTTGGGAGTAAATATGGAGTGGAGACCATTTGGTGTTTGAAATCATTAATATCATGGAGGTGCCTCTTGGAAAATTGTAAGATGCTCATGAACCAAATCTTGAAGATGAAAAGGGTCAAGGAGGATGCTTACCTCACATGGTTGAAATTACCATAGGTGTCATTGGATGTCAGCCTAGGCTTTTTGAGAATGGTCCTCTCTTTCATCTTCTGATGTATCCAACCTAGCTCTACATCTTAAACCTAAAAATATAGTAGGTTCAATGACATCCTTAATGACATTAAATTATTCTTAACATTTCTTTAAGCAAGCATGGAGGGATTTAGTTTCGTTTGTTAGGAAAAAGGGACAATAGGCAAGATCCATTATAAGGGGGATACCGAATCCAACACATTCACTGTTATTTTTACAAAACCCATAGAGATAGATCATAAAAGGATGAATAAGACACACAAGGTTGAGTGGGAAAGGAGGAATACTTAAGAAGTAGAAGGATGGAGGAACATGACATCAACATTCCCTTATAAAAGATGCATGTAAAGGGATGGAGGAACATGACATCAACATTCCCTTATAAAAGATGCATGTAAAGGGATGGTAGGAGCTTATTGGAGCATGGGATGTAATAAATCCTCTCCCTTATAAATTTAAAATGATGTTACCCATATGTGGAAAGGTGGACCACCCATTCAAATATAAAACAAAACCCCACCCAATTTCTACCTGCATATGGTGGTTATGCATGACAATCTATGTAATGTTGGAGAAAATCGTATGCATTAAAATAGAGTATGCCCTCTTCCATTGTTGCAACTTGATTAACCATTACAATTGTAATTGGATTTTTATCACGGGAATGATGGGAAAATGAGTCATTTTTGAAATTATTGGAAATAACCATGGTTCTCTAAAGAATACATAACATAAAATAGAAGGGGAGATTTATGTTTCCTTTCAACACTCTGATGACAATCATGGAGTTTCCTGTCATGGTGGTTGTTGATAGGGCTCTAAAGGTGAGGATAGAAATACCTTTCTACTAACAAGGATTCTTCTTCAATGATTATGGTGGTGACTCATCCTCATGCAAAAGAGACAACTTGCTTTCTAATGAGGTCAATTATGAACAACACTCCTCCTTGGGTCTCTTACCACCCTTAGATCACCTTTTATGGCTCCACTATAAAAAAATAATAATGAGATATTCCACTTAGTTAATTATCAAGCTCTCCTTTACCTAATTAGAGTTTCCAATTGTTGTTTCTACAAGAATTGTCAGAGACAAAGGGGGGAACTTCTAGTGAGAGAAGGATGTTCTAGAACCATGTCCTCTCTTGATTTCTCCAGTTCTAGTTCAAGGATGCTTTTATACCATTTGAGATAATCATCTCCTCTTCTAGCCTTTAGGTCGAGGACACAATCTCCATTAGGGACTAGCCTTGTTCTCGAAAAATTGAAGCCATTTCTTCCATGGTAGGTACATTAAGAGTGTAATTTGGAAGTCCAACATTCGCTTCACACTATAGTACGAAATTACAAATATCAAAAGGATTGAAGGAAGATATTCATGTTAGGATAAATTTAAGTAAAAACTATGTAATAAGGCATAAAGCTTGAAAATAACACCTTTTAAAGGGCAATGTGATCTTAAAGTGGTGAAAAGAAGGTCCGCCTAGAAAACATCAATGTGAGAAAAATACAATTTATTTTGCTAATAGGCACTTTAGTAACACCATAATATTGGAGAGATATTGTCACATAACATTATGTTAAAACATAAAAATAAAAATACATTAAAAAATGAAAAAAATGTAGGTTTTAGAGAAAACAAAATACAAGTTGGTTTTCCTTCATTTCCATCCTCCAAAGAGGGTTTTCTCATCCACTCTTCTTGTTTATTTGTAAGCATTCCCCATCCTCCCTCTTAGAAACCTTGAGGATACACTCCAACTGAAATTAAGTCATTTTAGCGTGTTTGAACTTTTGCGTTAGGAGATATTACGGTTGATCACCTGCAATGATTTCCTCATATCTCTTTATGAGTAAAAATAATTGGCAATCCATAGATCATATTCGGCCTAAAAACTAATAACATTAACATGACTAGGGCTTTGTTAACCTAGGATTTTGTGGATGTGATTGGAATGGTTATAGAGCGGGTATAAATACACAATGGGTTATAGAAGGATTGAAATAAATCAAATCAAGAATATTATAAATTGGTGAGTGGCTTTCTACAAACATAAAAACATATTGTTGAAGAAGGCATATGAATTGTCTATGCTTTGCGAGGTTGAGGTGGAAATCATCATCTTTTCAAGATGCAGAAAATTGTGTTAATTTTCTAATAACAAATGTGGATATTTCTTACTCAAATTCGGACCTTCCATTCCTTGCCATTATTCTCCTTCTAAATGTGCATAACAAATTATGGTAAATGTTATTAAAATAATTGTTTCTATGCCTAATGCAGAAGAACTCAAAATATCTTATGAAGTATCAACATATAAAATATTCCATTACATAATATGCTAAACATAACTTGCAACATTAGTTGGTAGGCTCTAACCTCATTTATTGGATTTTGATATATCCACAGCCAAAGTATTTGCACCCACTATCTGAAACAACCAAATATGTAGAAATCCACCACCCCACTATTGTCTACAAATATTCTGTGTATGAGCAAAAACAAAACCAATATGCAAGAATATAGAATCAATTTTTACCATACATAACATATAGATATATTTTATATTATGTTATTATAATTCTATAGATGTTTTTAAATCAACTTAGATCTATTTAATCATAGATTTATTTAGCATTGAAAGGGACAAATCTCTTAGGGTGCAAACCTTCATTTAAATTTTGTAATCCAGAAAGAAGTTTGCACGTGGAAAGATTTGATGTCTAGATACTTGATAGAGTTAAGACTAAAGATATAACAACTATACATAAATGGCATCTATAACATAAAACTAATAGTCTAAAATGAAACTAAAATGAAAATCCCCTATATATAAAAGTGGAAAAACATATAAAAATAAAAGAAAATCACAACAACATTAAAAATAAATAATAAATATATCTTTATTTTGTTATTTTAAATATCAATAAATTATTCACATAAATTATTTTATATTGGTATTAAGTTTAGGCTTTTGTGATCCATATCAAGTTTTTGAGACTCAAAAAATATTTTATATTGTATTTTAATAAAATAAACTAATCATACAATTTTCTATTTAATTTCTATTTTAACAAATCAGTATTAAATTAAACTATACAAAATCATGTTAAAAAACTTATTAAATAGTATATTATTATTTTTTTAATAAAAAAACATTATTCATGAGATAGAATCAAAATTACATAGAGATTGAAGTTCCAAAAACCAAAATATAACTTCTTACAGTGAAATAGACCTGGAGAAACCATGAATGGTACCTGGCCTTTGTATGAAAAAAAATGGATCATACATGAGGAAAAGGCTTTGGATCATACATGGGTCGTGATCTTTTTCATGCCCCTGGCTTTTGCATTTCAGGGACCAAACTTCTTTGTGCACCTCTGGCCGAACTTCTCTATCCTTCTTTAGATTTTGGAACTTTAGGAAAAGGTTCTGCAACTATGCATGAATCTGCTAAACTCCCAAATTAGCATCCTACATCGGTGTCCCATGCAAACTCATTGCAATCTCCAGGGCTTCCACTTGGGTCCCAATATTTTCCTACGATAAAGCAACCCTCAGATGAGGTAAGAGCGAAGCCACAAACCATTCGCGGTGCTACCTATCTATAATATTCATGTTGGCTTTGTGAATTATGCAATTCAATCTCTAATCCAAATCCCAGGGTGTCTCGCCATGCTTCATCATGATCTCCTTGAATCCCATAATTGATTGAGCTTCAAACTTAGGCCTACTAAACTCCTTATTCAATGTAGTGTGAATATCTACTAATGAAGCCATCGGGTTATCAGAGTAGTACTTAATGTATCATGTCAGTGTGCATCCCTGTAAAGAAGTGACCAATGTTGCTTTCTTCATCTGATCGTCCGTTATACCCTAAGCCTCCCATACGGCCCTTGTGACGAACCAAAACTAGTCTAGGTCCTCTATTCCCAACCCCTTGAACACAAGAACTTTTACTGAATTTGCCATATTTCACAATGGCAGAGGTGGTAATGGTGTGGGCAAAGGTGTATGTGATGGAGGTGAAGATGGAGGTGGTGTGGGTGGATGGGGTATTCGCGGGAACCCTTGTCTTATCAATTGAACAATGCTATATGGAGAAGCCTGTGCTGCTTCCTCGTCATCACTCAGAGGAGGTCCAATCAGAGTGCTATATTCAGGGCTTATTTTCCCTCTATCCCTGAAGGTCTTTCCACTTCGCATAGCTCCAAACATCAAGGTAGCTGCATAACCTGCTTTTCACACAAGAGAATCTTAATCCAAGTATTTAAAGGCCCTAAATACTTAACTCGCGGTCCCTTGAAGAAGCGGCGCTCTGCTTCGCTATAACTAACAGATGTATCGACCACAAGCTCTATCATGAATCCTCCTATGATATGATTGAGTAAGTTATCGACAACTCATGTGATCTTATTTTTTGAGGCTTCCAATCTCCACACTAACTCTATGGTCCACACTATCGGACCGTCAAGCCTCCAACTTCCTTGGTCGTCTACTAATTTAGCGATCCACTCGTATAATTCAATTGGGAAGGAACAAAAGAAGATTTTGTGTATCTCTGTGTACAGATATCTGTCCAAAAACTATTCTTTCGTCAATTGCAGGTTCTTGTTCTCTTTCACAACGAATTCATGGATCTTCCTATCCAACCAGTCTTCAATTTCCTTCTTAGTTGGATTCCAGTGATGCAACATCACACATCTCTTTATGCAAATCCCGGTCCCGAAAGCATAACCATTTGTTGGCTTAGTGGGCCTTGACCCATGTTTAGCATTAATTAGCCAAGCATATCACTACACTACTGGCCATTTCGGCATCAATCCACAGAGCGCGGACTGAAGTCTCACCTGAAGCAGTATGGGGGGATGCAGGAACCAAGTTTCTGCACCCAGAGATGGTATTGATGTTGTTTTATACCCAAAACTTGTCTTCACACAAATCGATAAGCCTTTGAGGGCTTATGGATACACTTCCCTTATCGGGCTTCTAGACCTTCGCGAAGGTCTACGATCACCCTTCATGGACCCTAAACAGGTGATTTATCTACTTACATGCTCCTGTAAGTGTTCTTACCTCTGTATTTACCTTGATCGACTTAATTATCTGATAACTTCAACATGTATTAAGATATTCTACGCGTAAACAGATATTATTACTTGCGTTCATATAAAAGAGTGAAACATATAGATTCGCGCATCAATATAGCATTAAATCATAAACCCAATATTCTTCATAACATAATCACATGCATTCATAACAAAAGTAAATAGGTCAACACATGTAATTCCAGAACAATCCTCTTTATTAATGCTTCAGATCTTCTTTATAGACTCTAACTATCTTGCATACATAGTTATAGGAGTCCGCACACTCAACTGTGAATGTCTACCCTAGGCCTCCGCGCACACAGCAGGAGAGCCTCTTTCCTACACTAAGACTCTTCGCTCTTAGCTCTTACTGACCCATTACCAAATCTAATTTCAACTTCAACTATTGCCTTAGACTCTTCTAAGACTTCCCTTTTGATACAATCCCATGGTTTGCGAACCATGGGTAGATCTCCTAAAGCCGACATGACTTACATTAACAAAGTGTGGAAACCCTTTATGACACTTTACATATTCGTGCTTTGCAACCACAAAATGCAGAGACGTTACACTTTTTTATACAAAAACTTGGGCTTTCTGCCCCAAAACTTGGGCTTTTAACCCCAAAATTGACTCTAGGGGACCCGTTCCCAACAACATTCAACATATTGTATTAGTATATACAATGCACAACAGTTTGCAAGTTCTAAATAAACATTGGATTGATATTTAAATGTAAAATTACTCATTTCTCTACTAAGCCAATAGAAGATAATTGAATAATAAATAATTTGGATCCATACGATCATGAAAAAAATATATTTACTTGTCCTTGGGGACATTTCCTTATCATGTTCTACCCTTTGGAATTTATAATGATCTTATGACCTTCCAAAGGGTCATGACAAAGATATTTTTTGACTTGATTCATGATTGCATAGATATTTTTATTGATGTTTTCATAAACTATGGTGTTATCTTTGAATTAGTTTTGGCTAATCTAAAAGAGGTATTGAAAAAAGGCAAGGAATGTCATGTAGATATCAACAATGAAAGATATTTGATGTTCTAAACTAAAGGAGTGATGTGAGGGCATCATATTTCTTCTAAAGGCATCAAAGTTTACCTAATGAAAAAAGGCAAGGAATGTCATGTAGATATCAACTATGAAAGATATTTGATGTTCTAAACTAAAGGAGTGATGTGAGGGCATCATATTTCTTCTAAAGGCATCAAAGTTTACCTAATGAAGATACAGGTAATAGTGAACTTACCAAGTCCACAAACACAAAAGGAGTTATGTATCTTCTTCAAGCACACAAGTTAATATCGACACTTCATTGAAAACATTTACTCAAATAGCTCATCCTTTGTTTTCTTTACTTACTAGAAGTGTTTATTTGGTATGGAAATATATCTTCCATCACGCCTTTGAGGAGTTTAAATTGAATTTGTTTGAGGCTCACACATAAAGAGGACCCAATTGATCCCTCTCCTTCATATATCTACATATACTTTAGAAACCACCACTGGAGTCATCTTGGGACAATAAGAAGATCAAAATCCAAACACCATATATTTTATTTGTAATAATATCTCCCTCATATAATTGTATTACACTATGATAGAAAATAATTTGTTGTTGTAATCCATGAAATAAATAATTTTGGCATTATCTAATTGGGCATCTTGTGATTTTACATGATGATCATGTTGTCATCAAGTATTTAATGAAAAAACCAATTTCTAATGGTATAGTTACTAGATGGTTGCTAGAGATAATCTTGGCATCCACACATATGAATTTAATGAGAAAATCAACCTTCTCCTGAAGCCCAAAACCTCCACTGGAAAATATTGGCCTTCTGCAGAAAATAATTTGGCTAGAAAAAATCCCTATAAAAATGAGAAACTGGAAGTCTCCTGGATAAGAATAATCCCATAAATATCCTTCTTAATTACTGTTGCTAAAAACCTCCCGATGTCTCACTGAAAAGTCACCCAACTCAATGTTTGATATTTCTCCAATGTTTCCCATTAAGCACCCTTTATAATCTCTCATTCACAAATGAATGGAAAATATTAGAAGTTATCTTGTCCCAATCAATGGCTAAGATAATGTTATAAACTTTGAAGAAGATTGTAGAGCTGAATCGATCATATCTCAACTAATATCAATTAATTAACCACTTTCCCTAAGTTTTAACTTAGGAAATATTTAAAACTCACTAATTGAATTAATTAATACATTTTTCGTAGGTGAAAATTAGGAATAAATACATGGGCTTGGAGATAATTAATTCCTTTGTGTTCCTAGCCTTAATGACACCTCTCAAGACCAGAACACCTGTCCATGCAACATTATTTAACACTCCATCTTAATGAGGAAGTTGTTCTCCATAACACCCAACTTGTCCCTAGAGAAAAAAAAACTTGGATTTATTCAAGGCCTTTGTCAGAATGTCTGCCACTTGTTAATCTGTAGGAACATACTGTAGTTGAACTAATCTACGCTGTTAGTGTCGGTATCTTCATCCCTCCATCAATGATCAAATTTCTCTTTTTTGCATGCATATTAGGTGTCCCATCTGATCAGCTGCATTCCATTAGGTCATGGATCCACTGATGGTAGTGGTTCACTGTCAATTCCCTCATGACATTTACTTGCTGGCCTGTTTTCACATGTTTAGCTCATTTACTGTCATTTTATGTCATTTCATTTGTAAAAGACATTTTTAGGGTTTTAGGTCTCACTAGGTCTAGGGTTTGTCACCATGGTCATCAAAAAGCTAATAAAAGGTCAGCAGACACATGAGGTGGTCTTATAAGTTCATCAGATCAAAATTTCACTAATAATATGCTCAATAAATGATTTTTACCTCAAAATCATGTTTTGAGGTGAAAACATCGTTTTTATTTCCTATGTACAGAATTGATGTAATTTGAAATATTTTCTATATGTAATAAGTTCTAGTTGTTGCCCTTGTTCACCTTGCCAACTCCAACCACTGCAGACAAAAGTAAAACATCAATGCATCAGTTTACCAAATGATCAAGAAAAGTCAATTCAAATGAAAAAATAGAGCTTATGTCCAAAAGTGACTTTGACATTAGAAAAGTGGGTTTAGAATAAGTAAAAATTAAAATCCATCCATATATAAAGTGAAAGGAGTGCCATTTATCATTTTATTGTGCAAAATACCCTCGGAGAGAAAAAAATTGTGATTTGGAGGAAGATTGAACTTTGGAGGTCAAAAACCTTGTTTTTCAAGCAAACTTGCCTAGCACTACGCATTATAGGCAATGCACTGCGCATCAGTGACTTCTTGCCAGTATTAAATTGCACGGGCGCTGCGCATTGGGCCCAGTGCACTGCGCATCAGTCTAGAAGTTCCCAATCGTTCTAAATTGTTCAATAACCCTCAAAAACGTTGTATTTCCACTCTACAAGTAAGTTATCATCATCCTTAAGCTGAATTTGATCTCTCACCACTGTTCTTCATGAGTTTTGCATGTTGAAAGTTAAACCCTAGCTTGTCTCCACTATTCTCCATTTCATTGTTAAATTTCACTCCATAATCACAATCCATATCATTAAAACTCTTTCCTCCCTTCCATTTGCCTAAAACACTCGATTTATCCCATTTTCCATATCCCACTCCCCTAAAACAACTCATTCCCTTCACCAAACCCTAAATCCCTCACTAAACCCTAGTTTCTCAAAACTAATCCCTTCATTCCCAAACTCCATTTCCTATTAGTAAAATCTCTTCAAACTCATCTCCATTGTCCTCCCTCATTACCATTTTCTACCATATCATCACCACATCCCTTCCCTAAGACAAGCACCAACACCATGGCAAGAAACAGTGAGTCAAGCTATGAAGAGGAGACACTAAGTGACAGTTCAAGAGAGAGGAATGTATAGCCTAGGAGATCACACAAGGGTGGAAAAATTATTAGAGAGGAACCTATTAACATTGTTGAACTCCTTGCTTGCCCCCTTGCTACCACTTGTTTCAAATACCAATCTTGCTTTGAGTTTTTTGAGATGGTTGAGAAGGTTAAGTATCATCATGAACTGGCAAGGAAATTTGTCATAAACATGGAGGATATAACATGGTACATCTTGCTGGCATCAATTTCACTCTTTCACCAGCCATTATTTAGAAGAAACTAGAATGCCAGATGTAGGGGAAAGGTGGAACAAAAGACAGAATATTAGCAAACAACATTATGAACCATACATTAAGGCCAAATATCATGGTAAATTGAGCAGGGTCTTTCATTTCAAGTTCTTGGAGGACCGGTATGTTCCACTTATGAAACTCATCATCAAATACTTCACATGTAAGGGTAGGTTCTCCAGACTCTATGCCTATCATATCAAATTACTTATGCATTTCACCAGGGTTAGAATGATGATTATTCCATATTTCATTTGCAAAAACATATAGAGGATGACTATGATTGTGAAAAGAAAACCATACCCACAACAACTTAATAGTATTTATCACTTTGCTATCATAATTATTATTATTGTGCATTATCTTACTCAGTTGGGAGTGCCATGGGACACCTTCATTTCCCATGAAATCTTCAAGGGGCCTCAAATTTTTGTAGACCCTCAAGAGGAAGGTGGAACTTCCGAGCAACAAAAAGAGCATGAAAGCAAAACTGAAGAGGCTTACATTCCTGTGTTTATAACTTATGAAAAAGGTACAAGAAGACTTTTTGTAGTTGCCAAATGAGTATTATCTCCACCAGGGGTGGAAGGGGTCTCATTTCCTTCACCAGATAACAGGAAAATGCTATCTTCACCTGGGGTTAAAGGGGCTTTGCCTTCTTCTTCAGAAATATAGGTATAATACAAAGGAAAGAAAAAAATTTCATGATGAAGGGCCTACTGAAGGGC
The DNA here is from genome assembly GCA_031772625.1 of Pinus tabuliformis. Taxonomy (NCBI): domain Eukaryota; kingdom Viridiplantae; phylum Streptophyta; class Pinopsida; order Pinales; family Pinaceae; genus Pinus; species Pinus tabuliformis. Next base: position 804,952,193 of record CM062818.1, on the reverse strand, counting down.
AAGACAGGGATTTTGTTTTGGTTGAGGAAGATGACACTGATTTGAACTCCCAAAGCTCAAGACTCAAGGATGTGGTCATCAAAGAGAAAGAAGTTGAGATCCAAGCCTTATCACTTGACCTTGAGAGGACTAAGTGGATCATTAACTTCCTTGAGAAAGAGAAAAAGCAATTGGAGGACAAACAAACAATCATGGAGCTGCAAACCATTAGGGAAAACCAACAAGTGGAAAAAAAAAAGGAAAATCAAGATGACATCACTAGAACAAGAAATAGAGGCTAACCGAGAATCATGGTTGGAAAGAGTGAATATCCACCTTGAGAAGCTGTTAGATAAGGCTAACAAGGAGAAGAACTGGTTGTGCCACATGGCTTATCACTATTTCGCCCGGAACAAAATTTGCAAGACAAGGATAAGAAGCCTAAAAGCTAAGTTAAAGAGAGCCTTAGAAGCCAAAAGGGAGCAAGATAAACTTAAAAATTTGGCTGAAGCTTCCTTGGCTCAGCAAAGCAACTAGTAAGCTTGCCTCTTACCAATTTTGAAGTAATTTTGAGAAATTTTTGTCATTTCACAAATTCTAATTGCAAAACACAGGAATTTTCCTCTGATGCGCAGCGCTAGTGGTGTTGCGCATTGAGATAGCTTGGAATTTTGACAAATGGCTTACATTTTTGGATTCCTTATGAAAAAATATTGAAACCCAAAAAGTTTCATGAAATTTGGAGGAGATCTGGGTCACCTAAAGGGCAAAAAACACCTTAAAAATGCCGTCTCTGCCACTTTTTGGATCCACAGGAAGAAGTCTTGGGAGAAGTGATTTTTGAAGGGGAAAATGGACTCTAAATCCAAAAATTCTAGTTTTCCTATAAAGTAGATAGATAGCGATTTCCAACAAGCCATCTTGGAGCTAATTTGGTGAAGGGGAAGGCCTTCAAACTCAGCCTTGAAGTGGCACTGCGCATCAGGCAAAATTTTGCCAATTGTGCTAAAAAAACTCATAATTTCGCCCAATTTTCTACCGGTTTGATTTTTTCTTCTCTCATGGTAAAATTCATGATGTAATATGATGTTAATTGATGTACTATGATGTAAAAATGATGAAAAATTACTTAAGGAGGTAGATACATCAGTTATAAGTGGTTTTGAGCTAAATGAATCAGTTTCCATAGTTTTAGAGGCAAGTTGTTCCACTGCCTATTTTTCAGTTCCTAGTTTAGATCTTGTTGAAACAACTCCTTGACTCATGTATTCGACCCCTGATGGCTAGCATAGGTGGTTTCATGCCTATATCTTGTACTTTCTTATTCATTTTTCAAGGTTAGACTCTTGTGGATGCATTGAGCACTATTGTACATCACTTCTGCAGTTTGGTAAGGAAATGAACCAAGGTTTTGCAGCATTTTGTGCGATTCTTGTGGTAATGTGAATTAGAATTGTTTTCTTCTCTGTTACTTAGTTTATCTTAAGTTTATATGTGCCATCATCTCTCTCTTTCTGCATAACTAAATGAATCAAGTGTGAAAGGTGGAATCCATTAGTGTGTCAGTGCTTTGCCTTGGGGTTTCTTTAGTTTTAAATGTTTTTTGTTGTTTGAAGAGGACTCATGACATTTTCATGCCCTATCCAACTCCTCACCAGTCTTTACACTCACCATTACATTCATTTCAAAGTGCTAAAACACTTTCCTACCTCGTCCCACAGAAAACTCTACAAATCTAAGTTGATTTCCCAGACCCAAAACTGCCTTTCTCATCTGATCCAGCAACCAAACATTAAAATCAATCAAATTCCTCTGAGCATATACCTAGCCTAAAATTAGTATTTACATCAATCATCTCTAGCATTATTTTCCATATTTTCTTGATATTTACAAGGAGAGAGCCCTCTCCCAACCTGGTAGGGCTAGCTACCAGGTTAAGCGTGGTTTGATGTTACCGTAGACCTGCCTTTCTTAGCCTAATGTAGATTTAGGCTATAACATATGCTATGCACAATACCTAACAAAATGGTATTAAATTTCAATATGTTTTTACTGATCATGAATAATGGATTCTCAAATAGCTTGATGAAACTTTGGTTATCATAGTGAATGATGGTCGATTTTATAATCTGACCAAACAATGCGACTAGTAAATTTTGAAGCCATATGGCCTCACATGCTTCCATGCTTGTTGCCATGTACTCTTCTTTTGTAGAGCTTAATGCAATAAACTTCATCTTCCTATTGTACTAAGAGATACCCTAATCCCATGTTGAAGCAACACCCTGAAGTTATTTTCTTGTCCATTACATTACTTGTCGAGTCTATATCAGTTTAGCTAATCAACTTGACACCGTAAACTTGAGTATATTTCATTTCATTATCAACTGTACCTCATATATACCACAACACATTCTTTTTTGTTGTCTAATGCACTCTCTTTTGTTCCACCATGAAATGAATAAGAGTTTTTACTGCAAAGAAAATGTCTGACCTTATGTTGATCATATACATAAGATATCCAATAAGTTGTCTATATAAGGTGGGGTTGATTCGGTCTTTCTTTGATGCATCTATTTTCCTCCAATTAGTTATCATAGGTGTATGCATGGGTCTACAAGCCAACATCTTGAATTTCTTCAAGATATCCAAGGTATATCTCCCTTAACCAAGGAAGATTTCCCCATCTTTCTACCACACCCTGAGTCTTAGAAAATAGTGCATCAACCCCAAGTCCTTCATTTTAAAATTTGCTGCTAAGTCCTTGTATTATTTTATGAGCCCTAGTGACCTATTAAAAAATAGATCATCTGCATGCAAAACGAGAATGAGTGGTTCACCTCCAATCATAATATATTATAGGTTCAAATTTGCCTCACTCCTCACTAATCCCATCTCCTACAAATATCTGTCAATATTACCATACCATGCTCCGAGAGATTTCTTGAGTATATATATCGCTCTCTTCACCTTTCGTACATGGGATTCCCTCGATGTACACCTCATCTTCTATGACTTCATTCATGAATGTCACCTTGACATCCATCTGATGAGTCTTCCATTCCATCTATGTTGCAAGTGGGATAATAGCACTAATGGAAGTATACCTAACCATGGGAGAAAATGTCTCCTCATAATATACTCCCTCTTTCTATTAGAAACACTTGGCCATGAAACTAGCTTTGAATTTTTCGATGCTACCATCTGCAACATGCTTGATCTTAAAGATCCAGTGAGAACCAACCATTCTCCTATCCAATGGTCTAGGCACCACCTACCAAACATCATTCAACATGATGGACTTTTACTCTTCCACCATAACATCCTACCACACCTAATGTTTTGCAACCTCTTCATAGCTGGAAGACTCAATGTCAATAAGTTGAATCATCAATGCCTTGTAGCATGAATATCTCTCTGGTGGTATCCTATCCCTATTGCTCAATATAGAAGCTCCTAGAAACTCTTGTGCATCTCTCAATGTATGAAACACCTCATTCCTACCAATTAAAGTGGGTGGAGATTCAAGCTCCCCATCATTCTCCTACTCCTTATTTGGTAAACTTTCCTCTACACTTATAGTTGTACTAGTCACTTTACTTGTACTTGTGCCTTGCACCCGAGATTGTTGTTCAACCCTTGTAGCTTCTACTCGTTGACTATGATCAATTGTTGGCAACTCCCGAGATCTCCTAAAGGCTTTCTCCTCCTGAAACATAATGTCCCATATCATGATGATATTCTCAGTCTCTGGAATATATATCTCATATGCCTTGGATGTTTCATTGTAACCAACGAAATACCCCTTCTCTATAGTTGAATCTAGCTTGGTTCACTTCTCGCCTACAATGTGAGAATAAGAGATATTTTCAAAAATCCTAAAATGATCGACTTATGGATTCTTCTCTGTAAATTCCTTCTCATGTATCATCTTTCCCAACACCTTATGCAGGACCCTATTTTGAATGTATTTTTTTTCTACATGCTTCTACCCAAATATATCTAGGCATATCATGATCATATAGCATGACCCTTGCTACTCCAACTATGGCTATGTTCTTGCATTTTGCAATGCCATTATGCTGTTGGTCATATGGGGATGTCCATTCCCTCTTAATTATCTCCTTTGCACATAAATCGTTGAGGGATTTCTTAATATACTTGCCTCCATTATCTATGCAAAGTACCTTTATCTTCTTTCCTATTGACTTCTCCACAACAGTTTTAAACTCTTGGAAGTGACTAAATACTTCATCTCTTGTCTTCAAGAAGTATATCTAGGTCTTCCTAGAGAAGTCATCAATGAAGGTCACAAAATATTCATAACCCCTAAGAGACCTTGTGGGTAATGGACCACAAATATCAAAATGTATCAACTCTAAAATACCATGGGTTCTACTATCACTCCTTGGAAATATTATTTTTAAAAGCATTCCAAGTATGCACACTTTGCATACATCATCATGTTCTATACACACCTTTGGAATACCTGTCATCATTTCTATAAGCATATTAACTGATCCATGATGGATATGACCCATCCTCCTATGCCATACACCTCCTATATCTCTGCTACAACTTCTTCTAACCAGTGCCTTTACAGTATCAAACTGCAACCTATACAACTTGTTGCTTCTTACCCCAATCTCCTTTAATAACTTCCAATCTTGGTGTTTCAGATACACCTTTTGTCGTGTTAGCACTTAGAAATGTCCTCTTGGTTGTGAAACATGAATTCTTAAGGTAAATTTTCAAACCGGTCTTGTAGATTGAAGGATAGCCCCTTCAATCTAGAGAGGCCTCTCTCTAAAAATTTAATAACTAAATGTTTAGCAACTAGCTGTGTCTCCAAACAATGGCTAGATCTTTAGTAGGGTTTTTATATTTTGGATGTGGTGGTTGGGTAGGGTTGAAGAAATATAAACTATTTGGAAATGGTGTCAAATCTAAGTGTTTATAAAGACTATTAATGTCTGATAAAATTCTCCACGAAATAGAGGCCAGGTAAATGATGTCTATTTTTGAATATTATCGTTGTAGTATGAAAGTGGAAGAAAGGATTAACAATCCATCACATTTGAATCATATAACAATGGATGAATTTCAAATATAACTTTAGAGGAAATTTGTGAGTATTTAATTTTACAAAATGGAGCATCTAACAAAGGATGAGTTCCACAACATTTACTTTTAGTTTAAATACTTAGAAGATTTACACATAAATGAACAATGGAGAAAGGAATCACATACACATGAGAAAAGAGACAAAATTCAAAACATCATCATCATGAATCTATGGTATGAAATCACTTTGTACTTCTGCACTTGATATAATTAATACTTAGAAAATATTACAAAATAGAGCAATAGTTTATTTTTCTTCTCAAAAACTTGAATATCCAAAATTTTTTCCTCCTTTTTGATGTATTATATAGGAAAAATACATAAATTTTCAAATCTAAAAAGTTTGGTAGCATAACTATAAAATATTACAAATATCTAAGAGTTTAATTTACAAAATCTAATTAAAATCCTATCTTTCTAGCTATTAGGATATCTATTTTTTATTTAAACATTGTTGAAAGCATCCTAAAACTATTTTACACATCCTCCTCTTTTATTCTTTTGGAAAAAGGATGAGTCATAGATAAAGTGTAGGAATGAAACTATTCACACCCTTGCAGGATTCATATTTGGAACTGTGACTCATATTCCTCCTTGGTAGCAAAACTGATACATGAACCTGTAAAATTTGTTGAAAGTGCACAATTGTCTTGTGTAATTGTTTACTTCTTTTAAGGATCTTTTCTCTTATGTTGACTCGTATTTTCTGCCCTCCTTTAGCTTAAAAACCCTTTATGACATATTAACATAGTATATCAAAAATAAACTAATTGTAAAAAAGATGAAATGAAGCATACCAAAATACTAAAGTAGAATTAGGGTTTTCCAATAAAATTACGGTTTTGTATATTTCTCTGCCAATGAGGTAAACTGATCACTCTCCCATAACTTATACAACCTGAGAAAGGACGTTTAACTTGTCTTGGTTTCTTGTCATCCTTCTGGTACCTTTGTGTATGTTTTTCTAGATTTTAGGGTTTCTTTCCCTTTTTTGCCTGCATACTATATTTTCCTGGAGAAACCATGAATGGTACCTGGAGAAACCATGAATGGTACCTGGCCTTTGTATGAAAAAAAATGGATCATACATGAGGAAAAGGCTTTGGCATTAAATGTGTCGTAATATTTTTGAGTAAAAACAATTTTTATTTTTATTTTTAAATAATTTTAAATAATAATTGAATTGAAAGAAAAATATTTAGAAATTATTTTAGTAATATTTTGGCATCCTCCTTACAGTGACGCGTCACCTTTTTTTAGAAGTTAATTTAGTAATAATTTGGCATCTCCCTACAGTTAAGTCCCCAGTTTTATTATTTTTAAATCAAATTTTGTTAACATTTTACTTAACTAACCAAAAATATTAAAGTAATATTTGTATTTAATTTTAATGACAAAGGTGATAAAAATATATTAATATTAAACACTAATACATATATTAACTATTCTAATAGTCCAAAGTAATATAGCTGTTTTCTAGTCAAACTTGGTCATTGGAAGTTCTTCTATCCCTATTTAATATGTAACCATGATCTAATTTTTTAACTTATTCTAACCATGAAACACATAGTTGGTTAGACTTAAACAAAATTCTTTTAATGTGATTTTTCCCAAAATATTTCTATCATACATGAAAAATATTTTTAATTTTATTTTTCAAACCAAAGGGAAATGATGGCCGACTTTAAGACTCAAATGACTCAAACAATTTAAAGCGTTTCCATATAAATTGAGTTAAAAGCATGTTCCCATTTATCATTCTAAAAATTCAAATCAAGCTTGCTCTACGCGGCATTCATTGATTTTGTTGAACGTATTTCGACAGGCAAGTTCCCCCTTTAATTTCAATAAATCTCTTGGAGTTGTCAGAGACAGGGTTTGCATCCAGCGGTCCGAGATCTGCAAGAATTCTACACCTTTAATTATCCTTCCTTCCTGCGGATCTTGGAGTTTGATAGACGTTGTCGGTCACTGTAATTTACAGGAATCGGCTTTTTCTCTCCTCAAATGGTCAGTATTCTGCTTTGCTTTAATTTTCCTTTAAATGCTTAAAGGTCCACTGTTTTGGTGAAACAAATTCTGTTAAGGTCTTTCTTTGAAGGTTTTCTTTCTTAATACTTGCAGGCGAGTGCATGTTCTGGGATGGCTGTCAGTGACGAATGCAAGTCTACATTCTTTGATCTGAAGAGGAAGAAGATATATCGCTTCATAATATTCAAGATTGGCGAAAATGAAAATCAGGTCACGGTAGATAAACTTGGTGGCCCTGGTGAAAATTATGATAGCTTTAGGGCTTCTCTTCCGGAGACAGAGTGTAGATACGCGGTCTATGACTTAGATTTTGTGACCGAAGACGACTGTCAAAAGAGCAAGATATTCTTCATTTCCTGGTAAGTATGCCAACGTTACTGTTAAGTTTTATTAATTTATTATTTCATAATGATTTTTAACTATTAAGTCGTTGAATTAAGTGGAAATTTTATTAATTTATTAATTTAAATTTTTATATTATTTGCTATTTTTAGCATATACTCACTAGTTAAAATGCCAAAAATAGAAGTTTTCTTTGTAAATAGTATCGTACCCAAAATAAAATCCTGATGTTGAGAATTGGGAGGTTTTGAAGGAATCACGAAAGGTCATTTCCCATGCAAGATCCATTCCCTAGAATCAGTTATAAAAATCAAACCATTCATCTTTACTAGTGAGAATCTAAGGAATTTCCTATTGCTTAAAAGCCTTTCATTAACCAAAAATATGGAAGATTAGGAAATTCATCCATATAGGTTAAGATAAAGGTCATTATTTTCTAACTTAGTAATTGGAGAACCCATAGTAAAAACCATTTTTCGTCAACGTTTCAAATCCCAACACGGATCTATAGAAATGACTTTATTGTGATAAAAATAGTAGAAGGTTCCCAATCAAAATTTTATATGCATCCATAATACTTTGACATTTTGCTAAGTAGAGAAAAAATGGGAGAATATCTTAATAAATGCTTTCACTCTACTTTAATGTGCTCCTCTAAAGCATAGCAGCTAATGGGTCAACCAAAGAAACGCACAAGATATTTGGGGATAGGCCTATAACCTAAAGCATTTGGAGGATGTTTTATGACAGCCTTGAAGAATGGATTTCATCATCTTTTGATTTGCAAAAAGAATTCTATGAGCTAAAGATGGGATCTATGACCAATGAAGACTACACTAGCAAATTCTTGGAGTTATTGAGGTATGTTCTTTACCTCAAGGAGGAGAAGGCCAAGATCCAATGATTCATTAGTGGGTTTCCGGTATCATTCAAGGACATGATTGAGTTTGATGATCCTAGATCATTGGAGGAGGCCATCCGAAAGCTAAAGCATTGTTATCAAAAGTCAAAACATAGATATAAGACTAAGTTGGATTGGAAAGGTAATGCAAATAATAAAGGAATGGGACTTTAAGTTGAATAAGACCTCAAGATAAAAGTAACAAAGAGAATGTAGCCTTGCATAAGAAGTTCAATGCATCTGATAGTGGACATGGATTTTGGTTTGAGGAGAAGAACAAGGGTGATGGTTGGAAGGCATTGTAGTGTTGGGATTGTGGAGGAGAGCATGAAATGAGATATTGTCCACAACATCAGGGTGGTAGATCACAGATCTACAGTGCTCAAGATGCACAAAGAATAGGGGATGTTGGACATAATATTCCATGGATTTATGTAGCTTTGGATAACAGGTGGGTTAATTATCAAGCAACTGTTATTGACGTGGATGGTAAAATTTGTGATCAAGTTGTTTCTATTTTGATTGACCCTGGATATAACTATAGTTATGTTAATCTTGACCTGGTGGATAAGTGCAGTTTGAATAAAGAAGTGCATGCAGAATATTGGTAAGTGTGGTTGGCTACAAGTACAAATAAGAGAGTTCATCATTGGGCAAGAGCTTGTGCATTTGGGCTAAATGGTATTCCTACTTCATCACATTTGAATGTACTTCCATTGGGATCATATAGTATATTGTTCGGTATGGATTGGTTGTATCTTCATAGAACCAAGGTGGATTGTTTTGAAAAATCTATTTAGTGTTTGAATGAAAATGGGGAACAAAGAGTCTTACAGGCTAAGAAGAATGCAAAATCAGTTAAAATGGTGACAACTGTGAAGGCAAAGCACAGTCCTTTGTTAAGGACTCTGATCCTTTTGTTCATGAGTTTAAAGGTTTGAAGCTTGCCCCTGGCGATTTCTTGGTGAGCTTCAATGTGGTGTCCCTTTATACAATAGGATCACTGATGCTGACACTACTAGATTAGTGGGCCTTTTCCTTACCTCTACCTTTTTCAGTTTCCAACGGGAATTCTATGAACAAACATGTGGTGTTGTTATGGGATCCCTGCTATCCCCTATCATTGCTAACTTATTCATGGAGGATTTCGAGACCAAAGATTTGACCTCTGCTCCTTTTCAACCTAAGCATTGGAAAATGTTTGTCAATGACACTTGTGTTGTTTGGTCCCATAGGCACGAGAAGTTAGACCTTTTCCTTCATCATCTTAACTCTCAATATGACTCCATCAAATTCACAATGGAGGTTGAGGTTGATGGGTGCCTTCCTTTCCTCGATGTTCTTCTGTGCAAGTTGGATGATGGCTCCTTGTCGCATCATGTTTTCCGTAAAAAAACTCACACAAAGCAATATCTTCATGCGAACTCCCACCATTTTCTAGCCCAGAAGTTTGGAGTTCTTAACAGTCTACCTGTGCCTTAAGAGTTTTTGATGTTAGTCACCTAGAGGAGGAGAAATCTCATCTTTTGAAGGTTTGTGAAAATAATGGTTATAGAAATTATTGAGGTCTTAAGGCTTTTCAAAAAGCTAATAATGCTCCCATGGTTAAAAAACTATGGATGATCTGGTTCCCATGGTTAAACATCATTTTATCCATCATAAGCTCCCTTAGATCTGTTAAGGACCCAATTAAGCCTATAGACATGAAAGGGGTTTATTCACTCCCTTGCTCTTGTGGGATTCCCTACATTTGGGAAACGGGTCGCTCCATTAATCTTCATATTCAAGAACATGTTACAAACATTAGACTCATGCGTTCTCACTCGTCAACTATTGGTGAGCATGCAGAGAAAACTATGCATCATGTCTACATTAAGAACTCCCAGGTCATCGCTAGGATTGATCACTTTCATCATAGGAAGTTGTGGGAGGCCATTGAAATTGAAAATCATACGAGGAATCTCAATAGGGATGATGGTTGGAAATTAAGTAGGAGTTGGGTTCCTGCCCTTTCGTCTTGACTTCTCTGTTTATTTTAATATTTAATTTAATTTATTCATTATTTTGTTTCGTTTTATTATATATATATATATATATTTATTCATTTATTATTATTATTATTATTATTATTCACGCATTTTTTCTTCTTAAAATTTCTTCCATTTTTCTATTCTATGGCTCTTCTTATGTTCCTTTTTTTTTACTAATCATATGATTATTTGTTTTAAATATTAACTCATACACAATAGTACTATTTAGATTAGTTATTTTTTTATTTTATGTATTTTGACATTCTCTTAGTGATTATTTATGTTCCTTAATATTAGTAATTATTTTATTCATTTTATAATTTTTATTTAGTATCTTTCCCAACTAATTAACTTCTTTAATATTATTTTGACCTAACTAATATTTAACGTTCTTCTTATAACTGAATTTATTTAATTTACTAAACTGAATTTCTAACGTTTACTTTTGGCACCTAGGGAATCTCTGCTATTTATACCTAATTACAAATCTAGTTTTTCATCCTTGTCCTGAGGATGAACCACAATAGATGGTTCGAAACGTTGACTCAAAAACAACGATGTGATTATTCTGAAATAAATTTTGATAACTTCTCTTAGATTTCATATCCTATAAAATCATTGCAGAGGAAAGATAATAAGTTTGAATGGACAGAAGAATGTGCAACAAGTTTTGAGCAGTTGAAGCAGCTGTTGACAAATGCTTAAGTCTTAAAGAATGAATATCTAGACAAATAGTTTGTGATATGTATAGATCATTGCAAGAGAGGAATTAATGGAGTCCTTATGTAAGAAGGATAGGCATTATGCTATGAATCAAGGAAATTGAATGAGCACAAGCAAAATTATCCAACACATGATCTTGAGTTGGCAATGATCATCCATTATTTGAAGATGTGGAGGCACTAGCTTCTTAGTAGATAGTTCATATTGTTGAGTGATCATAGTGGATTGAGGTATCTGTTTGACCACTTGAATCTAAATTTCAAGCAAGATAGATGGTTGGCCACGATCAGTGAGCTTGACTTTGAGATTAGGTACATTAAAGGTAAAGAGAACAAGGTTGCAGATGCTCTTAGCGGGAAGATATAGGTAAATCACATGAGTTATTATGGGATATATCTACTAGATCGAATCCTACAAGCTGGACACTAGGATGATAGGTATATGGAGCATATGCATAGGTAACAACAGGGCATAGGTGACCAAGATGTGGACTATCATCTCATAGCAGATGGCTTGGTCAGATTTAGGGACAATATATATGTGCTAAATGATAGTGAGCTCAAGAAGTTTATCTTGAGGGAATTCCATGCTAAACCGTATTCATGTCACTCAGGATATCAGAAGACATTGAAAATGGTGAAGAAGTTTTATTATTGGATGCATCTAAAGAAGGAAGTGGAACTGTTTGTGGCTCAGTGGTAGATTTCCAACAAGTAAAAGCAAAGTGTAAGCATACAGGTGGATTACTACAGCTGATTCTGATTCTAGAGTGGAAATGGAAGATCATTTCCATGGATTTGATTACAGGTTTGTTGAGGAAATCTAGAGAATCATGGTTGTGGTTGATAGGTTGATAAAGGTAGCACAATTCATTCTAGTAAATTCGTCATTCTAGTAAAGTCAGATAGGGATATGAAGTTCACCTATAGATTCCAAAAAGAGTTATTTGCAGGTTTGGGTACATAGTTTTCCTTCAACACAACTTATCATCCGTAGACAGATGGACAAACAGAGAGGGTCAATAGGATTTTGCAGGACATGTTGAGAATGTATGTGATGCATAAAAAACGGAAGTGGGAAGAGTATCTTCCACTAGTAGAGTTCACTTACAACAACGGGTACCAAGAATATTTGAGGATGAGTCTGTTTTGAGGCATTGTATGGGTGGAATTGTAATACTCCCATCAATTGGAGTGACACAGTGAACAGGGTGTTGATTGGACTAGACATGTTGGTAGAGATGGAACAGGAAATGTAGGTAATCAAGAAGAATATGAAGACAACATAGGACATATAGAAAAGTTATGCATATTAGAACAGGATGTTTCAGGAGTTTCAGATTGGGGAACATGTGTACTTGTGTATCAATCCCAAGAAGAGCTCCTTGAGGATTGGATCATGTGACAAGATGGCACCTCGGTTTTGTGGACCTTTCAGTATTTTGAGAGGATTGGACTAGTAGCCTATTGAATTTTATTTCCTCCAATGGTGAAATTGATTTTTTCCATGTGGCATTGCTTCAAAAGTATGTTAAAGATGTTGATCATGTGATTGAATAGTTTGTATTATAGGTGGAACCAAAAGAAGAATTCCAGCCAGAACCTTAGAGAATTTTGCAGAGAAATATGCTCATGATCTGGTACCAAACAATCAAGTAGGTTAAAGTGCAATGGAAGCACTTTGGGCCCAATGAATCTACATCGGCGATGGTAGATCAGATGTGGGTTATGTATCCTTATCTATTCACTACTTGAGCGATTTTTTTTGGCATATGTTTTGTTGTGATGTTTTGGTGTTTGTATATATTCATATGAATGTAAATAACACCATGAGCTATGTTATAAAGCTCCATTAAGTGGTATGGGTGTTATGTTGTTATGGTTTTCATATTGTTTTGTTTCTCATGTTGATTTTCTTTTCAACGGGATGATCATTGCAAATACTACAACAAGCTAAGTTATAAATCTCCATGGTTAGTGTGTTTTTCTTTTCAGTAGTCTTACTGGTTTTAGGTGTCATTGAACACCGAGGATGGTGTTCCCCCAAGGGGGAGGGTTTTGTAATAACTATTGTAAAAATTCCATGTAATAAAGTTAATAAAGGAAAAATAATAACCAATGTTATGGGACACGTATTCCAAGCTGAATAATGAGAAACAAACATAGTGATTAGGATCACTTGTGATTAATTAATGGCTATGGAAATTGCCAAAGGAAATGGAAAAGGATTTAGAAAGGCATGACACATTTATTGGCATTTTATTTATGGAACTAATGGAAATTATGAGAAAAGGAAGGTGGAAGGTCACAGGTTGCATGTGAGGAGGAAAATGAAGGAAAATAATGGAAGATGAAGAAAATAGAGGCCTCATTAATAAAAATTCTTCTGAGTATTAGTTCATGGATTTTGTCACTTCAAAATTTTGTCAGTTTTAGCTTGGAGCTCTCTATTCTACTCTCTCTCTCATATTCTTGGACACTTACAGTTTTCTTGGAGCACTCTTAGAGGATTGTGGCATACTTGGATTTTTTGAGAAAGAAGGCAAAGGAAAAATAGGAAAACATAAGAGAAGATTGGGATCAGAAACTACAATGAATTTTTCTTAAATGTACTGAGTTGCATATATAATTTCCATACTAGTTTTGGCATGCAAGACACATGCATGTGGTTTCTTGGTTATGATCTGTCATTGGCTTGGATTGACAACGGATTTGGCTAGCCTTGCCATTTCCTAGATAGCCATGGTGTTATGGGTTTCTTTCCTTTTGTTTTTAGGTTGATTCTCATGTTCCTTTGGCTCTGGGTTGAGTTGCTAGTTCCTGGAAGCCTTGGTTGGACAAACTCTCTTGAAGCCCTGTAACAACTTGGGTTGAGTTACTAGTCTTGGAAGCCTCGATTGGAAAAATGATATGGAAGACATAGGTGGGTTGAGTTACTAGTCTTGGAAGCCATGGTTGGACAAACGATCTAGAAGCCTTGGTTGGAAGAAACGATCTGAAGCCCTGGACAACTTGGGAGGAGACCAATCTAGTGATGGTTAGTGATGTCAAAATGTGAGGTGGAATCATTGGTTGAGGGTTGAGGTGGTTTGGCCTCTGTAAACCCTGGTTTGGTTTTGTTGGATTTTTTCCATAAGATCCCACATTCATTCTTGGAATATGGCATGGGGGTGATTGGATGAAAGAAATATTTGGTTCAACTAATCTTTGGTTGGGTGGTACATGGAAGTCCCAGACTTGGTTTCATTTTTCATACGTTAATAATATCTTTTTTCCTCTTGTATTTGATGGGTAACTATACTTGTTCATATGTGGTTTTTATATATATGTCATATATTTGTTATTTCTGTTGAATATATGCTGGTTATGAGGATGTTTTATGACAATCTTAAAGTATGGATTTCATCATGTTTTTATTTGAAAATGAATGAAAAATGAATATATGACCTAATAGATGATAATGAAACTATTGTGATAAGGCATCATTGCTTCCTTATGATTCTCAGATAAGTATAAGACCCCTATGCTCAAATATGTTGCTATTGTTGGCATTATGATACAGGTATGACAAAAGTGTTGTCCTTGATGGCAACTCTCTTAGATGAAAGATCACAGTATAGCAGGTAAACAACAAGAATGAAGAAAGAAAGGTATACGCAAGTTCACCATTGACCAAGCCACATATACACGTAGGTTCACTGTATACAAAGTCATGTATACGAAAATGTATACACAGGTTCACCATTGACCAAGTCGCGTATACACGCAGGTTCACTATATACAAAGGTGCGTATAATGTACACACACAATATCACAGAAGGAAAGGCTCGTACATGTTGGAAAACTAAGTTTTGGTCCGTGGTATTTGGTCCATGGTATTTTGGTATTGATCCATGGTATTTGGTCCAACATATTGACCCCAGGTATTGGGTCCAAGGTATCAGTCCTACGTCATTTTGATCATGGTATTGGGAGAGGCCTAAACCTATATAAGGAGAAGAAGATCATTAGGCCAAAGTTCAAGTGTGCAAGTGATGAATATATGATGAAATGTGAGATCTAGTATGCTGGTTATGGATTTGTGATGCTTCGTTTGATCTAAACCAAGGATGCACCTATGCAGTTGATGATGGATGATGAATCGGGATCATAAGTCTTGGAATGTATTATCATTATGTGGTTTGATCATGGATAGACTAGATCTGAATTATTGACGCATGTTTTATTGCATAAATGTTATGATCTGGGTATGATTGATGTCTCGAATAGCTGCAAAGTTATGAGTAAATATTTGCAGATCTGTACGTGGGTTCACTTTGGTAAAAGCGCTTATACATGCTGGTTCGGCTCATCAAAGTGCCGTATATAATATGAAGTATGATATTTGAAGTTGTAGTTGGATCTGGTTGTTGCAGAGTTCTGTGGTCTACTCTGTGTTCTGGTGACTGTGTTTTGTTGACAGGGTTTTAATGATTCAGTATTGGGTGATTCAAAGATTGGTGATTGGTTTATGCAATAGTTGTATTTCAATGGTGATTGATTTTGTGCCTCAATGTTGTTGATGGGTCCAGTATGAAAATTTGATGAAATTTGGCCTTCAGATTATGGTGTTATGCTTCAGGAGTATCTAGTCTGAAAATTTATGAAATGTGGTCCCTGGGGGAAGAGAGAAGGTCGTAGCCTTCTGTAGGCTGGTGCCTACGTACTGGTAAACATATCGGCCAGTACCGGAGCCAGGGGGCTAGAGCTCCCTTCCAGTAGCAGCTGGAAAACGAGTGAAGGTTGGAGCCTTCAGTAGGTCGGTGCCTACATACTAGTAAACATATCGGTTAGTACAAGAGCCAAGGGGTTGTAGCTCCCTTCCAGTAGTAGCTGGAGAATGAGAGAAGGTTGTAGCCTTCTACAGGTGGGTGCCTGCGTACTGGTATGAGTCTACACCAGTACAAGATTATAAACAGGTTTCTTCTTATATTAAAGGAAGATGGCAGCAGGTGGTTTTTATCCCGCATTGGGTTTCCACCTTATATCATGGTGTTCATGTGTGT
Organism: Pinus tabuliformis; assembly: GCA_031772625.1. Lineage (NCBI taxonomy): Eukaryota > Viridiplantae > Streptophyta > Pinopsida > Pinales > Pinaceae > Pinus > Pinus tabuliformis. The sequence continues at coordinate 804,936,019 of CM062818.1, read as the reverse complement.
TTCTTATGTGTGATAATCTGTTCTTTTTTACTGCACCTGTTTACTGTTTATATGGTTAATAAAGTTTTGATGCATTGATTAAATATCAAAATATAATGGATTAACTAAATCATAAGTTTACTGGATATACGCTAGTTGCATTAAACACAGTTGTGTGTACACGCGAGTTCCCTTAACTGAAGTAGCGTATATGAATCTAATTATGGAAATGAAAAAAACAGTGATTTGCTAATACTGATTCACCCCCCCTCTCTTTATTATTTCCAGCAATTAGTATCAAAGCATGTACTTTGGTAGAAGCTTGATCGCTTGAAGGAGATCCGTAGAACAATGGGAAAGAAAGCACGTCAGAAGAAGAAGACAGCTCAAAGGAACAGTGATAGCCGGCCATTAAGTGGAAACAAATATTCAGATTCTGAATCACCTCAGATTGAATATGAACAAGCAAATGAAGCATCAAATAAAATCATAGATCAACAAGATCTATTTAACAAAAGGGAGAATGCCCTCAAAGAAGAAGTTATCAGCTTAATAGCTCAGCTGGAGTGTGTCTTTAGAGTACGTCAAACTCTGCAGGAGCAGAATGAAGAACAAGAAAAGGAGATTCTCAAACTAAGGCAGCAAGTGGAAGAAGGAAGATGTTGACACCTAATCCTTGTGATTGGGTGAATTTATGTAAATAGATAAATAAGAAATATGAACAGTCATCGGGAGATGAACTGAACAGTCTCTCCCTCATGTATATAATGAAGACCTACCTGATGGAATAGAACACACGAATCATTTTTGCCTTATGGAGTTACTGCCTGGCCTGACATGGTATCAGAGCTAGCTTCTTTTTTTAGCCTTTATGTCCTTTGTAACTCCCTAGTCTGCTCCTCTGCTCTCCATATAATTCAGTGCCTGACATTTTCGCTGTCCATATAATTCAGTGCCTGTACGCCTGTCTGCTACACTGCCTGTGCTCTCTGGCTCTCTGGACTGTCCATAAACGTTAGTGGCTGCACCTCCTTTCAGATAGGCTATGACCTGACCCGCGTAGTTGTGACTGTTCCCTCAAACCAGTGGTCAGACCCGCGTGGTTGTTGGTGCGCATCCGGGGAATGGTTTTGAAAGCCTCCACGTTCTCTTTCCCGTTTGGATACAAGTCTTTTGGTAACTCTTGTGAAAATCTGCAATTGTACATTGTGATAACCTGTACCGTAGAAATCTCAGGTTTGCAAGTGTGTTCTCAGAGCGAGTTGTTGTATATTATATATACGTTGTTCGATTTATGATGTTTCATGCCTGTTGAATGTATACGCTCCGATTTATGATGTTTCATGCCTGTTGAATGTATACGCTCACGTTTTTTAGAGCACGGCTTGGGTCAAGAAAATGGGCCCCTCGATTTGATTATATTTTAACTCAACAAGCTTTTGTGGCTATCGATGCGGGCTCACCCATTAACAGAGATCTCCACAGATTGAGATCTTGAGGAAGAAGGGCCATTCATAGTCGGAGATAATTAATGAGAGTGTGATTGAAGCCGTGGACTCTTTAAATCCTTTCATGCATGCACGGGGTGTTTCCTTCATGGTATCCGCTGCTACTTGTGGAATCCATCCACATTCAGAAGTGAGATATACGCTGCTCCGTTCAAGACTCGCCAGAAGCTGAGTTTGAACACTTATTTAATTATCACGTGATGTCTTACCAAGCATCAGGCATCATTGAAGACTGAGAGATAGAAAAGGAAAGAGATGTATTTTTCCAATGAGAAAGTATGCAGTCAAGGTATAAAGCATAGGATTTGAGCATAGGGATTTATATTTCCATCCAAGTGTTTGGCAAATTTTGATTTGCATCAGATTTCTGATTCGCTTTTGAGCAGTTGATACTATTTCTCTTGAATTGCAACCATATTGTATATATATATATATATATATATATATATATATATCTATATATATATATATATATATATATATATATATATATATATATACATGGTGATATTCTATATGCATAGAACTGTATTATTTTTGAAGCACATTTTCCCAGTAGAAGTATTTTTCTATCAGTAGAAGTTTTTTTTACATAATGTATTCAATCATATCCATGGTCGGAATAGTTCTCACTGGCAAGGAGAATTATCCTGAAAGGTCCCGGATGATAAAACACACCCTCATTTTCAATGAGTTGTGGAAAGGAGTGTGTGTCGGAGACAGAGACAATGAACCAGTATAGCCTACCTTAGACAAAGAGCTCATCATTTGGGAAAACAAGAACAGAAAAGCTTATGCATTAATCACAACATCTGTAAATGAAGAGGTGAGTCACCATATTTCGTCATATTCAACTGCCTTTGAAGCCTTACAAAAGCTGAAATAACTCTATGACTCACATTCTGCACTTGAAGTTGTTCAACTCATGATTAAACTCTTCACTCTTGAACTGCAAAATAATGATCCTCTTGCTCTTGCATCTGAAGTAAAGTCTATAATGCATGATATCAAATCCATTAAGGTTGAATTGGATATTCCTCTTATTGCTTTTCTCAAGGAACTTTATCCTACTTACTCCAATTATCTTGAGTCATTGCAAGCAAATGGAAATCTCAAAGATATCACCTTTGACTCTCTTGTGAAAAATTTTGTCGAAAGAGAGGAAGCTTTTGGAAAGAAGACAACCCCTGAAACTTCTGAAGAGATTGTGTGCCTTGCTCATAAAGAAAAGCGTCCTGCTCAAGATTCTACAAGAGGAAGAGGTGGTCGAAGAGGAAGAGGAAGGTATTTTAGAGGCAAGGGGGCAGACATTCTCAAGGAGAAAAGATAGATTTTCACTGCATACGCTGAAAAAGAAATGGATCACATGATGCCTCTACATGCAAGCTACCATGGGAAAAAATTGAGCAGAAAAGAAACCAACAGAAAGGTAAAACTGATGATACATAAAAAGGTAAAGCACCTGAATTCGCTCACTATGTTGTGGCACAATGTAACATTGGAGTAAATGAAGATTTATTTAATGCTTCACTTGCTTCTTGGAAAAATGGTTGGTTGCTCGATTTAGGAGCAACCTGCCACATGACTCATAGAATTTTTTTTTTTGAAGATTTCACTGACAATGTTGATGGAGCAGTATACTTTGCAGATCAATCAAAAATCAAGCCATCAGGGCTTGGCACAATCAGGCTTAAATTGCCTAGTCTTCCAGACTTTCTTTTGCATCATGTTCTATATCTCCCATAGCTCAAGAGAAACTTGTTGTCCTTGGTCCACATCTTCCAGCAAGGTCACTCCATTCATATGTTTGATGGCAAGCTTGAGGAGAGAAAAGCATCTGACCACTCACTTGTCATGAGGGGAATAGAAGAAGAAAGGCTTCTCAAGCTACAACGAACCTCTACTTGTGCACAACATTTCCCATATAATTCTCATCATGAAGAAGGTACACTTCCATCAAGTTTATTATGGCATGCTAGATTTGGACATTTGAACTATGATAGTCTCCGCTTGTTGAAGAAAAATGGTGTTGCTGGTTTGCCTACAATTCCTAGGAAACTTAAGCAATGTGATGCTTGCATTCTAGGAAAGCATAGCAAACAGTCTTTTCATGATTCACATTCAAGAGCACATAGAAAACTTGAACTCATTCATTCATATTTATGTGGTCCAATGCCTATTCCTTCTACAAATGGAAATAAATATATCATGACATTCATTCATATTTATGTGGTCCAATGCCTGTTCCTTTGCATCGTGCACACTGGCATCCAACTTCTGAATCTTGGCTTCCACCACTACTTCTGAGATATGCAGCTCTAGAATGATTATGCATGCTTCCATGACTGTTGCTGCAGTGTGCTCATTCTTCTGTTGTACTTTCTTCCATGTGTCAATTGCTGAAGTCTTATCGACGAACAATTTCACATTATTGACCTTTTGTTTGCAGATCACACTTAGCGCGCACTGCTTTCAAGCCCGAAATTCTACAATCACACCTGCCTGAAGGGTGTGAAGGGCTTCACTTGGAAGTGCAACCAAGTTCAACCTGATATGGTTTAGTGTGCTGACAATAGCCTTGTCAGCTTCCGCTTCTACAGTCAAAGCTCCATCCAGTAGTGCGACGACCCGGGGATCCAACGAGTGAACCATCTATGCTACTTGAGTAGTTCCCGACACCAAACTAGTTGACGTCGTGCTGCTTTGTGCTACACCAGTTTGTAGTTGAGTATTTTAGATCTACAGCTCATGCAGACCCGTTTGAATGGTGACTAGAGCTTGCCTCTACTACTACTCGAACTGCTACAACAGTTTCGTAGTTGTCTCCCTGACCTTATCTCCAATTTCGTCTAAGTCACCTTTTGTTAAGTTGATTGGATCAAGCGATGACTTAGAGGCATTAGATTTCTTCTGTGGCCCTTCTTTCTCCTACTCCCAATTCTGCTTTATCTGGAAGGGAGTGCTCTCCCGGTCTCCACCACCCTATTCAAATTACTGATCATCCTCCATCTGTGGTGAAGGATACTTCTGACTTCTATCAAAATCACGCTCCTCTTCATCTTCCTTCTTTTCTACCTACTCCTTAGCAGTGCGCTTCACTTTAGCTCTGGCTTTTTTCTCTGCTTCTTTTTTCCATCATTTGGCCATCTGCTACATTTTCAATCTAGCTTGGAAATACTGAGAGGGGGGTGAATCAGTATTTCTTTTCAATTGTTACTTTTACCAGTTAGATCACTTATATTTAGAACACAAAAATGAACAACAGAAGTAAACGCTTTTATTAATACAATCTTTATAAAGAATCAAGTACAATATGGGTAGGGCTCCAACCCTTGATGAAGACACCCAGGCTCCAACCTGGGATGTGCCAAGCACCTACTTGGACTTTAGTGAGGCTCCGACCTCTAGGGCTTCGACCCTATCTTATCCAAGGCACCAACCTTGAGTTTAGGAGCACCAACTCCAAGGACACCAATCCTCAATCTTCCAGGCTCCAACCTATATTTTCCAAGCACCGACTTGGACTTCCAAGGCTCCAACCTTGTCAATTTTGAGGCACCAACCTCAAGGACTCCAATCCTATATCTGCTTCAGGCACCGACCTAGTTTCTTGAGGACTTCGATCCTCTAGGGCTCCAACCCTATCCTTCAAGGCACCTACCTTGTTTGTTCGAGGCTACAACCTTCAGGGCACCAACCCTCTCAGATCCAACCCACTGCTATACTTTGCTAGATATGTTCGATAGTAATTCATGACTCCCATAATCTTCTTCACTAAGTTCTGTCAATCTATAATTACACCTTCACTTAGTGTCCATGCTACATAATCAATGACAACCTTGTCTCATAGAAGGTGTCACTATTGCTCTTCATTATATCTAAGCAAAATATCTAAGTCACATCATTATGACTAATACATCATGATCTTCAATAGTCTTCACACAAATTCAATGTGTCTAAAATGAACTGCACTAAGCTCTGCACAAAAAAAACTTTGTGTTTCAAGCCTCTGTTCTCACTATCACGGTAAATGCTTCAGGAGTGACTACTTCAGGAGTAACTTCTTCAGGAGTGACTTCTTTAGAGGAGTGACTGTCATGGTTTCATATTGTGCGTTCAATTAAAAAACAACCCTATTCATACTCAGATAATCTTCTTAGATCTGCAGAGCATCCTTTTGAACTGCTATCTGAATCACTGTCAAACACATGTCCGAGCATTTCAATAAATAACCCAATCAACAGACTGCTCGACCTTCGGCTTCCTTCTTCATCCGCTAGGCCTTCAACTTCCTTCTTCCCTCACTCGACCTTCAGCTTCCTATTTCATTCGCTTGACCTTTGGGTTCCTTTCTTCTACTACCTCACATTCACGTGTTGTGAGCTGTCCTTCTTCTCTGTGATAGATGCCTGATTCACCTGCTTGAAGTGAAGAATTTTAACTTGTATTTATATGAGTCTCACCAATAACCAAAAGATACATTCATTGTGAGGAGAGGCCAACTTATGATTTTACATATTAAAATTATATCGGAGGTCCTTTTTCCAATTATATCATAAACTTGCTTATTTACAAAAATCATATAGGAGAGGCTATACCCACATTACAATAGATGTTTGGTAGTCCCCACATGCCACGTCATTGCTTTAATCCCACAATCGCAATTTCATAAAAATCATAGGTCTTTTAAGTTGTGCAATGATCTGTCTTCCGATATGAACATTGTCGATGCCCCTATTTCCAATGGATGTGATATTCCAATAAGATTCTTTTGATAACTCAATCGGGTCCACAACTTTATCACAAACAACGGTTTCAACATGTCATCCCTTTTGAAATTTGTGATTCAACGGATGTGATGTTACATTAAGTTATGTCATAATGGTGTAGTCGGGTCCGTAATAGTATCGCAATCGTGGTTTTTAATGTGACATCCCTTTATGAATTGTCATATGAATGTTCCAATAGGCCGATGCGATATTGCATTAGGTTTGTTACCATAAACTGTTCGGGTCTGTATATTATATCGCAATCAAAGTTTTAATGTGACAAGCCTTCATAACTTGCGAAGGTTTCGATACGGCAGATGCGATATTAATTAGGGCATGTTATAATGGGACCATCGGGTCCGCAACTCATATCGCAATCAAGGATTTCAGTGTAACAACAAGGCTTCAAGACTCGTGATGCAGTGGATGTGATATTTCAATAGAGGTGTATTGTAACAGAACCATCGGGTCTGCAAAGCTCCTCTAATTTCACTATTTTCTTCCTTTAGCACTTACTCTTGGGTATATGCGATAAGTGTCATTGTTCTTCCCTTTAGCACTTACCTTTGGGCATATGGGATATGCTCTGATAAACTTCTTCTCTTGCTCCGATAGGTCTTCCTTTGACTTCTGATAGCTCTTCTTTGATAGCTCCTATTCTTGACTTCTAATGGCTTCCCTGATGGCTTTCGCCTTGGCTTCTTGCTCCTGTTACTTCACGGATCTGCTTCTCCTTGGCTTCACATCATCATTTAGTATCCCAGAATATTGCCATGTTGACATCAATGACAATCTAGATCAACAATCTCCCCCTTTGTCATTGATGGCAATATTCTTCTTCTCTCCCCCTTTGACATCAATGGCAAAGGAGTGCACAAGGACTCCCCCTATCGAACTGCTCCCCTTGTCATGGTGCTATTTTTTTTTACTTAAGATAGAGAGATTGTTGCCTTATCATCAGCTAGCACATTATCTATTCTTCATGTCTCAAAATAACTACTTTATCATGGCTTCAACAATGTTGCTCCAAGAATGTCCCAAACAAATGTTTAAAACTTGATTTTAACCATGCTCAAGTGTGGGCAATGATGCCTTAAAGATGCTCCACTTTAGTGCTTCCAAACGGACTCCAAATAGTCACACACCAAATGTCCAAATCCAAGTTTTTATGCTTCTGCGATCCAAATTTTGTTGTCTCCACAATCAGAATTAAGAGGTCTTCATAGTCTGGATCAAGATAAAATGCCACTAAATTTCTTTTTCTCACTATCTATCTTCAGATCCGAGTTCCTCTGTATCTCTGTGCTTCTCCTTAAGTCATTGCCATCCAATATTTCAAACTTATTTCATCTTGATGAAATGGTGAGAGTTATGCCTTACTGCTGCTATTTTTCTAGGTGACTAGCATCAACTTGAGCTATATTTGACTGCATGACATTCTTCTTTCTATAGTTCTTTTGATGAACCATCTTTTCCTTGTTTTCTTTGCAAGTTATCTCCATTAGTAGATTTTGATATCAATCTGTGACTGTCCTTTAAATTCTTTCTATTGACTAACAACTTTTTTTATAATGCTTCAATTATGTTAAATGATGCCAACTTCTCTTGCTTGTGTAGTGAACAAACATTCAAGCTCCATTTCCAGATTATCTATTTGTTTGAAGGTTGCATCTATTTGTGTCCACAATTTACCTATTCTCACATCATATCCCTGAGTCGAGACATTCAACTTCTGTAAAACAACATCATAGCTATTTTCCTTATTAGCGTTAGATGGCCTTCTTTGCTACTCCAATTTCTGCTTAGTGATCAAGTGAAAAAAATCTTCAACAACAGTGCGTTGGATAGTTAAGAGATCATGCTCTTTCAAAGGAGTGTTCCTAAGAAATGATCCATCAAATAATTATTGTCAATATGGCTCATCAAGGATTACATAAGGCCCATTCACAGATGGCTTATGCAAGAATGTTTAATCATCATAAGATCCCCCTAACTATATGCATGATCTTCCTTTTGGCAGAGTCTCCTCTTCAAATTCTTAGATTGTCGAAGATCAAGTCAACAACATGTGTTGATGGTTGGAGAGTTCAGGAGACTTTCGGATCCAATTTGTTTCTTTCTCCATGCTTGTGTAACTTTCTTATCTGGCATAGTTCTAGCTTGAGTAGGTGCCCAAATCAAGTTACAATTACGTGCCATATGACCAATTTTATGACACTTGAAGCATTCTATGTTGTTCATGAATAAGAATTCATGACTTCTTCTTGTGAAATTGCTTCTCAGAGATTTACGGGGATCATGTGTCCACAGTTTGTACAAAAATAACAATAACCACGAAATAAACTTTGGTACGTGGGATATGGATATTTCCTTGATGTACTTTTGAAGCCTTTCTACCTTGGGATTCCTTGATAATATTCATCGCCTTTTGTATTCTTGACATCATCTGCAAGTCTTCTTGGAGCGGGATTTCTTCCATTATTTCCTTGACTCTTCTCCTTGCCTTTTTTGGAACTGGGAGCATTATTATTTCCATCAAGCTTCCTCATGTCCTTGTTGTTTGAAGTATGGTCACCCTTGCTTGAGGATTCACCTTCATAGCCAAGACCTGATTTATCAAATGGAGATCTTTGATGGCTAAGCATGTCATCCAAGGCTTGAGATCTCTTCAAGATTTTTTCCATCCCTTCAACCTTTTTCCTGAGGGAGACAATCTCTTCTTCCAATCTTTCACAATCATTATTCTTCTTAGCAAGTTGTTTCTCAGTTTCTTCCTTGATACGAGTAGCTTCATTTGCTTCTATTTTAAGGGAGATGATATCTGATTTCATTTTGAAAATTTCTTCATTTTCCTTAGCTAGACTACTCTCCATTTCTTCCTTGATCCTTGTAGCTTTACATGTTTCGGCCTTGAGAAGGTTGATGTCAGATTTTAGTTTGAAGATCTCTTCATCCTTTGCTTTTAGTTGGTATATCATGGTGTTTCTCTCCTTTTCTGCTTCATCAACCTGTCCTCCTATGATTACCAATGCTTCCATTGTCTTCTCAACTCCTTGTGCTAACTTTCTTGCTTCTTCTAGTTGAGATTTGAGAGAGGAGACCTCTACATTGTACCGACCAATCTCTTCTTCAATTTTGTTCAAGCTGTTGTGCCTTTGTTCAACCTAACTTGACAAGGTATCTTCCTATTTCTTTGCCTTATCCAATTGATTTTTCATGGATATGACTTCTTCATGATGCTTTCTTTTGTTTTGATGAAATTCCTCCTTAAGCTTGGCGAGCTCTTCATCTCTTTCTTGTACTTGAAGCTTGACAAGGTCAACTTCCTTCCTTGTTTGGTCTTGGTCACCAGCTAATGCTTTCTTCTTAAGTTCCTCATTTTCCTTTTTCAAATTGATAATCTATTCCATGGCAACCATAAGTTTAGTGATGAGATATTCTTCAAAGTCTTTTTCATTCTCTTCATCTTCTAGGTCTTCTTTAGCCTTGATGTCATCAATCTTATCTTCAGCTTCCTTGATGGGCTCTAGATTTTCTTCTTGTTTTCCATCATTTTCTTGACTAGAGATCATTGTCAACACTCTTTTTGAGTCAAGATCATGAATTTTATCCCATATGCCTTTTGCTAATGAACATTTTTCAAAATTGGCCTTCATAGAATCAAGTAGGCCATTCAAGATTGCTTTCATTTCTCTTGTATTATGTTCCTTGGATTCTCCATCCATCATGCTATCAACAATCACTGATTTCCAAACTTCAATGCTTTGAGTCTTTAAGAAATTCCTCATTCTTGCCTCCCATATATCAAAGTTTCCATTGAATAATGGAGCCTTCACAAATTGATTGACTTCGATTTTGGTGGTTGAGGGAGACAAATCTTTAGGAGGATTGGAGACTTTCTTCCTTGGCTTCGCCATTTGTGTTCTAATGATCAACCTTCAAGCTGTTAGGCTTTGAGTGAAGGTCGTGGCTCTGATACCAATTGCTGTAAATACAGAGAGGGGAGTGAATCAATATTTCTTTTCAATTGTTACTTTTACCAGTTAGATCACTTATATTTAAAACACAAAAATGAACAACAAAAGTAAACACTTTTATTAATACAATCTTTACAAAGAATCAAGTACAATATGGGTAGGGTTCCAACCCTTGATGAAGACACCCAGGCTCCAACCTGGGATTTTCCAAGCACCTACTTGGACCTTAGTGAGGCTCCGACCTCTAGGGCTTCAACCCTATCTTATTCAAGGCACCAACCTTGAGTTTAGGAGTACTAACTCCAAGGACACCAATCCTCAATCTTCCAAGCTCCAACCTGTATTTTCCAAGCACCGACTTGGACTTCCAAGTCTCCAATGTTTTCAATTTTGAGGCACCAACCTTAAGGATTCCAATCCTATATCTGCTTCAAGCGCCAACCTGGATTCTTGAGGACTCCGATCCTATAGGGCTCCAACCCTATCCTTCAAGGCCCCTACCCTGTTTGTTCGAGGCTCCAACCTTCAAGGCACCAACCCTCTGGGCTCCAACCCACTGCTATACTTTGTCTAGATATGTTTGATAGTAATTCACAACTCCCATAATCTTCTTCACTGAGTTCTGTCAATCTATAATTACGCCTTCACTTAGTCTCCATGCTACATAATCAATGACAACCTTGTCTCATAGAAGGTGTCACCATTGCTCTTCATTATATCCAAGTAAAATCTCTAACTCACATCATGATGACTAATACATCATGATCTTTAATAGTCTTTACACAACTTCAATGTGTCTACAATGAGCTGCACTAAGTTCTGCACAAAAACAACTCTCTGTTTCAAGCCTCTGTTCTCACTGTCACGGTAAATGCTTCAAGAGTAACTTCTTCAGGAGTGACTTTTTTAGAGGAGTCACTGTCGTGGTTTCATATTGTGTGTTCAATTAAAAAACAACCCTATTCATACTCAGATAATCTTCTTAGATTTGCAGAGCATCCTTTTGAACTGTTATCCGAATCACTGTTAAACACATGTCCGAGCATTTCAATAGATAACCCAGTCAACGGACTGCTCGACCTTTGGATTCCTTCTTTTTCTGCTAGACCTTCGGCTTCCTTCTTCGCTCGTTCGACCTTCAGCTTCCTCTTTCTTTCACTTGACCTTTGGGTTCCTTTCTTCTACTACCTCACATTCACGAGTTGTGAACTATCCTTCTTCTCTGTGATAGATGCCCGATTCACCTACTTGAAGTGAAGCATTTTAACTTGTATTTATACGAGTCTCACCAATAACCAAAAGACACGTTCATTGGGAGGAGAGGCTGACTTATGAGTTCGCATATTAAAATTATATCGGAGGGCCTTTTTCCAATTATATCATAAACTTGTTTATTTACAAAAATCATATAGGAGAGGCTATACCCACATTACAATAGATGTTTGGTAGTCCCCACATGCCACGTCATTGCTTTAATCCCGCAATCACAATTTCATAAAAATTGGAGGTCTTTCAAGTTGTGCAATGCTCTGTCTTCCGATATTAACATTGTCGATGCCCTTATTTCTGACGGATGTGATATTCCAATAAGCTTCTTTTGATAACTCAATTGGGTCCACAACTTTATCACAAATGATGGTTTTAACATGTCATCCCTTTTGAACTTTGCGATTCAACGGATGTGATATTACATTAAGTTATGTCATAGTGGTGTAGTCGGGTCCGCAATAATATCGCAATCGCAGTTTTTAATGTGACATCCCTTTATGAATTGCGATATGAAAGTTCCAATAGGCAGATGCGATATTGCATTAGGGTTGTTACCATAAACTGTTTGGGTCCGTATATTATATCGCAATCAAAGTTTTAATGTGACAAGCCTTCATAAATTGTAAAGGTTTCGATACGGCAGATGCGATATTAATTAGGGCATGTTATAATGGGAGCATTGGGTCTGCAACTCATATCGAAATCGAGGATTTTAGTGTAGCAACAAGGCTTCAAGACTCGTGATGCAGTGGATGTGATATTTCAATAGAGGTGTATTGTAACAAAACCGTCAGGTGCACAAAGCTCCTTCGATTTCATTGTTTTCTTCCTTTAACACTTACTCTTGGGTATATGAGATAAGTGTCATTGTTCTTCCCTTTAGCACTTACCTTTGGGCATATGGGATATGCTCTGATAAACTGCTTCTCTTGCTTCGATAGGCATTCCTTTGACTTCCGATAGCTCTTCTTTGATAGCTCCTGTTCTTGACTTCCGATGGCTTCCCTGATGGCTTTTATCCTTGGCTTCTTGCTCCTGTTACTTCACAGACCTGATTCTCCTTGGCTTCACATCATCATTTAGTATCCCAGAATATTTCCATGTTGACATCACTAACAATCTAGATCAACATCTTCCTTCTTCTGTTTTTCCGTAGACTTACTGGATCCAACGGACAAATATGAGGCCATGTGCCATTCTGCCGGCCAATGATCGAGGACTGCTGCTATAGCATCATCTATTGAAAGGTATGGGAGATCATACCATTTCTATGCTAGGTCCTTCCGCGCCCAGATGGAGATATAGTGGAAGTCTACCTTAAACTCCGCGTATCCCGACAACTTCTCATAAACAGTTAGTGACGGTCTTGGATTGCGATTGATGGCCATATTGATGCTCATATCCATCAAAACCCAGAAGACCTTACTCTCATGGATCATAGCGAAGCAAACTTCACTGCTTTTGGCAAATCTTTCACAATCGGAGGAAAATACTGTCCTCTGGCAACTACCATGTGACCAGCACGATTGATAACAACAACCATGCGTAATGGAACGTCTTGCTTTGATCCTGTGCTTCTCTGTAGTTCGCGAGGAACTCGCTGCAGAGGTAGTGCACCCAATTAAATTGTACACCCTTCATGCATTGGGCTGCTAATGAGACTACTGGTATCAGCACCTCATCTGTGCAACACTTCTGCATGATCTTCCCAACCAAGATCTAGGTGGCTACCTTGACTGTGGGGTCAGTTATGCTTGAGATGGAGTAGCCACACAGTTTCTTTACAAGCTTAAACTTGTCCTTCATTCTCACAGCGAGGTCGCGCTCGCCCACCTTTCCACCAAATTCCTTGGCCAGATTTTGTCCTGAATGGGGTAGCTGGGTGATCCTATGGATCAACATATCAGTTATCGGGATTGGCTCTTCTAACCATAGGCACCCATCGTGCACCAGGCATAACAACTATTTGATCACTATCAAATTTATGGGTGCGCGGTGGTAGTGCAACACCCATAGCGAGTTCAGCAATCCTGCCTTCTCCATGAATCCACTTCACTAGCTCCAGCAAAGTGACACCCAAATCCTTATAGAATAGCCTTTGCATGAAACTATCAGTAGCCAGGTGGGGGAATTACTCAGTATCTACCAAGTCCCAATCCTCCAACTCCAGATGTTAGACAAACACCAAGTGTAGACCTTCAAATGTGATCTTATCATGTAGCATAAGTGTATTCAGCAAAAGTTTTCCCTCATCTGGGTCCTTCAGGACATTCACCTTACCTCGACGTAGAGGGATGTACTCTGGTAGCTTTGAGATAGGGTCTACACCCTCAATGTCAATGTCCTCGGTGCCTTCATCTATACCCTCATCGGATTTCAGGTTTACCACCTTGCCTCTCTCACGTGCGGTGGGCTTCTCTTTCTTCTGGTGCATCCTGTGTGATTCACACACCAGCTGTGTCACTTTCTATTTGTCTTTCTTCGTCTTAGGCCCCTCTCTTATCGGCGTAGGCCTCAACCTGGGCGACCTAGGAAAACTTGGCATGTTTGCGAGAACCTCCACACTTACGACCTCAGGGGTAGCTCCCTCAAAGGCCATCGATCCTCCAGCACTTGCAGTTTCCATGGGCACCGACATTAGACTATTAAGGAGCTCCTAGGTTTCCTTAGGCAACCTGTCAAACACTGAACTGGCCACCAAAGCCTCAAAACTCTCAGTGTTCATGCACAACTGATAACTCGACACATCAACTCTTAAAGTGAAAAGTGTTTTTTGTTGGGCGGCCATCTATAATTTATGGGCAAATTCAAATTCAAATCCGACCATTCCCCCCAAAATTTGTTCATAAATGCTATATTAGTGGCAAAATTTCAATGATATCACATTTAAATTCCGTCTTAAATGCCACCCCCTACTCCTCTTAGTCGTTTTCTCACTATCAAATCATGAATAGTGACCATAACAGTCATTTTCTGGCTGCTCTGGATGATCTCTCCTCCTTTAGCGTAGCTCCCTTCAAGCTTATGCTGATGCTTTGACATTCGTCCATCCCACGCAGTCCCCCAGTCGCATAGCCCTACAACCCAGGCAGTGTATTTTATAGTCCCATGCCTCCTTTTAGCTACCTGGAGCACTAAGATTGTGCTTCCATAATATTATCATCTGGGCAGATCCCCGGTGTATGGCTTCATATAGCTGCCATTTACCTTTTTGGGAAATGGATCTCTATTCAATTTCACTAGTTGAACTGCTCCACCATTGGTAATATCCTTTGATGACATAGGGTCCTAACCAGTGCATCTAAAATTTTCTTGGAAAATTTTCAAACTTGCTGTCATATATAAACCAAATCATTTACCTTGAAGGTACACAATTGGATGTGCCAATTGTGCCATGCCTTTTCGCGCTCCTTCTGAACTTGATGATGGAATCCAACAGAAAGTATGTCTTCTTCAAGTTCCATCATCTATGCGAGCCTCTCCTCCAGGGCTCCGTGATCCGCCATTCCTGTGAACGCCGTAATGCGTAGAATAGGTACAATTTACTCCATCGACATCACAGCTGTTATACCATAAACCAGCCGTAAAGGTGTCTGTGCAGTCAACTTTTTGCAAGTAGTTTTGTAAGCCCATAGCACCACGGGTATGCACACATCCCAGTCATTCCTTTGTGCATTGCAAACCTTTGTGAGCATGTTCTCTAATATATTATTCAGTTCTTCAACCATTCCATTACCCTGCAGGTGGTATGGCATACTCTTCTGACGATAAACTTGATATTCCTTCGTTAGTGCGCTAATCATTTCATTAAGGAAATGTATACCACGATCACTCATCAAAATCTTTAGGAAACCAAACCTAGTCAGCACATATTCAAAGATGAACTTTGTTGTTTTTTTCCCTTGTACAGTGCTTTATAGGCTACACCTCCACCCATCTAGTCAAATACTCTGTCATAGTGATGATATACCGTGCACCTGTCTTCTTTCCTAGAGGCTTGATTGGTCCTACAAAATCAATTGCCCACTTCTCAAATGGCTATAACGACACTTGTAGATTCAGAGGTAGCTCATCCCTTTGTGATGGCCTTCCCGTCCTCTGACATGCATCACATGCCTTGCAATAAGCTTTGGAATCCTTATGCAACGTCGGTCATCACAACCCAGCGCGTATAATCTTCTGTGTTGCTTATTTTCCTGCATAATTTCCTCCCACGGCTCCTCCATGAGCTTCAGTGAGGATGTTGTTCCATTTAAATTCAGGTACATAGCTTCATGGAATTTCATCTGAGCCCATTTTATATAAATTCCCTATAATGATAGAAAAGTTTGCCCCACACACCACCAGCTCCTTCTTTTGTTGACTAGTATACCCCTCTAGAGCCGTCCCTGTCATCAAGAATTGTATGATATCTGCAAAGTGACTCTCCACGACACGCACTGCAAAGAGCTACGTGTCAGGCAATCCTTCCTCCAAATTAGTAGGTTCCTTTCCTGTGTCAATGCGTGACAAATGATCTGATCTTGCATTCAATCATCCTGGCTTCACAATAACTTCGAAATCATATTCTTGAAACAACAGTAGTCATCTGCATATCTTCGCCCCCAACACAGGCTTGTTAACCATGTACTTCAATGCAGAATGGTCTGTACACATCTTAAAGTGTCCACCTAGAAAGTAGTGTCTGAACTTCTGGAGTGCGTACACCATAGCTAAACCTTCGCGTTGTGTCGTTGAATAGTTCTTCCCATCTTTAGACAACTTCCTACTCGCAAGCGCTATAGGGTGATCCAAATCTCCGCCACTGGCATGTGTCAGTACTACCCTAAGCGCAATACATGATGCATCCACGTGCACATGAAATTCCTTCTTCCAATCCAAGAAGACTAGGATCGGTGTGGTGACCGTCTTTTCCTTTAACACATCTAAGCTTTTCTGACACTCTTTATTCCAACAGAATGTAGCATCCTTCTTTAGTAGCTTCTCGATTAGCGCAGTAATCTGGGCATAACTCTTAATAAGCTTTCTATAGTATCCCATATGCCACAATGTTGTGCGCAGCTGTTTCACACTTCTTGGTGCCTCTAAATTAATTATAACTGCTATCTTAGTTGGGTCGACCATTAATCCTTGTCTGCACACCACATGGCCCAAAAAGATTTCGAAAGGAACACAGAATAAATATTTCTTCAAATTGAGCGCGTCCTAATACCTCTGGCATGTATCCAACATCAATTGTAGGCTGGCTACATGGAATTTCACTAGCTCAAACATCATCCAATGATCAAGTATACCTCCAGAAACTTGTGAATGAAGTCCTTAAACGCCGCGATGAATATGCGCGAAAATATCGTTGATGCGTTTTTCAGTCCAAAAGGCATTATAGTATACTAAAAGCACCCCCAACCAGTAGTGAAGTTCGTCTTACTTCTATCCTCTAGTGCGATCTTGATTTGATGGTACCTCGAGAACCCATCCGTGAACGAATATGCTTCCTGTCCTCCTACATTATCCAATGCTTCATTGGTGAACGGAGTCAGAAAAGGGTCATGCACGCAAGCATCATTCAACTTCCTATGATCTACCCATATCTTTATTTCATCCTTCTACTTCTTTTCCTGAACTACTATTGGGCTTACCCAATCAGAATCTTCTACTAGTTCAATAATACCCACTGCAAGCATTTTATCCAACTCTAAGCAGAACCTTTCTTTATACTTCAGATTGAGGCGGCAAGGCCCGTGCTTGATCGGATTTGCGTCTGGTTTCAACGTAATTTTCATAACTCCCAGGGCCCCAATTATCCCCTCTAGGTCTGAGAACTTCGTAGGAAACAAGTCTTGGTATTCACAGAGAAATTCGCTGACCTTATCTACTATTGCAACATCCCAGTCGTCCCCAATATTTGCAAATTTTGGCTCTGCCTCTGTCCCAATGTTTACTTGTCTTGTTTTTAGTGGCTTGGTGACATCTGGGTTTCCTATCTACGGCCCCTCAACTTCATGTTGTCCCTCCATTTCCGGGATAATAATGTTCCTCAGATCCTCATCTTCTTCAACAGTCACATTATAGCACTCCGTAGCTGGGTGGTCCAATCCGGTTGAATCAAATCCAAGGGATCCTGTGCTATTCATAAGATCACTGCTTTGACCTCCTGCAAAACCTCATCAATGCACTCAAAACCATCTTCAAAGTTGAATGTCATCAAGAATCCCTGTCTCAAAATATCCCATTCGTCCGTGCCATGGCGGAGCTCTGTCTCCAAGTACCAATTCATAGGTATCACATCCAAGGTGTGAAAAAATAGATGCACCCACTCTGGTTGTGGTTCTGCTCCATAAGCATCGGTCCATTTGGCTAAGTGATCGTGTGGATCACTCCTTCCATCATATTTCACAACCAATCATACCTTTGGGAGACCAAAATGTACCTTCATCATTCTTCTATATTCGCGCCATCCATCGAAGTTGCCTTATGCGTACCCCACCATCTCACTGGTGTTGCATGTAGTGCTAAGTCCAAGGCTTGAAAGTGATGCTTCTCCGATACTTCCCTTTCAAATGCATCTAGAAATTTATCAACATTAGTTAAACCATCATAGAAAGGCACACTTCTTACCTTCGAAGATAAGCAGGGCAACGATTTGGTCATCATGTTACATCGTAGCATAGATACTTCATGCAATCTATTCTACCAATGTTCCAATTCCTCGTCTAAGTCTAATGTGCAGGAGCTTTTGCAGTCCCATACAAGACATTCATTAGCTGTCAGATTCACCCAATCTTGATCTCTCGTTGTTATCTTATAAATCTGGTCCAAATTGTCATCACTTTCATAATCGCGGATTGGTTCAGTGTAGTGTGGTCCTTCTACAAGGTCCAATGGTACTACTACATGGAGCTATTTCCTTTCAAATGACATCATCCGCTTCTTGAAATTAATCACCACATTCATGTCGATAGCCCGGTCGATCCCAAGGAGCGCATGCTAGGGCTTGTTGTCATCCACAATCTCTATCTCTTCAAAATTGTCCAACGTGCTCGCACCTTTGATATCGAGTGTTACTCGTTGTAATCTTCCCTTGGGGATAATCTTTTGCTGATTCACCATCCTCAATTGAATAGGAGACCACTGCAGCATAGGTCTCCACATTCTCTCCCATGTCTGTTTAGGCAAAACATTCGTGTCAGACCCTAGAACCAAAATGCCTTGGTCCAGTTCATATTCTCCTATCTGCAGGGTGAGCCTCATCTCTCAGCTTGTTCCTGCCTTATGCTTACCAATCTTCCTGAATACGCGCAGTCCGTCAGAAGCATTTTATTTCCCAACACACTTATTTATCATCTCTTGTAACCTTTTTAGAGCCTTGCTATCACATATCAGCTTCATAGAGGTCCCCAAGAAATTAGCAAGCATGGATGGGTCCATCTCTTCAGCTGGTGTTTCTTGACTTCCTGAGGTAGAGGCCTTAGCAAAGATTTTCCTCACTTCCATGAAGGTTTCCTTGACATGCTCCAAATAAAAGCCAACCTCCTTTTCTAGAGCTTTGTGGACCCATTCACCTTCTTTAAGCTTTTTCCCCTTGTATTCACCAGTTGTCATTCCACTTCGCAGCACGATGTTCACATTAGGATCCTATTCGTCTGGTTAGACCCTCGTCATCTGCAAATTTTTAGTAGGATGCTAAGGCTATGCCCCCTTTTCACGTATCTTAGCTTGTAACATAGAGCAATCTTCTATCGCGTGGTCAAACTGAGTGCAATATCTACATGACAGGCGCATCGTGTTTGTGCATTCTCACGTGTAGTGTCCTGGTCCCCCATAGTTGTAGCAAATCACTTGTCCTTGACCTCTATCAGGTCCTCCTCCACCTCGGCCTTGTCTGCACCCCTAAAATCCTTCTCATGCTCCCCAAGCACCTTGATCTAAAGGACGATTCCCTGCTTTCACCCTATATGCAGGCGTTCTATCCATCATTAGATCATAGCTATGACAGTTATGCTCATCATGATCTACCAATTGACAAAAGTTGTAGAAGAGTTATTGCAGTGTCTGTACAATTTCTGCAGCAGGTGACAATTGTCTGTCACATGTTTTCCAGCCACCTAATAGATATCACACCGTAGCGCGGGCCCTGTACTTGGCCCTTCTTGATCATCTCGCCTTAGAGGCATCAACCTTCCTGCTGCAACATAATTCACAAAGACTGGGTCGTGATCTTTTTCATGCCCCTGGCTTTTGCATTTCAGGGACCAAACTTCTTTGTGCACCTCTGGCCGAACTTCTCTATCCTTCTTTAGATTTTGGAACTTTAGGAAAAGGTTCTGCAACTATGCATGAATCTGCTAAACTCCCAAATTAGCATCCTACATCGGTGTCCCATGCAAACTCATTGCAATCTCCAGGGCTTCCACTTGGGTCCCAATATTTTCCTACGATAAAGCAACCCTCAGATGAGGTAAGAGCGAAGCCACAAACCATTCGCGGTGCTACCTATCTATAATATTCATGTTGGCTTTGTGAATTATGCAATTCAACCTCTAATCCAAATCCCAGGGTGTCTCGCCATGCTTCATCATGATCTCCTTGAATCCCATAATTGATTGAGCTTCAAACTTAGGCCTACTAAACTCCTTATTCAATGTAGTGTGAATATCTACTAATGAAGCCATCAGGTTATCAGAGTAGTACTTAATGTATCATGTCAGTGTGCATCCCTGTAAAGAAGTGACCAATGTTGCTTTCTTCATCTGATCGTCCGTTATACCCTAAGCCTCCCATACGGCCCTTGTGACGAACCAAAACTAGTCTAGGTCCTCTATTCCCAACCCCTTGAACACAAGAACTTTTACTGAATTTGCCATATTTCACAATGGCAGAGGTGGTAATGGTGTGGGCGAAGGTGTATGTGATGGAGGTGAAGATGGAGGTGGTGTGGGTGGATGGGGTATTCGCGGGAACCCTTGTCTTATCAATTGAACAATGCTCTATGGAGAAGCCTGTGCTGCTTCCTCGTCATCACTCAGAGGAGGTCCAATCAGAGAGCTATATTCAGGGCTTATTTTCCCTCTATCCCTGAAGATCTTTCCACTTCGCATAGCTCCAAACATCAAGGTAGCTGCATAACCTGCTTTTCACACAAGAGAATCTTAATCCAAGTATTTAAAGGCCCTAAATACTTAACTCGCGGTCCCTTGAAGAAGCGGCGCTCTGCTTCGCTATAACTAACAGATGTATCGACCACAAGCTCTATCATGAATCCTCCTATGATATGATTGAGTAAGTTATCGACAACTCATGTGATCTTATTTTTTGAGGCTTCCAATCTCCACACTAACTCTATGGTCCACACTATCGGACCGTCAAGCCTCCAACTTCCTTGGTCGTCTGCTAATTTAGCGATCCACTCGTATAATTCAATTGGGAAGGAACAAAAGAAGATTTTGTGTATCTCTGTGTACAGATATCTGTCCAAAAACTATTCTTTCGTCAATTGCAGGTTCTTGTTCTCTTTCACAACGAATTCATGGATCTTCCTATCCAACCAGTCTTCAATTTCCTTCTTAGTTGGATTCCAGTGATGCAACATCACACATCTCTTTATGCAAATCCCGGTCCCGAAAGCATAAACATTTGTTGGCTTAGTGGGCCTTGACCCATGTTTAGCATTAATTAGCCAAGCATATCACTACACTACTAGCCATTTCGGCATCAATCCACAGAGCGCGGACTGAAGTCTCACCTGAAGCAGTATGGGGGGATGCAGGAACCAAGTTTCTGCACCCAGAGATGGTATTGATGTTGTTTTATACCCAAAACTTGTCTTCACACAAATCGATAAGCCTTTTAGGGCTTATCGATATACTTCTCTTATCTGGCTTCTAGACCTTCGCGAAGGTCTACGATCATCCTTCGTGGACCCTAAACAGGTGATTTATCTACTTACATGCTCCTGTAAGTGTTCTTACCTCTGTATTTACCTTGATCGACTTAAGTATCTGATAACTTCAACATGTATTAAGATATTCTACGCGTAAACAGATATTATTACTTGCGTTCATATAACAGAGTGAAACATATAGATTCGCGCATCAATATAGCATTAAATCATAAACCCAATATTCTTCATAACATAATCACATGCATTCATAACAGAAGTAAATAGATCAACACATGTAATTCCAGAATAATCCTCTTTATTAATGCTTCAGATCTTCTTTATAGACTCTAACTATCTTGCACACATAGTTATAGGAGTCCGCACACTCAACTGTGAATGTCTACCCTAGGCCTCTGCGCACACAGCTGCAGAGCCTCTTTCCTACACTAAGACTCTTCGCTCTTAGCTCTTACTGACCCATTACCAAATCTAATTTCAACTTCAACTATTGCCTTAGACTCTTCTAAGACTTCCCTTTTTATACAATCCCATGGTTTGCGAACCATGGGTAGATCTCCTAAAGCCGACATGACTTACATTAACAAAGGGTGGAAACCCTTTATGACACTTTACATATTCGTGCTTTGCAACCACAAAATGCAGAGACTTTACACTTTTTTATACAAAAACTTGGGCTTTCTGCCCCAAAACTTGGGCTTTTAACCCCAAAATTGACTCTAGGGGACCCGTTCCCAACAACATTCAACATATTGTATTAGTATATACAATGCACAACAGTTTGCAAGTTCTAAATAAACATTGGATTGATATTTAAATGTAAAATTACTCATTTCTCTACTAAGCCAATAGAAGATAATTGAATAATAAATAATTTGGATCCATACGATCATGAAAAAAATATATTTACTTGTCCTTGGGGACATTTCCTTATCATGTTCTACCCTTTGGAATTTATAATGATCTTATGACCTTCCAAAGGGTCGTGACAAAGATATTTTTTGACTTGATTCATGATTGCATAGATATTTTTATTGATGTTTTCATAAACTATGGTGTTATCTTTGAATTAGTTTTGGCTAATCTAAAAGAGGTATTGAAAAAAGGCAAGGAATGTCATGTAGATATCAACAATGAAAGATATTTGATGTTCTAAACTAAAGGAGTGATGTGAGGGCATCATATTTCTTCTAAAGGCATCAAAGTTTACCTAATGAAAAAAGGCAAGGAATGTCATGTAGATATCAACTATGAAAGATATTTGATGTTCTAAACTAAAGGAGTGATGTGAGGGCATCATATTTCTTCTAAAGGCATCAAAGTTTACCTAATGAAGATACAGGTAATAGTGAACTTACCAAGTCCACAAACACAAAAGGAGTTATGTATCTTCTTCAAGCACACAAGTTAATATCGACACTTCATTGAAAACATTTACTCAAATAGCTCATCCTTTGTTTTCTTTACTTACTAGAAGTGTTTATTTGGTATGGAAATATATCTTCCATCACGCCTTTGAGGAGTTTAAATTGAATTTGTTTGAGGCTCACACATAAAGAGGACCCAATTGATCCCTCTCCTTCATATATCTACATATACTTTAGAAACCACCACTGGAGTCATCTTGGGACAATAAGAAGATCAAAATCCAAACACCATATATTTTATTTGTAATAATATCTCCCTCATATAATTGTATTACACTATGATAGAAAATAATTTGTTGTTGTAATCCATGAAATAAATAATTTTGGCATTATCTAATTGGGCATCTTGTGATTTTACATGATGATCATGTTGTCATCAAGTATTTAATGAAAAAACCAATTTCTAATGGTATAGTTACTAGATGGTTGCTAGAGATAATCTTGGCATCCACACATATGAATTTAATGAGAAAATCAACCTTCTCCTGAAGCCCAAAACCTCCACTGGAAAATATTGGCCTTCTGCAGAAAATAATTTGGCTAGAAAAAATCCCTATAAAAATGAGAAACTGGAAGTCTCCTGGATAAGAATAATCCCATAAATATCCTTCTTAATTACTGTTGCTAAAAACCTCCCGATGTCTCACTGAAAAGTCACCCAACTCAATGTTTGATATTTCTCCAATGTTTCCCATTAAGCACCCTTTATAATCTCTCATTCACAAATGAATGGAAAATATTAGAAGTTATCTTGTCCCAATCAATGGCTAAGATAATGTTATAAACTTTGAAGAAGATTGTAGAGCTGAATCGATCATATCTCAACTAATATCAATTAATTAACCACTTTCCCTAAGTTTTAACTTAGGAAATATTTAAAACTCACTAATTGAATTAATTAATACATTTTTCGTAGGTGAAAATTAGGAATAAATACATGGGCTTGGAGATAATTAATTCCTTTGTGTTCCTAGCCTTAATGACACCTCTCAAGACCAGAACACCTGTCCATGCAACATTATTTAACACTCCATCTTAATGAGGAAGTTGTTCTCCATAACACCCAACTTGTCCCTAGAGAAAAAAAAACTTGGATTTATTCAAGGCCTTTGTCAGAATGTCTGCCACTTGTTAATCTGTAGGAACATACTGTAGTTGAACTAATCTACGCTGTTAGTGTCGGTATCTTCATCCCTCCATCAATGATCAAATTTCTCTTTTTTGCATGCATATTAGGTGTCCCATCTGATCAGCTGCATTCCATTAGGTCATGGATCCACTGATGGTAGTGGTTCACTGTCAATTCCCTCATGACATTTACTTGCTGGCCTGTTTTCACATGTTTAGCTCATTTAGTGTCATTTTATGTCATTTCATTTGTAAAAGACATTTTTAGGGTTTTAGGTCTCACTAGGTCTAGGGTTTGTCACCATGGTCATCAAAAAGCTAATAAAAGGTCAGCAGACACATGAGGTGGTCTTATAAGTTCATCAGATCAAAATTTCACTAATAATATGCTCAATAAATGATTTTTACCTCAAAATCATGTTTTGAGGTGAAAACATCGTTTTTATTTCCTATGTACAGAATTGATGTAATTTGAAATATTTTCTATATGTAATAAGTTCTAGTTGTTGCCCTTGTTCACCTTGCCAACTCCAACCACTGCAGACAAAAGTAAAACATCAATGCATCAGTTTACCAAATGATCAAGAAAAGTCAATTCAAATGAAAAAATAGAGCTTATGTCCAAAAGTGACTTTGACATTAGAAAAGTGGGTTTAGAATAAGTAAAAATTAAAATCCATCCATATATAAAGTGAAAGGAGTGCCATTTATCATTTTATTGTGCAAAATACCTTCGGAGAGAAAAAAATTGTGATTTGGAGGAAGATTGAACTTTGGAGGTCAAAAACCTTGTTTTTCAAGCAAACTTGCCTAGCACTACGCATTATAGGCAATGCGCTGCGCATCAGTGACTTCTTGCCAGTATTAAATTGCACGGGCGCTGCGCATTGGGCCCAGTGCACTGCGCATCAGTCTAGAAGTTCCCAATCGTTCTAAATTGTTCAATAACCCTCAAAAACGTTGTATTTCCACTCTACAAGTAAGTTATCATCATCCTTAAGCTGAATTTGATCTCTTACCACTGTTCTTCATGAGTTTTGCATGTTGAAAGTTAAACCCTAGCTTGTCTCCACTATTCTCCATTTCATTGTTAAATTTCACTCCATAATCACAATCCATATCATTAAAACTCTTTCCTCCCTTCCATTTGCCTAAAACACTCGATTTATCCCATTTTCCATATCCCACTCCCCTAAAACAACTCATTCCCTTCACCAAACCCTAAATCCCTCACTAAACCCTAGTTTCTCAAAACTAATCCCTTCATTCCCAAACTCCATTTCCTATTAGTAAAATCTCTTCAAACTCATCTCCATTGTCCTCCCTCATTACCATTTTCTACCATATCATCACCACATCCCTTCCCTAAGACAAGCACCAACACCATGGCAAGAAACAGTGAGTCAAGCTATGAAGAGGAGACACTAAGTGACAGTTCAAGAGAGAGGAATGTATAGCCTAGGAGATCACACAAGGGTGGAAAAATTATTAGAGAGGAACCTATTAACATTGTTGAACTCCTTGCTTGCCCCCTTGCTACCACTTGTTTCAAATACCAATCTTGCTTTGAGTTTTTTGAGATGGTTGAGAAGGTTAAGTATCATCATGAATTGGCAAGGAAATTTGTCATAAACATGGAGGATATAACATGGTACATCTTGCTGGCATCAATTTCACTCTTTCACCAGCCATTATTTAGAAGCAACTAGAATGCCAGATGTAGGGGAAAGGTGGAACAAAAGACAGAATATTAGCAAACAACATTATGAACCATACATTAAGGCCAAATATCATGGTAAATTGAGCAGGGTGTTTCATTTCAAGTTCTTGGAGGACCGGTATGTTCCACTTATGAAACTCATCATCAAATACTTCACATGTAAGGGTAGGTTCTCCAGACTCTATGCCTATCATATCAAATTACTTATGCATTTCACCAGGGTTAGAATGATGATTATTCCATATTTCATTTGCAAAAACATATAGAGGATGACTATGATTGTGAAAAGAAAACCATACCCACAACAACTTAATAGTATTTATCACTTTGCTATCATCATTATTATTATTGTGCATTATCTTACTCAGTTGGGAGTGCCATGGGACACCTTCATTTCCCATGAAATCTTCAAGGGGCCTCAAATTTTTACAGACCCTCAAGAGGAAGGTGGAACTTCCGAGCAACAAAAAGAGCATGAAAGCAAAACTGAAGAGGCTTACATTCCTGTGTTTATAACTTATGAAAAAGGTACAAGAAGACTTTTTGTAGTTGCCAAATGAGTATTATCTCCACCAGGGGTGGAAGGGGTCTCATTTCCTTCACCAGATAACAGGAAAATGCTATCTTCACCTGGGGTTAAAGGGGCTTTGCCTTCTTCTTCAGAAATATAGGTACAATACAAAGGAAAGAAAAAAATTTCATGATGAAGGGCCTACTGAAGGGCAAGACAGGGATTTTGTTTTGGTTGAGGAAGATGACACTGATTTGAACTCCCAAAGCTCAAGACTCAAGGATGTGGTCATCAAAGAGAAAGAAGTTGAGATCCAAGCCTTATCACTTGACCTTGAGAGGACTAAGTGGATCATTAACTTCCTTGAGAAAGAGAAAAAGCAATTGGAGGACAAACAAACAATCATGGAGCTGCAAACCATTAGGGAAAACCAACAAGTGGAAAAAAAAAAGGAAAATCAAGATGACATCACTAGAACAAGAAATAGAGGCTAACCGAGAATCATGGTTGGAAAGAGTGAATATCCACCTTGAGAAGCTGTTAGATAAGGCTAACAAGGAGAAGAACTGGTTGTGCCACATGGCTTATCACTATTTCGCCCGGAACAAAATTTGCAAGACAAGGATAAGAAGCCTAAAAGCTAAGTTAAAGAGAGCCTTAGAAGCCAAAAGGGAGCAAGATAAACTTAAAAATTTGGCTGAAGCTTCCTTGGCTCAGCAAAGCAACTAGTAAGCTTGCCTCTTACCAATTTTGAAGTAATTTTGAGAAATTTTTGTCATTTCACAAATTCTAATTGCAAAACACAGGAATTTTCCTCTGATGCGCAGCGCTAGTGGTGTTGCGCATTGAGATAGCCTGGAATTTTGACAAATGGCTTACATTTTTGGATTCCTTATGAAAAAATATTGAAACCCAAAAAGTTTCATGAAATTTGGAGGAGATCTGGGTCACCTAAAGGGCAAAAAACACCTTAAAAATGCCGTCTCTGCCACTTTTTGGATCCATAGGAAGCAGTCTTGGGAGAAGTGATTTTTGAAGGGGAAAATGGACTCTAAATCCAAAAATGCTAGTTTTCCTATAAAGTAGATAGATAGCGATTTCCAACAAGCCATCTTGGAGCTAATTTGGTGAAGGGGAAGGCCTTCAAACTCAGCCTTGAAGTGGCGCTGCGCATCAGGCAAAATTTTGCCAATTGTGCTAAAAAAACTCATAATTTCGCCCAGTTTTCTACCGGTTTGATTTTTTCTTCTCTCATGGTAAAATTCATGATGTAATATGATGTAAATTGATGTACTATGATGTAAAAATGATGAAAAATTACTTAAGGAGGTAGATACATCAGTTATAAGTGGTTTTGAGCTAAATGAATCAGTTTCCATAGTTTTAGAGGCAAGTTGTTCCACTGCCTATTTTTCAGTTCCTAGTTTAGATCTTGTTGAAACAACTCCTTGACTCATGGATTCGACCCCTGATGGCTAGCATAGGTGGTTTCATGCCTATATCTTGTACTTTCTTATTCATTTGTCAAGGTTAGACTCTTGTGGATGCATTGAGCACTATTGTACATCACTTCTGCAGTTTGGTAAGGAAATGAACCAAGGTTTTGCAGCATTTTGTGCGATTCTTGTGGTAATGTGAATTAGAATTGTTTTCTTCTCTGTTACTTAGTTTATCTTAAGTTTATATGTGCCATCATCTCTCTCTTTCTGCATAACTAAATGAATCAAGTGTGAAAGGTGGAATCCATTAGTGTGTCAGTGCTTTGCCTTGGGGTTTCTTTAGTTTTAAATGTTTTTTGTTGTTTGAAGAGGACTCATGACATTTTCATGCCCTATCCAACTCCTCACCAGTCTTTACACTCACCATTACATTCATTTCAAAGTGCTAAAACACTTTCCTACCTCGTCCCACAGAAAAATCTACAAATCTGAGTTGATTTCCCAGACCCAAAACTGCCTTTCTCATCTGATCCAGCAACCAAACATTAAAATCAATCAAATTCCTCTGAGCATATACCTAGCCTAAAATTAGTATTTACATCAATCATATCTAGCATTATTTGCCATATTTTCTTGATATTTACAAGGAGAGAGCCCTCTCCCAACCTGGTAGGGCTAGCTACCAGGTTAAGCGTGGTTTGATGTTACCGTAGACCTGCCTTTCTTAGCCTAATGTAGATTTAGGCTATAACATATGCTATGCACAATACCTAACAAAATGGTATTAAATTTCAATATGTTTTTACTGATCATGAATAATGGATTCTCAGATAGCTTGATGAAACTTTGGTTATCATAGTGAATGATGGTCGATTTTATAATCTGACCAAACAATGCGACTAGTAAATTTTGAAGCCATATGGCCTCACATGCTTCCATGCTTGTTGCCATGTACTCTTCTTTTGTAGAGCTTAATGCAATAAACTTCATCTTCCTATTGTACTAAGAGATACCCTAATCCCATGTTGAAGCAACACCCTGAAGTTATTTTCTTGTCCATTACATTACTTGTCGAGTCTATATCAGTTTAGCTAATCAACTTGACACCGTAAACTTGAGTATATTTCATTTCATTATCAACTGTACCTCATATATACCACAACACATTCTTTTTTGTTGTCTAATGCACTCTCTTTTGTTCCACCATGAAATGAATAAGAGTTTTTACTGCAAAGAAAATGTCTGACCTTATGTTGATCATATACATAAGATATCCAATAAGTTGTCTATATAAGGTGGGGTCGATTCGGTCTTTCTTTGATGCATCTATTTTCCTCCAATTAGTTATCATAGGTGTATGCATGGGTCTACAAGCCAACATCTTGAATTTCTTCAAGATATCCAAGGTATATCTCCCTTAACCAAGGAAGATTTCCCCATCTTTCTACCACACCCTGAGTCTTAGAAAATAGTGCATCAACCCCAAGTCCTTCATTTTAAAATTTGCTGCTAAGTCCTTGTATTATTTTATGAGCCCTAGTGACCTATTAAAAAATAGATCATCTGCATGCAAAACGAGAATGAGTGGTTCACCTCCAATCATAATATATTATAGGTTCAAATTTGCCTCACTCCTCACTAATCCCATCTCCTACAAATATCTGTCAATATTACCATACCATGCTCCGAGAGATTTCTTGAGTATATATATCGCTCTCTTCACCTTTCGTACATGGGATTCCCTCGATGTACACCTCCTCTTCTATGAATTCATTTAGGAATGTCATCTTGACATCCATCTGATGAATCTTCCATTCCATCTATGCTGCAAGTGGGATAACAACCCTAATGGAAGTATACCTAGCCATGGGAGAAAATGTCTCCTCATAATATATTCCCTCTTTCTAACAGAAACACTTGGCCATGAAACTAGCTTTGAATTTTTCAATGCTACCATCTGCAACATGCTTGATCTTAAAGATCCAGTGAGAACCAACCATTTTCCTATCCAATGGTCTAGGCACCACCTACCAAACATCATTCAACATGATGGAGTTGTACTCCTCCACCATAACATCCTACCACACCTAGTGTTGTGCAACCTCTTCATAGCTGGAAGACTCACTGTCAATGAGTTGACTCATCAATGCCTTGTAACTTGAATATCTCTCTGGTGGTATCCTATCCCTATTGCTCAATCTAGGAGCTCCTAGAAACTCTTGTGCATCTCTCAATGTATGAAACACCTCATTCCTACCAATTAAAGTGGGTGGAGATTCAAGCTCCCCATCATTCTCCTACTCCTTATTTGGTAAACTTTCCTCTACACTTATAGTTGTACTAGTCACTTTACTTGTACTTGTGCCTTGCACCCGAGATTGTTGTTCAACCCTTGTAGCTTCTACTCGTTGACTATGATCAATTGTTGGCAACTCCCGAGATCTCCTAAAGGCTTTCTCCTCCTGAAACATAATGTCCCATATCATGATGATATTCTCAGTCTCTGGAATATATATCTCATATGCCTTGGATGTTTCATTGTAACCAACGAAATACCCCTTCTCTATAGTTGAATCTAGCTTGGTTCACTTCTCGCCTACAATGTGAGAATAAGAGATATTTTCAAAAATCCTAAAATGATCGACTTATGGATTCTTCTCTGTAAATGCCTTCTCATGTATCATCTTTCCCAACACCTTATGCAGGACCCTATTTTGAATGTATTTTTTTTCTACATGCTTCTACCCAAATATATCTAGGCATATCATGATCATATAGCATGACCCTTGCTACTCCAACTATGGCTATGTTCTTGCATTTTGCAATGCCATTATGCTGTTGGTCATATGGGGATGTCCATTCCCTCTTAATTATCTCCTTTGCACATAAATCGTTGAGGGATTTCTTAATATACTTGCCTCCATTATCTATGCAAAGTACCTTTATCTTCTTTCCTATTGACTTCTCCACAACAGTTTTAAACTCTTGGAAGTGACTAAATACTTCATCTCTTGTCTTCAAGAAGTATATCTAGGTCTTCCTAGAGAAGTCATCAATGAAGGTCACAAAATATTCATAACCCCTAAGAGACCTTGTGGGTAATGGACCACAAATATCAAAATGTATCAACTCTAAAATACCATGGGTTCTACTATCACTCCTTGGAAATATTATTTTTAAAAGCATTCCAAGTATGCACACTTTGCATACATCATCATGTTCTATACACACCTTTGGAATACCTGTCATCATTTCTATAAGCATATTAACTGATCCATGATGGATATGACCCATCCTCCTATGCCATACACCTCCTATATCTCTGCTACAACTTCTTCTAACCAGTGCCTTTACAGTATCAAACTGCAACCTATACAACTTGTTGCTTCTTACCCCAATCTCCTTTAATAACTTCCAATCTTGGTGTTTCAGATACACCTTTTGTCGTGTTAGCACTTAGAAATGTCCTCTTGGTTGTGAAACATGAATTCTTAAGGTAAATTTTCAAACCGGTCTTGTAGATTGAAGGATAGCCCCTTCAATCTAGAGAGGCCTCTCTCTAAAAATTTAATAACTAAATGTTTAGCAACTAGCTGTGTCTCCAAACAATGGCTAGATCTTTAGTAGGGTTTTTATATTTTGGATGTGGTGGTTGGGTAGGGTTGAAGAAATATAAACTATTTGGAAATGGTGTCAAATCTAAGTGTTTATAAAGACTATTAATGTCTGATAAAATTCTCCACGAAATAGAGGCCAGGTAAATGATGTCTATTTTTGAATATTATCGTTGTAGTATGAAAGTGGAAGAAAGGATTAACAATCCATCACATTTGAATCATATAACAATGGATAAATTTCAAATATAACTTTAGAGGAAATTTGTGAGTATTTAATTTTACAAAATGGAGCATCTAAGAAAGGATGAGTTCCACAACATTTACTTTTAGTTTAAATACTTAGAAGATTTACACATAAATGAACAATGGAGAAAGGAATCACATACACATGAGAAAAGAGACAAAATTCAAAACATCATCATCATGAATCTATGGTATGAAATCACTTTGTACTTCTGCACTTGATATAATTAATACTTTGAAAATATTACAAAATAGAGCAATAGTTTATTTTTCTTCTCAAAAACTTGAATATCCAAAAAATTTTCCTCCTTTTTGATGTATTATATAGGAAAAATACATAAATTTTCAAATCTAAAAAGTTTGGTAGCATAACTATAAAATATTACAAATATCTAAGAGTTTAATTTACAAAATCTAATTAAAATCCTATCTTTCTAGCTATTAGGATATCTATTTTTTATTTAAACATTGTTGAAAGCATCCTAAAACTATTTTACACATCCTCCTCTTTTATTCTTTTGGAAAAAGGATGAGTCATAGATAAAGTGTAGGAATGAAACTATTCACACCCTTGTAGGATTCATATCTGGAACTGTGACTCATATTCCTCCTTGGTAGCAAAACTGATACATGAACCTGTAAAATTTGTTGAAACTGTGCAATTGTCTTGTGTAATTGTTTACTTCTTTTAAGGATCTTTTCTCTTATGTTGACTCGTATTTTCTTCCCTCCCTTAGCCACAAAACCCTTTATGACATATTACCATAGTATATCAAAAATAAACTAATTGTCAAAAAGATGAAATGAAGCATGCCAAAATACTAAAGTAGAATTAGGGTTTTTCAACAAAATTAGGGTTTTGTATATTTCTCTGCCAATGAGGTAAACTGATCACTCTTCCATAACTTCTGCAACCTGAGAAAGGAGGTTTAACTTGTCTTGGATTCTTGTCATCCTTCTGGTACCTTTCTGTATGTTTTTCTAGATTTTAGGGTTTCTTTCCCTTTTTTGCCTGCATACTCTATTTTCCTCTGTTTGGTGGCCTTCTTTCTACTCTTTGAAACCTTCACAATTTCTTATTCTTCATCAATAATCACCACCTAATTTATCTTAGGGTTGATATTTTCCTTCAAAATCAGTGTTATTTTATTTTTAGGATGAGTATGGGTTTTTCGACAGTAAACCCTAGGCTCAGTTTCTGCTTCTTCATTCCCTGTTTCCATGATTTGTTTCCCTTTTTCACTTTTTGTTGTTTTCTTTTTTGCCTCCTCTTCTTCTAGCATTTCTTCTGTTGTCTTCTTGTTCTCGTCTCATAGACCCTAACCTCTGGTCCTTTTGCACAATTTTCAATATTTTCTTCAACAGGGATATGACTAGGCTCTCCCTTTGTTTCCTGAGCTAGGGTTTTGAAAATAAGGTATTTTTACCTCTGCTTTACCTTTTGGGTGCAGAGTTTTTCATATTTATTTTTCTTAGTTGTTCCACCTACTTATTCAACTCATGTGTATATAATATCTTTATCAGGCCATGGTGACATGTGTCATGAGGTGAAAGCTCAGGTCTGGTTCTAGCTTTGGTAGACATTTTCAGCAAACTTTGATGAAGAAAATAGGGAAAATTCATTTTACTAAAACCTGATAGATGACAAAAAAACCTCATGTGATACAAATAAACTTTAGAGTACCTTCCTTCATAGGTGAAGAAGATATGCACAGTCCTGAGAGCGCTAGACCATTCAAGCTTCAACATGTTCTAGGGGAATCCTACATTCTAGTCTTGGTCTTGAAATTCCTCCTTCAAGAATAAATTTAGGTCCACGTTCTATAGTATCTTCTTTTTAAACCATCTTTCACCCTCAGTGGGAGAACCCATGGCCTCTGCAATGGATTTCTTGGTGACTAGAAACTGTAGGGTTATTATTAGGGTTATTCCTCCATCAAAATAATATATAAAATCATGACACCAAGGAATAGTTATGTCCCTTTAAGTGATGTAAAAGTGGATCCCAACCTGGATTTCGAAATAATGACAAAATTTCTGGATAAACCTCAAAATACTTTCCATCCGACTCAAAATGTTTCACATGTCTTGATATTCATATATTGCAAATGATCTAAAGCTACAAATTTTTTCACAACATTAAATCCCCCTGGAAAGACTTTGTAAACCCTTCCACAACCTTCTCGTGTACTGCAAATGATTTTTTGGCTTGCTAGAAATTACCGTTTAAGGCAAATTGGGTGTTTTTAGGGTTTGATTTTAGAATTTGTCATTAGGTTTCAAAATGTTGCTAAATGTCACATCAAAGATAAAAAGGGAGAGGAATTTGTGAAAATCGATTTAGGCATTTGAAATAATAGGACTAGCATTGTTGGGTGTGGGATCCCCCAAGGGAGGTTTTGGGGCTTAGAGCCCAGATTTTGGTCAATTTTGTAATTCCAATGTAAAGACTCCACATTTTGTGGTTGTGGAGCGCGTAGTTGTTAAAGAGTCATAGGGTTGTCCGCCCTTATTTTGATAATGTAATGTCAACAGTAGAAGATCTACTCATGGTCCGTGGACCATGGGATTGTATAAATAGAGCAAGGCTCTAAGTAGTTAAGGCAACTAATCGATAACAAAATATCTAAGGAGGAAGGATGTATGCGAGATAGTTATGAAGTGTAAAGTCTAGTTTTGGGTCGTAGCATAGGAAGAGGCTCTGCAGCTGAGTGCGCAGAGGCCTAGTAGTCTGCAGCTGAGTGCGTAGACCCTTGTAGCTAAGTGCACAGGGCAAGTCGAGTCTGTAAACAGTGGAAGTATTAATAAAGAGAAGTTTCTATCAATTCTGCGTCTTTATTTCCTATTTTATGCATCTGTTATATTGGGTATGAATTTCACTTTTAATGCTTATATGATGCGCGAATGTGTATAACTGTATTGGCTAAGTGAACGCAAGATAAAATATCTGTTTATGCAAAGATAATCAAGACCCGTTAATAAGATAAGTAAGATACTTGGCATAGTTTAGGAGATATCATAGTTCACTACCTTAGCGGCGTGAAAGGACTTCAACCCCTAGTTAGGATTGTGAAAAAGTCAATTATAACAAATCGTGAAGGTACTAAAGGGTAGAATAGTGCGTGAAGTGACCTGTACGAAGGTAGGTTTAGTTGGACTAAACCGACATCACATCCATCTCAAGGATGGGGAAACTTGGTTCCAGCATCCCCCCATATAGCTTCAGGTAAGACTTCAGTCTGCACTCCGCGGGCTAATGTCGAAAGGGCCAATAGTGTAGGGATTTATTTGGCTAAATAACTCTAAACCCGGTTCAGGCCCCCATAAGCCAACAAATGGTTTCATTGCCAAGACCGAAATCTGCATCAGAGATTTGTGATGTCGTATCATTGAAATCCAACTAAGAAAGAAATCGAAGGCTAGTTGGACAAAAGAATTCACGAGTTCGTGATGCAGGAGAACAGAAACCCACGACTATCAAAAGAAGAGTGGCTAGATAGCTACTTGTATACAGAGATCCACGAAATATTTTTCGTGCCCTTCCGTACTGAGCTATATGAGTGGATCGCGAAGCTAGCAGATAGCCAAGGAAGGTGGAAACTTGATGGTTCTATTGTGTGGACCCCAGAGCTAGTGCGGAGATTGGAAGCATCAGAGGATAAGATCGCACATGTTGTCAATCATTGGCTCGATCGTATTATAGGAGGATTTTTTATTAAGTTTGTGGTTAACACCCCAGTCAGCTACAACGAGGCAGAGAGACACTTTCTCAAAGGAACACAAGGTAAGTATGTAAATTCTTTGAATACTTGGATTAAAATGTTGTAGTAAAGCAGGTTATGCAGTTACCTTGATGTTCGGGGCTATGTGAAGTGGAAAGGTCTATAGGAATGAAGGAAATAAGGGTCCAAAAAATGGCCCCTTGATTTCACCTCCATGAGGGGATGAGAAAGAGCTCACGAAGGTCTCTCCACAAAGTGTTATTCATATAATAAGACAAATAATTCCGCAAATACCGCCTCCACCCACACCTCCACTGGATTCACCTCCATCACCTCCATCTTCACCTGTACCAACTCCACCACTAATGTGATTCAATATGGAAAGCACAGTGAAGTTGCCAGTGTTCAAAGGTTTGGGAAATGAGGATCCAGACCAATTATGGTTCATTGTAAGGGCTATATGGGAAGCGTAAGGTGTTACAGATGACCATATAAAGAAAGCGATGCTAGTTAGCACCCTGCAGGATCGCGTGTTGACTTGGTATATTAAGTACTCCAATGATAACCCAAATGCGAGAGTCACGGATATCCAAACAACGCTAAATAGAGAATTTAGCATGCCTAAATCTAAAGCGCAGTCGATCATTGGATTTAAAGAGATTACGATGCTACCAGGTGAGACTCCTTGGGAACTAGATCAGAGGCTAAAATGTACGATTCGCGAAGCAAATATGAATCTAACAGATGGACAACATCGCGATTGGTTTGTAGCTTCGCTACTACCACATTTAAGGAGTGCATTATCGCAACAGAAGATAATAACTCAGGCAGAGGCCTTAGAGATCTCTATGAGGCTACATGAGACCTTGATGCAAGAACCTAATTTGGGAGTTCATCAGATCCACACGTAGCTGAAGAATCTGTGCCTTGAAATGAAGAGTCTGAAACAGGACAGGACGGTTCGACCAGAAGTGTGTGCAGAAGTATGGTGCGTGAACTGCAAGAGTCAGGGTCATGACAAAGACCACTACCTAATTTTTACAAATTACCTCGCAGGAGGAGGACAGATGCCTTTAAGTCTGGAAGCTCAAGCAGGACCTAGCGCGACACCCTCTTTATGGTGTGAGATCTGTCAAATAGTTGGAAAACATGCCACGGACAATTGTCACTTGTTACAGAAGTATACACAAAATTCGCAACAGTTGTTCTGTAACTTTTGTAGGTCAATGGGACATGACAAGCATACCTACAAAAGTTATGATTTGATGATGGATAGAACCTCCACCTATAGGGTTCAGGGTGAAACGTGGCCCCTTGACTAGAATGCAAGAATGGTGTGAATAGGATTTCAATGGTGCAAGGCCGAGGTGGAGGAGGACTTGGTAGAGGTCACAGATAGTTGATTTACTACAATTGCAGAGGGCTAGGACACTATACCCGTGATTGCACCAATCCAACGTGCCCATCGTGCAAGTATTGCACGTTGTTCAATCATGAGATAGAAGATTGTCCTACGCTGATAGCTAGGATACACAACGAAGGAGAACTATCACCCCCCCTGACTCAGAAACTGCATATGAGGAGGTTTGAGCCATGTGAGGAAAACTCGAATGTAAACATTATGCTTCAAAGTGGAATTGCGATTGGAGATGACAAAGGTAAACAGAGAGAAGATAGTACTTGGGTTCACAAAGCTCCAGTGAAGGAATCAGTTTGTTTTGGAGTGCGCTTAGGAAACCTTCATGGAAGATAAGAAAAGCTTCACTGATGCCTCCACTTCAGGAAGAAAAGATAAATCGGAGACAGAAATGGACCCATCCATGCTGACAACTTTCCTTGAAACATGTATGAAGTTAATGCATGACAATAAGGTTGTGAAAGGGTTACAAGAACTCATCAATAGATGCACTGGGACCGCACTGGAAGAACCGCGTGCATATTGAAAACCTAATTTTATATTTTTTCAGTGAGTGCTACAAAATATTTATTAATGCAATGCTACAAAAATATTTCATAGTGCAAGATGTAGACTTGTGATAGTTTGTGTTGTCACTTACTACTAACTATGTTTTCAGCTGTGAAAAGAGTTCAAATAAGGCAATGAATTTTGAAGCCATTTCCTAAGCCACATAAGCTCTCAAAGCTTAATTGGACCCTCTCCATTGGATATTAATCGAAACAAGGTTTCCAACAGTAGGTGGAAGTCGAAAAATGGACTTCTAGATAAAAAATTAGAGCAGATTGAAGCTGCCCTTTGAAAGCCATAAAACAAAGGGAAAAGACCAAGGGTCAGGCTTATCAAAATCACAATCACAGGGCCCCGAGCACAGTCTATCAGCTTATACAAGGTGTGCAAGTCCCACATATCAGGCATCCCACAATCCCGCATCCTGTGATATCACAATCACGCAGTCCCACATCATCACAGTCCCATGATATCGCAATCCAACAGTCTCGCATATCACAATCTTGTAGTCTCGCATCATCACAGTCCCGTGATATCACAATCCCGCAGTCCTGCGATATCAATAAATTGGTGATCGGCAGGCCCAATGGAACATTCTTAAGGAATTGTGGGGGGAATACGTCGATAGAGTAAAATCGCCAAAAAATGGGTTTTAGTGTTAAAGCACTAAGAGGGGCCGATTTTATTTAACAAAGGAATTCAAGGAAAAACCAAGGGTGGATGGGCCCTTTTCTCTCTCCTTTAGGGGGGCCACATGGAATAATCCTATTGGTCCTAAGAATCCACAGGGTTGCTAACGTAAGCATGACGTGGCAGTAGAGGGGACATGTGGCACATTGATTTGGATTTTTCAGGTGGGGGCATTTCTAGGTGACACATGTCACCACTCAGGAGGTGCCATGTGGCACTGATGGTGTCATCAATCCCACAGTGGAAAATCACTCAAAGAAAAGCTTCCTCCTTCTTCGAAGTCTCTCTCAGCTTGTAATTATGATATGCAAAGACCCTCTCGATTGCCATATATTATGTGTGATACCTTATGAGGATTTCACATTCGGACAATTGGCCAATGATATGAAAGGAGGTAAAGAGGCTTCCTCTCCCATGTTGTGATTGCGATACCCTAGGTGGGCCTGATCCCGCAGATCGACGATCGCAAGGGTTAAGGAGAGATACCAAAGGCGAGCATATGAACCACCGACATGCGAGATATTATGAAACAAAGGAAAAAGGCCCCCGAACAAGAGTAAAAAGGCTCTAGCACCTTAGGGCTAAGCCCCAGGTCACAACCCTCGGTCCTATTATGCAGAAACATAGAAGGGGGCTAAGTCATAGGGGGCCAAAGGCGATCAAGAGCCATTGTTCTATGACGTATTTTAGAGTAAAGGTCCCTATGTGGTAATGCTTCGATAACGATTGTGCAAAGCCTTAAAGGATGGATGGGTCGGTAGTTGAAGCAATTAATGAAGTATGGTGCAGCAACAAATCAGTATGGGGGGACTCAGGAAGATAAATGGCTCAACATGGAGCCTTGCTTAGTGATAAATACAAAGGACTTCCTGGGAAAACTCTATTGTTTCTTTGTAACAAGCAAAGTCATTTTCCCACTCCCAACTCCAAAGAACGAGCAAGCCAAACAGTTAAGACCGAAAGCGATGGGTGGGCTGGCCAACACATCATGGAAGAGATGTGGCCTAATTAGGGGCATTCACAGGAAGCACAAGACGATAAATTCCTCCATCATA
Source organism: Pinus tabuliformis (assembly GCA_031772625.1). Classification (NCBI taxonomy): domain Eukaryota; kingdom Viridiplantae; phylum Streptophyta; class Pinopsida; order Pinales; family Pinaceae; genus Pinus; species Pinus tabuliformis. Next base: position 804,897,101 of record CM062818.1, on the reverse strand, counting down.
TTTCTGTTTCCTATTTCTTTTTATTATTCTGTAATTTTTATTTATTTCCAAGAAGGGATCAAATCCTGATTGTAATCATTTTGGGCAGCAAATCCTTGCATGCCAAGACAACTAGTCTAGTAGAAAACTAGATACTATGGTGAAAATATTTTGTAACTGTAACCCAAGGCCCCCCCATCTTCTTATAAATCGGGGAAAGAAACACTTAGAAAAGGTTCCATAGCTATGCACCCACGAATTGGATTTCTGCGATTCTGCTTTGGTTCTGGTTTCTTGTCCATGAGGGACTTGAGTGATATCCAGTTGAATGTATATGGACTTCTATGTTGGACTCATCTTGGGTTAATGAATTCCTTGGTGATTCCAAGCAGATCAATGCGCAATATTTTTTTCCTTCTGTACTCTCACTTCATATATGTTTTTCCTTCTCTGAAATAGTGTCATGAATATGTTGGTTTCCCTTTAATTCATGGATTTATCTAGGCTACTAACTAAGTGAAAAATACCTATGCACAAGATAGATTTACTTATGTTAGCCTATAACCTACAATACCTGTGTACAAGATAGATTTACTTGTTTTATTTGATTAACTGCAATACCTGTGTGAGCCCATCTTTTCTTTTGTTGTTTAGCACTAATGGTACCCATGTTACATCTAGTATGGAACCTTAGTAAGTACTCTGCTCTTCCAAATCCTCTCTCTTCCATATTTCTGCCGGAACATCATTTCTTAGGATTTTGTCCTGTCTATAGCCCTCTACATCAAATTCCCTCCTCTTCACCTTACTACAACTTCAATACGAAGTTTCATGTTGTTGTTAATCGGCCACCAGAACTAGACATTTCTCTTTGAGGTTGGCCGAATTTATCCCCTGACCTTTTGGATCCAAGTATTAGCTCGAGTTTACCTGCATGACAGACTTTTGAACCAATCCCCATTTATTCTCTTTTACTTATGTGAAAATTAGAGTGCAATAGAATCCCCACTCATAATCTTCCATGCACTCCTCTCTCTAAGATGTCCTATGCACTGGTCTACAATCAACCCCGAGGTTGTCTCTAGGAAGCTTTCTATATCTCTTGAATCACTCATGCTGAAGGTGTCATCTAAAGTTACAACATACTTCTGGCATCGTTGTCAGGGAATGGATTAGAATATTTTTCCGTGGGTACGACAAATTTTTTATATTTCCTTTGTTAAGTGACAAAGGGAAGTGTGGGTTGTGTTAGTCCTTACAATCTCCTAGGTTGAAAAGGAAATCAACAAGGGTAACCTCAAACCACTTCAACTTAGTAGCTAGACCTACTAAGCATGAGAGGGATCTCTCTAAATCTCTTATCAGTGATATTACTTTAAAGCAAATGAATTTTATCCTAGATATGTGTATTTGTTTGTTTGTTTGTGAAAATTTGGTTTTAAGGATTTGCTGAACTTAGTGTTTGGAGCCACAAGTAGGTCTAGGGTGTGGGAATGCAGGAGCAAACATAAGGAGCTAGATATCAGAAGCCATGGTGTAATTAAATTATTTTTCAGTGTGGTATAGAGGATATAGTGTGGAAGAAACTAGTGAACATAAATAAACATGATTTCATTAGCTTAGGAAGACAAAACACATAACTATGAAAAGAAGATAACAAAGCTTGAAAAACAAGAATTCTAAGTATTCTATCACAAGGAATTCATAGAAAGAAGAGATATAATGTAGATAAATATTTTTAGACCATGAGAAAACAAAAATAATGAAGTACAAGCACCATGAACTCACTGGGCTAGAGTTCCTTGAAAATAGCTGCAACCTATCTCTATATTAGCTGAAAGATGATTACACGCAAGCCTCCTTCACAAAAAGTTCAACCTTCTTCTCCTGAAGTGAAATAGTACTTATAGAATCTCCTAGACCACTTTCCCACCTTCAGGAGTCGAATTCCTTGGTGGAAGAACTGACTCCAAGATTCTCTCAACCAACAGGTGAGAGTGAGAAGGTGCAACTCAAACACCTCATGAAGAGTTTGATTAGGAGTTTGCTTCTTTTATAAGGCCTAATCAACATCAAAAAAAACCTATGATATACATTTATTCATGCCTACATCAACTAGCCTCATAAATTGTTCCATTACATAGAGAATCTTGACTTTGACCAAGTTAGACTAGAAATTAGAAATTTTACACAATGAAATTTTGCAAAGAAAAACATATAAAGTGCAGAAGCGCAACTTTGAGCTGATTTTTAGTTGCCTTCCAGGGGTCAAAATTAAAATCTGAGAGAATGGTCAACTAGCCCTTCAAGTCTAGTTTCTAGAACAGTTTGAATTTATGAATTTAGAGCATGGGAAGACCTTAAAAAATCTATTCTCCCAAGGTCTCTCCAGAAGTGCATCGCCTGTTAAAAAATGGTCCAGAATGCCAAAGCACAACACAGTTCACAGAAGCGCAACTCATCTTCCAAACCACTTTTGGAGGCCTTAAACTGCTCCAAATTGAGATATTGATAGCTCATTGGAAATCTCTTGAAGTTTTATATAAGAGGGACACCTAAAGCATTTAATTTCAGCACTCCATGAGGGAGAAAATTTGATTTTCCCAAGGTCACTCCAAAAACTCAAGGTTTCTCTGACAAAAGAGAAGCTCCAACTTGCAGAGCACTTTTGGATGCCTTTCACTAATCCAAATCATGATCTGAAGGTACCATTGGAAAGCTTAGGATGTATGCTACACAATAGAGTCCTTAAGAACTGCCAACACCTGCTCCAAACCCCTGAAAAACTGTCTTGAAGTCAAGCTGTCCAGAAGTGCATTAACTCTCCCATAGCAAGTGTATTTTGGGAATTTATTTCAAATCATAACACCTGTGCATAAACTGAAGGAGGTTTTTGTTCCTTGGACTATAATGGACAAAAATCTATTTCACTTTTGTAAAATTATTCTCCATTTGGTCATAAACATATTTTGAATCAAACATGTCCCTATGAGGAATGATGAGGCAAGGTAGTGTACTGCAACATTGTCTTATTTGAAATTAAATATTACCTTTACCTTTATTTTTCTTTCCCTAAGTTGATAACTCCCTTTACCCACTCAATCACATGATGGACATGTTTTTTTTTTACATATGGTATCGTGACGACACATGGAGTGAAACCCTAGACCATGACCTAAAATGAGGAATTTAACCATTTCATGACCCAAGACACTTAAATGAAGATATGAACCTCGAAGAAGCAATGACCATGATGAGTGATGAAGACCACGAGTAAGTGAAGGGAGCAGTAGTTACGTAGACACAACAACCAGTGACCAAATATTTATTTGAAGACTCACTGAAATGATAAAAATTTGACTTGACACCCTAACAACACCTTATAAGAGCATATTTGATCACTGGTGATAGGCTGAATTAACTGACACTAACATTGGCTCCAACTAGGGATGGCAGCTCCTTGGAGGTGTCAAGAACACTGTAGACCAAGTAGCCTTATCCATTGGGCAATGGAGTCAAAATGCAAAGACTAAACTCAAACTGAAAACTGATTGACTAACTGACTGACTTGACTATAAAAAACATACTGACTGAACTTACTTATGGCAGCAGACCATCGAGATCTTAGGGCCTTCACCTTAGGCTTCAAATCCTAATGATAACCACCCACCTGCTAAAGATGTATATACAATCATGTGTAATGATCCCTCCAGTGTAACCAATCCAGCAAGTGGCTACTTACTTGAATTCTTCTTGTACTTTCCTTGAGCAGGTAGAACAAACAAAAGCTAGGCAACTTCAAGTGTCCACTGAACATGTGCTCATGATCCATAAATACAAGAAAATTCATCTTTCCAGATGGCTGCAACAAATCAGTGTAAGGATCCTTAAAAATCTGAAATGTTACCTTGTCTTGAAATCCAGCAAAAATACAAGTACTCCTTTCATTTTGATATGAAAGAATACTTGGTTGTTGATCCATAGGAAGGCATAGGGAAATATGGCTTTCTGCCACCTGAGTGTTGGCTGCAAATTTCTCAAGCATGAGAAACTCTGATTCTATCTTTGGCATACTGTCTATCTCAGACTCATACTCTTCCATTTCATATTCTAAATCATCCTTGAACAAAACACATTCTTCAAGATTATTAAGCAGGTCAGCCCTATCCTTTTCATGAAAGAAAACAATCTTTGTTAGCTGATCTCCTTGCAAGAAATCTACATCACAAATTGGCTTACTCACAACAAATTCATGTATAGTTTCATTAGTCTCATGACTGTCATCATTTAAACCCAGATTTTCATTTTCAATAATGGAAGAAATTTCACTCACACAATCTTGACTGTGTGAGCACTGCAAACCTGCCTTAACTTGGTCTGTAACATGTTTTTTCAAAATCTGGTCAATTTCATCTTCAGACAGAGGAGACAACTGAGTTTTATAGAAATCAACATTGGCTTGGTGATTTTCATTTTCATGATCAAGAGTAGGCCTTTCCCTATTTTGATCCTAGTCTGTTTCATTCAAGGAGGAAAATACTGATTCTTATTGGGAGAAAAAATCATAAAGGGCTTCTAATATATCTTCTTCCATACATTCTTCATCCCCATACAAATTTTCAAGAAATTTAATGAAATTTTCAGAAATCTCACAACAACTATCCATCATTGATAAGGAAAAATTGCAGCTTTGATAATGTTGAAAGAAAACTGAATGAAAATCCTTTAGAGAATATAAACTAGTAGATGGTAGACTCTCATACCATTTCCTCGCCATTTCCTCCAAGGTAGCCATGAAAATATTCATTAGACAATCTTCAGGAAACTTAGCCTTTAATCTGTGAATATGAAAATGAAATTTGACCAAATGCAAACTAGGATCTTCTCCATCTTGACCTTTAAACTTTGGCAGCCCTGTTTGCCAATCTATACAAGGAATTCGATTTGGAAAACCAGTAATATGAGCTTGATTCATAGGAGCATACCTTCGATAACTTGAATCCATCATGAAAACAAGTAATACACTAAGAAGTTATTCAAACTATCGGTTTTTGAAAAGTGGAGTCGCCATGAAAATTCTGAACCTTTGGATTCTTCGACACTAGAGTCGCCAGGTGAAAGATGCACATCCTGTATTGTGTTTGATCACTGTTCATCATCAGTAATCAGATCTGATCCTTTTCGTTCTTTCCCAGGGAAGATATGATCTTTTGTTCCCCAACAACGGTGCCAAAATGTTAGTCCTTACAATCACATAGGCTAAAAAGGAAATCGACAAGGGCAACCTCAAACCACTTTAACTCAATATCTAGCCCTACTGAGCATAAGAGGGATCTCTCTAAATCTCTTATCAGTGATATGACTCTAAAGAAAATGAATTTTAGGCTAGATATGTGTATTTGTTTGTTTGTTTGTGAAAATTTGGTTTTTAGGATTTGCTGAACTTACGGTTTGGAGCCACAAGTAGGTCTAGGCTGTGGGAATGTAGGAGAAAACATAAGAAGGAGCTAGATATCAGAAGCCATGGTGTAATTTGAGTATTTTTCAGTGTATTATTGAGGACATAGTGTGGAAGAAGCTAATGAGCATTAATAAACATGATTTCATTAGCTTAGGAAGACAAAACACATAACTATGAAAACCTCATAACAAACCCTGAAAAACAAGAATTCTAAGTATTTTATCACAAGGCATTCATAGAAAGAAGAGATATAACATAGATAAATATGTTTATACCATGAGAAAACAAAAAGAATGAAGTACAAGCACCATGAACTCACTGGGCTAGAGTTCCTTGAAAATAGCTGCAAACTGTCTCTATGTTAGCTTAAAGATGATTACATGCAAGGGTCCTTCACAAAAAGTTCAACCTTATTCTCCTAAAGTGAAATAGTACTTATAGACTCTCCTAGACCACTTTCCCACCTTCAAGAGTCGAATTCCTTAGTGGAGGAACTGACTCCAAGATTCTCTCAACCAACAGGTGAGAGTGAGAAGGTGTAACTCAAACACCTCATGAAGAGTTTGATTAGGAGTTTGCTTCTTTTATGAGGTCTAATAAACATAAAAAAAAACCTATGATATAAATTTATTCATGCCTACATCACCTAGCCTTGTAACTTGTGCCATTACATAGAGAATCTTGACTTTGACCAAGTCAGACTAGAAGTTAGAAATTTTACACAGTGAAATTTTGCAAATAAAAACACAAAAAGTGCAGAAGCGCAACTCCAACTTTGAGCTAATTTTGAGGTGCATTCCATGGGTCAAAATGAAAATCTGAGAGAACGGTCAAGTAGCCCTTCCAGTCAGGTTTCTATAACAGTTTGAATTTCTGAATTTGGAGCACGGGAAGACTACAGAAATCCATTCTCCCAAGGTCACTCTAGAAGCGCAAAACCTATAAAAAAATGGTCCAGAATGCTAGTTTTTTGCCACTTTTTGCCTTTTTCTCCAAAACTAAGCCACCTCTGCAAAATCTAGGAAAATGGGTTTTTAGAGGATGGAAATACCTTTCCAAAAATGTATACCTTTACTCAAATGGAGGCTTGAGGAAAAAGCGCAGCACCTTCTGGAAAGGCTAAATTTCTGAATTTAGACCAAAATTTGCCAAAAAACTCAAAATGCTCAGAATTAGCTCAAAATTTGAGGGAAGGTGTAAAAATGGGTTTTTTATAACTTCATGGATGTTTCAGTAAACATCTCCAAGTTTCCCTCATCCTTTTGATCTTTTTTGGCCTCCTTGAGCTTGTTTTTAACTTGTTTCACTTTGACATTGGCAATCATGTTTGGAGCTTGATAATGATGCACCATGTGTCTGAGCATTTGATTCTCTATTTTCCTTCTCTAGGAGCTTCTCTAAGTGTTCATTTACCCTGTTAAGCCAATATTCTTTATCTTGATATACCTCTAGGGCAATCCTTTCTTCTAGGTCAAGGTCTTCATTAAGAAATATTTGTTTTTGTTCCTCTTGTAAAGCTTCCTTGAGACCTCTGGTTCTTGGTCTTTTCCTTTTCCATTTCACCTATGATGCTTCAGGCTCACTTGATGTCATGATATCCTTACCTTTGCCAATTTGCTACATTAACTTAGTTTTTTCCTTTTCTAGGATCAACTCTTTTGCTTTGAGTTGACCGTTTTCCTGTTCAAGGAATGATATAATATACTTTTTCCCTTTCCAGATTTATTGTCAGCTCCTTGATTTGGTAGTCTTTGTCCCTGAGAGTCTGTCTCATAATTTAAGTCTTGTTTTCCTCCTCTAAATCAATAAGCTCAAATTCGTGCTCAACTATCTCCTTATCCTTTGCTGCCGATTCTTGCTTTGTCGATGAAGAAGCCTTGGCCCCTTTCTCTTTGTGAGAAGAAAACACAAGCCTCTGCCCTTTCTTATACACTTTGGTCACCTCTGGCTTAGATAGCTGAATCTTCTCTGTTGTTTTTCTAGATGGCCCCATCTCTGTTTGTTGTTTTGGTGCACTTGGGGACTGAGATGTTGCATTTTCCTCATGCATTTTTAAAGTTGTTTCTAAAAAGGTTTCCCAGGCCATACCCCTCTCTACCAGCTAATGAAGGACAATGGTTTTGATGAGATTGTGATGAAACAAGCTTGGACAATGCTCTTTGTCCTTTAACTATATCTTCTCAGACATTTTTGAAATGCTCTTGAATAGGTAATTGCACATGTTGAGCGGCTTTTGAGATGTGAAGTGCATCAAGAGGTGAATATGATGGGCATACAACTTGGAAAATCTACCTTCACAGGTAAAGAATCTCATGATGGTTTTCATTAAAGGGGAATACTTCTCAAGAAAATATCTGAAAGGCATGAGGAGAGTATGTGTATCTCTGTATGGAGGCTTTAAGAAGGGCTTGTAGTTTTCAAGATCTAGACTCATTCCCTTGAACCAATAGTCACAATTATCTGGTAAGCCAGTTGCTAGTGAGATGGAGGCCACTGAGAAGCTAAACTCAATACCCTCAATGACAACAATCTCTCCTTTCTGTTGTGTAGCTACCCAATCTGTCAGCTGCTCATAAAACCCTTCTTCACTTACTATTTTACAAAACTCCAAGTAGTGAACATCCTCAAAGCACTGTTTGATGAAAGGATAGGATTTGATTTGGTTGCAATATGATGGTGAATATATGAGAATCGTCCCTCCTTTGTTTTATCTCTTTCTTTGTAGCAAATATTTCAGCCTCCATGATGACACAAAGTCCTAGCAGCAGGAAGTGAAAATAGATGTGAGGTGTGAATTGAAGTGAAGTGATATGTAGGAGATTTTGAGGAAATAATGGGAGTGGTTTTATGAAAGATGAGGTGACTGTGAAAATTGATGGAAATGAGAGAAGAAAATAGTGAAAAGATGTTGTTTCTTGCAAGTGATACCAAGAAGGTTTATAATGAAATTTGCCCAAAATAACTCTAGGAATGAGCTAGGGTTTTTCTTTTTTAGTGTTTAAACTTTGTTTGGAGGTGAATGAACTATTCAAAATGACTCGTCAAACATGTGTGTAGGTGTAGGATATCAATTTACATGTTTTGGAGATCAAAAATTATGATGGACATTTTTACCCTAGCATTTCCCATGAAATATTTGCTACAAACCCTAACTTGGAGAATCATTGACATGAGATGAAATTGGGAAAGAAAAAGATGGAGGATTATGGTGTAATTACTTGTCCCTTGGCTTAGAGGTAAATAAGATCAAGTTTTTAAGTGAAAAATTGAGATTTGGGAGAGTTTTGAAGGACTTCTGGGAACTTTGTCATTCGCGCAGCGCCAAAGTGCAACACAGTTCAGAGAAGCGCAACTCCATCTTCCAAACCACTTTTGGAGGCCTTAAACTGCTCCAAATTGAGATATTGATAGCTTGTTGGAAATCTCTTGAAGTTTTATATAAGAGGGACACCTAAAGCATGTAATTTGGGCACTCCACGAGGGAGAAAAATTGATTTTCCCAATGTCACTTCAAAAACTCAAGGTTTTTGTGACAAAAGAGAAGCTCCAACTTACAGAGCACATCTGGATGCCTTTCACTAATCCAAATCATGATCTGAAGGTACCATTGGAAAGCTTAGTATGTCTTCTATACACTAGAGTCCTTAAGAACTGCCAACACCTAATCCAAACCCCTGAAAAACTTTCTTGAAGTCAATATGTCCAAAAGTGCATTAACTCTCCCATAACAAGTGTATTTTGGGAATTTCTTTCAAATCATAACACCTGTGCATAAACTGAAGGAGGTTTTTGTTCCTTGGACTATAATGGACAAAAAAATATTTCACTTTTGTAAAATTATTCTCCATTTGGTCAGAAACATATTTTGAATCAAACATGTCCCTATGAGGAATGATGAGGCAAGGTAGTGTACTACAACATTGTCCTATTTGAAATTAACTATTACCTTTACCTTTATTTTTCTTTCCCTAAGTTGATAACTCCCTTTACCCACTGAATCACATGATGGACATGTTTTTTTTTGACATATGGTATCGTGACGACACATGGAGTGAAACCCTAGACCATGACCTAAAATGAGGAATTTAACCATTTCATGACCCAAGACACTTAAATGAAGATATGAACCTCGAAGAAGACAATGACCATGATGAGTGATGAAGAACACGAGTAAGTGAAGGGAGCAGTAATGACGTAGACACAACAACCAGTGACCAAATTTTTATTTGAAGGCTCACTGAAATGATAAAAATTTGACTTGGCACCCTAACAACACGTTATAAGAGCATATTTGATCATTGGTGACAGGCTAAACTAACTGACACTAACATTGGCTCCAACTAGGGATGGCAGCTCCTTGGAGTCAAGAACACCACAGACCAAGTAGCCTTATCCATTGGGCAATGGAGTCAAAATGAAAAGACTAAACTCAAACTTAAAACTGATTGACTAACTGAGTGACTTGACTATAAAAAACATACTGACCGAACTTACTTATGGCAGCAGACCATCGAGATCTTAGGTCCTTCACCTCAAGCTTCAAATCCTAATGATAACCACCCACCTGCTGAAGATGTATATACAATCATGTGTAATGATCCCTCCAGTGTAACCAATCCAGCAAGTGGCTACTTACTTGAATTCTGCTTGTACTTTCCTTGAGCAGGTAGAACAAACAAAAGCTAGGCAACTTCAAGTGTCCACTGAACATGTGCTCATGATCCATAAATACAAGAAAATTCATCTTTCCAGATGGCTGCAACAAATCAGTGTAAGGATCCTTAAAAATCTAAAATGTTACCTTGTCTTCAAATCCAGCGAAAATACAAGTACTCCTTTCATTTTGATCTGAAAGAATACTTGGTTGTTGATCCATAGGAAGGCATAGGGAAATATGGCTTTCTGCCACCTGAGTGTTGGCTGCAAATTTCTCAAGCATGAGCAACTCTGATTCTATCTCTGGCATACTGTCTATCTCAAACTCATACTCTTCCATTTCATATTCTAAATCATCCTTGAACAAAACACATTCTTCAAGATTATTAAGCAAGTCAGCCCTATCCTTTTCATGAAAGAAAACAATCTTTGTTATCTGATCTCCTTGCAAGAAATCTACATTACAAATTGGCTTACTCACAAAAAATTCATGTCTAGTTTCATTAGTCTCATTACTGTCATCATTTAAACCCAGTTTTTCATTTTCAATAATGGAAGAAATTTCATTCACACAATCTTGATTGTGTGAGCACTGCAAACCTCCCTTAACTTGGTCTATAACATGTTTTTTCAAAAGCTGGTCAATTTCATCTTCAGACAGAGGAGACAACTAAGTTTTATAGAAATCAACATTGGCTTGGTGATTTTCGTTTTCATGATCAAGAGTAGGCCTTTCTCTATTTTGATCCCAGTCTGTTTCATTCAAGGAGGAAAAGACTGATTCTTGTTGGGAGAAAAAATCATAAAGGGATTCTAATATATCTTCTTCCATACATTCTTCATCCCCATACTAATTTTCAAGAAATTTAATGAAGTTTTCAGAAATCTCACAACAACTATCCATCATTGATAAGGAAATATTGCAACTTTGATAATGTTGAAAGAAAACTGTTCAAATGAAAATACTTTAGAGAATATAAACTAGCAGATGGTAGACTCTCATACCATTTCCTCGCCATTTCCTCCAGGGTAGCCATGAAAATCTTCATCAGACAATCTTCACAAAACTTAGCCTTTAATCTGTGAATATGAAAATGAAATTTGACTAAATGCAAACTAGGATCTTCTCCATCTTGACCTTTAAACTTGGGCAGCCCTGTTTGCCAATCTATACAAGGAATTCGATTTGGAAAACCAGTAATATGAGCTTGATTCATAGGAGCATACCTTCGAGAAGTTGAATCCATCATGAAAACAAGTAATACACTAAGAAGTTCTTCAAACTATCGGTTTTTGAAAAGTGGAGTCGCCATGAAAATTCTGAACCTTTGGATTCTTCGACACTAGAGTCGCCAAGTGAAAGATGCACATCCTGTATTGTGTTTGATCACTGTTCATCATCAACAATCAGATCTGAACCTTTTCGTTCTTTCCCAGGGAAGATATGATCTTTCGTTCCCCAGCAACGGTGCCAAAATGTTAGTCCTTACAATCTCATAGGCTAAAAAGGAAATCGACAAGGGTAACCTCAAACCACTTTAGCTCAATATCTAGTCCTACTAAGCATAAGAGGGATCTCTCTAAATCTCTTATCAGTGATATGACTCTAAATAAAATGAATTTTAGGCTAGATATGTGTATTTGTTTGTTTGTTTGTGAAAATTTGGTTTTTAGGATTTGCTGAACTTAGGGTTTGGAGCCACAAGTAGGTCTAGGCTGTGGGAATGCAGGAGAGAACATAAGAAGGAGCTATATATCAGAAGCCATGGTGTAATTTGAGTATTTGTCAGTGTATTATTGAGTATATAGTGTGGAAGAAACTAATGAGATAATAAATATGATTTCATTAGCTTAGGAAGACAAAAAACATAACTATGAAAACCACATAACAAAGCCTGAAAAATAAGAATTCTAAGTATTTTATCACAAGGCAGTCATAGAAAGAAGAGATATAACATAGATAAATATGTTCAGACCATGAGAAAACAAAAAGAATGAAGTACCAGCACCATGAACTCACTGGGCTAGAGTTCCTTGAAAATAGCTGCAACATGTCTCTATATTAGCTGAAAGATGATTACATGCAAGGGTCCTTCAAAAAAAGTTCAACCTTCTTCTCCTAAAGTGAAATAGTACTTATAGACTCTCCTATACCACTTTCCCACCTTCAAGAGTCGAATTCCTTGGTGGAGGAACTGACTCCAAGATTCTCTCAACCAATAGGTGAGAGTGAGAAGGTGTAACTCAAACACCTCGTGAAGAGTTTGATTAGGAGTTTGCTTCTTTTATGAGGCATAATAAACATCAAAAAAAACCTATGATATAAATTTATTCATGCCTACATCACCTAGACTCGTAACTTGTGCCATTACATAGAGAATCTTGACTTTGACCAAGTCAGAATAGAAATTAGAAATTTTACACAGTGAAATTTTGCAAATAAAAACACAAAAAGTGCAGAAGCGTAGCTCCGACTTTGAGCTAATTTTGAGGTGCATTCCAGGGGTCAAAATGAAAATTTGAGAGAATGGTCAAGTAGCCCTTCCAATCAAGTTTCTATAACAGTTTTAATTTCTGAATTTGGAGCACGGGAAGACCTGCAAAAATCCATTCTCCCAAGGTCACTCTAGAAGCGCAACACCTATCAAAAAATGGTCCAGAATGCTAGTTTTTTTGCCACTTTTTGCCTTTTTCTCCAAAACTAAGCCACCTCTGCAAAATCTAGGAAAAAGGGTTTTTAGAGGATGGAAATACCTTTCCAAAAATGTATACCTTTACTCAAATGGAGGCCTGAGGAAAAAGCGCAGCGCCTTCTGGAAAGACTAAATTTCTGAATTTAGACCAAAATTTGCCAAAAAACTCAAAATGCTCAGAATTAGCTCAAAATTTGAGGGAAGGTGTAAAAGTGAGTTTGTTATAGCTTCATGGATGCTTCAGTAAACATCTCCAAGTTTCCCTCATCCTTTTGATCTTTTTTAGCCTCCTTGAGCTTGTTTTTAACTTGTTTCAATTTGACATTGGCGATCATGTTTTGAGCTTGATAATGATGCACCATGTGTCTGAGAATTTGATTATCTCTATTTGCCTTCTCTAGGAGCTTCTATAAGTGTTCATTTACCCTGTTAAGCCAATATTCTTTATCTTGATATACCTCTAGGGAAATCCTTTCTTCTAGGTCAAGGTCTTCATTAAGAAATATTTGTTTTTGTTCCTCTTGCAAAGCTTCCTTGAGACCTCTAGTTCTTGATCTTTTCCTTTTCCATTTCACATGTGATGCTTCAGGCTCACTTGATGTCATGATCTCCTTACCTTTGCCAATTTGCTACATTAACTTAGTTTTTTCCTTTTCTAGGATCAACTGTTTTGCTTTGAGTTGACCGTTTTCCTGTTCAAGGAATGATATAATATACTTTTTCATTTCCAGATTTATTGCCAGCTCCTTGATTTGGTAGTCCTTGTCCCTGAGAGTCCGTCTCATAATTTAAGTCTCATCTTCCTCCTCTAAATCAATAAGCTCAAATTCGTGCTCAACTATCTCCTTATCCTTTGTTGCCGATTCTTGCTTTGTCAATGAAGAAGGCTTGGCCCCTTTCTCTTTGTGAGAAGAAAACACAAGCCTCTGCCCTTTCTTATACACTTTGGTCACCTCTGGCTTAGGTAGCTGAATCTTCTCTGTTGTTTTGCTAGATGACCCCATCTCTATTTGTTGTTTTGGTGCACTTGGGGACTGAGATGTTGCATTTTCCTCATGCCTTTTTAAAGTTGTTTCTAAAAAGGTTTCCCAGGCCATACCCCTCTCTACCAGCTGATGAAGGATAATGGTTTTGACGAGATTGTGATGAAACAAGCTTGCACATTTCTCTTTGGCCTTTAACTGTATCTTTTCAGACATTTTTGAAATGCTCTTGAACAGGTAATTGCACATGTTGAGCGGCTTTTGAGATGTGAAGTGCATCAAGAGGTGAATATGATGGGCATACAACTTGGAAAATCTACCTTCATAGATAAGGAATCTCATGATGGTTTTCATTAAAGGGGAATACTTCTCAAGAAAATATCTGAAAGGCATGAGGAGAGTATGTGTATCCTTGTATGGAGTCTTTAAGAAGGGCTTGTAGTTTTCAAGATCTAGACTCATTCCCTTGAACCAATAGTCACCATTGTCTGCTAAACCAGTTGCTAGTGAGATGGAGGCCACTGAGAAGCTAAACTCAATACCAACAATGACAACAATCTCTCCTTTCTGTTGTGTAGCTACCCAATCTGTCAGCTACTCATAAAACCCTTCTTCACTTACTATTTTACAAAACTCCAAGTAGTGAACATCCTCAAAGCACTGTTTGATGAAAGGATAGGAGTTGATTTGGTTGCAATTTGATGGTTCATATCTAAGAATCCTCCCTCCTTTGTTTTGTCTCTTTCTTTGTATCAAAGATTTCAGCCTCCATGATGACACAAAGTCCTAGCAGCAGGAAGTGAAAATAGATGTGAGGTGTGAATGGAAGTGAAGTGATATGTAGGAGATTTTGACGAAATGATGGGAGCGATTTTATGAAAGATGAGGTGACTTTGAAACTGATGGAAATGAGTGAAGAAAATAGTGAAAAGATGTTGTTTCTTGCAAGTGATACCAAGAAGGTTTATAATGAAATTTTCCCAAAATAACTCTAGGAATGAGCTAGGGTTTTGCTTTTTCAGTGTTTAAGCTTTGTTTGGAGGTGAATGAACTAGTCAAAATAACTCATCAAGCATGTGTGTAGGTGTATGATATCAATTTACATGTTTTGGAGATCAAAAATTAAGATGGCCATTTTTACCCTAGCATTTCCCATGAAAAATTTGCTACAAACCCTAACTTGGAGAATCATTGACATGAGATGAAATTGGGAAAGCAAAAGATGGAGGATTATGTTGTAATTACTTCTCCCTTGGATTAGAGGTCAACAAAATCAAGCTTTCAGGTGAAAAATTGATATTTGGGAGCGTTTTGAAGGATTTTTGGGCACTCTATCATGCGCGCAGCGCAGTGTTCCTACGCGCAGCACAGTTCACAGAAGCACTACATGATATTCCAAACCACTTTTGGAGGCCTTAAACTACTCCAAATTGAGAGATTGATAACTAATTGGAAATATCTTGAAATCTGCTATAAGATGGACACCTCAAGCATGTAATTTGGACATTCCATGAGGGAGAAAAATTGATTTTCCCAAGGTCACTCCAAAAACTCAGGGTTTCTCTGACAAAAGAGAAGCTCCAACTTGCATAGCACTTTTGGATGCCTTTCACTAATCCAAATCATGATATGAAGGTACCATTGGAAAGATTAGGATGTCGGCTACACAATAGAGTCCTTATGAACTTCCAACACCTGCTCCAAACCCCTAAAAAACTGTCTTGAAGTCAAGCTGTCCAGAAGTGCATTAACTCTCCCGTAGCAAGTGTATTTTGGGAATTGCTTTCAAATCATAACACCTATGAATAAAATGAACGAGGTTTTTATTACTTGGACTATAATGGACAAAAACCTATTTCACTTTTGTAAAATTATTCTCCATTTGGTCAGAAACATATTTTGAATCAAACATGTCCCTATGAGGAATGATGAGGCGAGGTAGTGTACTGCAACATTGTCTTATTTGAAATTAAATATTACATTTACCTTTATTTTTCTTTCCCTAATTTTATAACTCGCTTTACCCACTAAATCACATGATGGACATGTTTTGTTTTGACATATGGTATCATGACGACACATGGAGTGAAACCCTAGACCATGACCTAAAATGAGGAATTTAACCATTTCATGACCCAAGACACTTAAATGAAGATATGATACCTCGAAGAAGACAATGACCATGATGAGTGATGAAGACCACGAGTAAGTGAAGGGAGCAGCAGTGACCTAGACACAAAAACCAGTGACAAAATTTTTATTTGAAGACTCACTGAAATGAAAAAAATTTGACTTGGCACGCTAACAACACCTTGTAAGAGCATATTTGATCACTGGTGACAGGATGAAATGACTGACACTAATAGGTTGAAGATCTCTCACCTTGGTGAATCCATTGTCTCAATTTTATGGTAAACATCTTGAGGACTCCACTTTCGATATCTCTGTTTGATCATCCTGGCTTTCAATTTGCCTCATACTCGCTCTGATGTTAAAGCAATCAGAAGCTTTCCCTACCTTTGAACCTGTAATCACTCATTTAGGGAGGTTTTCAGGATGGCCATTCCTGTATTCTTTGCCAATCAATTTGCATCACTAGATTTTTCTTCTATTGCTAGCTATCCAAATCAGGTCCCTTCGTTTCATCAATGGATTACCTATTTTCCTAGATTAAGTGGCAGCACAGATAAAAGGCTTGACCAGTACCTCAAAGATTTTCATGAATGCATGGAACAATAGGGTATTGTTCTTGAAGATGTACATATGAAAATTTTCAAGTATTCTTTAGAAGAGGATGCTAGAGTTTGGTACAAAACAATACCTCGTGGCAACATATCTTCCTTAAGAAGTTTTCATATAGTTTTCATATAGTTTTCCGAATGCTCTATTTGAAGATTGTTGTGCACATTTTAATGATGAAGACATTCCTGAGGTTAATGAACCTACTGAAGATTTTTGTGGAGATCCACACCAAGAAAAAATCTACTCAAATCAAGAAGAATCACCCAATGAACAAGAAAGAGAAGAAGGAAACATCATCGAGTTGCAAATAAACTCTCGGAGGTCTTATTCAGTCGAGTCTGATGTTCCTCCTTATGATGTATATGACTCTGATGGAGAGTCAAGTGATGTAGAGCCACCACAATCCCAGTCATGGGAAGATGCATAAGAAGAGGAGGCCTGCCAAGAGGTTAATAAAGAGGCTCTAGTCTACAATTCACACCCTTCAGCTGGAGAACAAGATCAAGATCCTCCTCCGATTTACGACTCATAATATTCAGAGGAGAATGAGATGGTCACAAAAGTTTAGAAGGAACTTTTTACCAGCAAGTGGGGAGAAAGCTCCCAACATCAAGTTTTTCAACAAGAGCCCAATGTTGAAAGACCATGCAGAGTCTACTACTGCCTGTTGCAAAAGGATTCCTGCTAGGGACTCTCAAAGGATTCTCCAATCTACAACTCTTATAGTTATGATAATGAAGAATATATTTGAGATTTCCAAGAGGGTTGGCCCTTTAAAGAATGAGTAGTAAAATATCAGCAACAAGTTTTTCTTGAAAAATCTAAGGCTGAGGAGCTAAATAGTATGTGTGGCTACCCTGACCAAGAAGACATTGGTCAGCAGACTGCTTGTGAAAAAGAGGAAGTTGAAAACATTCCTTGTCAACTCCATGACCCTGTAGTTGAGTACATGAGCATATTCTTTGGCCAGCATCAAAGGTTTTTTCCGGAGTATGCATCAAAGCTTCTTATTTGTAGATTTTTCATGGTGCATGCTTGTTTTGTTTTTAAATTTCAGCAGCATGAAGGCATTAGGTCTAGCACCCAAATGCTAGCTTGGCTCTATTGGAGGGTTGAACTCACTTAGGTGAATTGAGCCCTGTACATAAGTAGGAATGTATATAAATAATCGAGCACTAGCTGAGAATTCACTTTCTAGTTGTTAGAATTTTTATTTCTGCATTTTAGTTCAATGAGGAAAGCACTACTGAGTAGATAAAGTCCCATGGAGATATTTTGGTTATATTGATTCATTATATTTCTGAATCCATGCCCAATGGTGAAGGATACTGGTCTACAAGTTCTGAGAACCTTCCCAACAAGGCACTGTCCCTAGTAGGAGCCAATGTTGTCACTCACTGCTAAATGGGTTTTCAACTGTGAAAAGAGTGCAAAGAAGGCAGTGACGTTTGAAGCCATTTCTAAAGCCACAAGATCTCTTAAAGCTTAATCAAACCCTCTTCGTTGGATAGTTCTCAGAAAAATATTTCCAACAGTAGGTGGAAGTCCAAAAATGGACTCCTGGATAAAAAATTAGAGCAGATTGAAGCTGCCCTTTGAAAGCTAGAAAACTAAGAGAAAAGACCAAGAGTTAGGCTTATCGCAATCACAATCACAGGGCCTTGGGCACAATCTATCGGATTATCGGCAGTGAGAAGGTCCCGCTTATTAGGCATCCCACAGTCTTGCATCATCACAGTCCCGTGATATCACAATATCATAGTCCTGAATCATCATAATCCCGCATATCAGAATCCCACAGTCCCATGATATCACAATCTTGCAGTCCCACATCATCCCAGTCTCACATATCGCAATATCGCAGTCCCACGTCATCACATTCCTGCGATATTGCAATCCCATAGTCCCACATCATCGCACTCCCGCGATATCAGAAAATCGACGATCGATAGACTCAATGGGACATTCTTAAGGAATTGTGGGGAGAAATACTCTAATAGTGAAAAATCGCCGAAAATTGGGCTTTAGTGTTAAAGCACTGGGAGGGGCCAATTTTATTTAACAAAGGAATTTAGGATAAAACCAAGGGTGAACGGACCCTTTTCTCTATCCCCTAGGGGGCCCACGTGGTAGAATCCTATTGGTCCAAGAATCCATGGGATTGTTGACGTCAGCATGACGTGGTAGTACGAAGATGACGTGGTAGTGCGAAGGACTCGTGGCATGCTGATTCGGCTTTTTCAAGGGTCCTATGGTGGAATTTCTGGGTGACACGTGTCACCACGTGGCACTAGTGATGTCATCAATCCCATAATCGATGATTGCTCAAAGCAAAGTTTCCTCCTCCTCCGAAGTCTCTCCCGGATTTCAATTGCAATATGCGAAGTCCCTCCTGGATGTGATATATTATGTGTTATACCTTATGGGGATTTTGCGTCCGGACAATCAACCAACGGTATGAAAGGAGGTAAAGAGGCTTCCTCTTCTGAGTTGTGATTGTGATACCCTATGTGGGCCCAATCCCACAGATCAACGATAGCAAGGGTCAAGGAGAGATACCAAAGGTGAGCATTATGAACCACCGACATGTGAGATATTATGAAACAAAGGAAAAAGATCCCCGGACAAGAGTCTAAAGACTCTAGCGCCTTAGGGCTAAGCACTAGCTCATAGCCCTTGGTCCTATTATGAAAAAACATAGAAGGGGGCTAAGTCACAGGGAGCCAAAGGTGATCGAGACCCATTGTTCTATGACGTATTTTAGAGTAAACGTCCCTATGTGGTAATTCTCTGATAGTAATTGTGCAGAGCCTTAAAGGGAGGATGGGTTAGAAACTGAAGTAGTGAATGAAGTATGGTGCAATAGTAAATCAGTATGGGGGGACTCAAGAAAATCAATGGCTTAGCATGGATCCTTGCTCAATCATAAATACAAAGGATTGCCTGGGAAAACTATGTTGTTTCTCCATAACAAGAAAAATCGGTTGCCCACTCCCAACTCCAAATAACAAGCAAGCCAAACAGTGAAGAACGAAATCGACGAGTGGACTGGCTAACACATCATGGCAGAGACGGGGCCTGATCAGGGGCCTTCACAGGAAGCACAAGAGTATAAATTCCTCCACCATATTTCTGTTTTCCTCTTTCTTTTCATTATTTTGTAATTTTTATGTATTTCCAAGAAGGGATCAAATCCCGATTTTAATCATTTTGGGCAGCAGAGCCTTACACGCCAATACATCTAGCCTAGCAAACAACTGGATAGTTTGGTGATGATGTTTTGTAACTATAACCCAAGCTTCCCATTCTCTTATAAATAGGGGGAAGAAACACTTAGAAAAGGTTCCATATTTTTGCACCCACAGATTAGGATTTTTGCGATTCCACTTTGGTTCTACTTGCCTGTCCATGAGGGACTTGAGTTATATCCAAATAAATGTAAATGGGCTGGTATGTTGGACTCAAATTGGATTAATGAAACTCCCTGGTGATTCCAAGAAGATCAACGCGCAATATGTTTTTCCTTATGTACTCTCACTTCATATATGTTTTTCCTTCTCTGAAATAGTGTGATGAATCTGTCGGTTTCCCTCTGATTCATGGATTTATCTAGGATACTAAATAAGAGAAAAATACCTATGCCTAAGACAAATTTGCTTGTTTTAGCCTATAACCTATAGTACCTGTGTACAAGACAGATTTACTTGTGTTATTTAATTAACTTGCAATATTTATGTACAAGATAGATTTACTTGTGTTATTTGATTAACCTGCAGTACCTGTGTGAGCCCAGATTTTCTTTTGTTGTTTAGCACTAATGGTACCCATGTTATATCTAGTATGGAACCTCAGTAAGTACTCTTCTCTTTCACATCCTCTCTCTTCCATATTTCTGTTGGAACATCGTTGCTTAGGATTTTGTCCTGTCTACAACCCTCTACATCAAATTCCCTCCTTCCTTTCCTCCTCTTCATTTTACTACAACTTCAATATAAAGTTTCATGTTGTTGTGTGTCAGCCACCAAAACCAGACATTTCTCTTTGAGGTTGGCCCAATTTAGCCCCTGACCATTTAGATCCATGTATCGACTTGATTTTACCTGCATGACAAACTATTGAACCAAGTCCCCTTTATTCTCTTTTACTTTCGTGACAATTGGAGTGCAACATAAACCACACTCATAATCTTCCATGCACTCCTCTCTTTAATATGTCCTAGGCACTCATCTACAATCAACCCAGAGATAGTCTCTAGGAAGCTTTCTATGTCTCCCGAAGCACTCGTGTTGAAGGTGCCATCTAAAGCTACAACAGGTTGATTTCGTTGCAAAAAACTTAGAGAAAGCTTGGGATTAGTTGAAATGACTTTTTTTGACATGTCCCTAGGCTTATATAGCGATTTACACAAAAAAATATTATAGGTCCCTACACCTCTTGCACAATTTACTAAAAATAATAACCTGTGAACCTTTAGGAAAGTACAAACTTGGTGCTAACATGTCGTCGAAATTATACATCTTACCCCTTATCTTGAAAAGCAGATACCGAAACTAGATTCATTCCCATACCTAGAATGTGCAACACATCTGTAACATGTGTATTTTTTCTTGACTCCCTCTGGAATGTGATTGTCCATCTCCTAACTGGAGTACACTTGGAATTGTTTCCCAAATGTACTCCAGCAATAGATAGGTAAGCCATAAGAGTGAAATCATCCTCAAGTCTTGAAGACAATTCATTAATGTTTGTTGAAGCATTTATCTACTGCTTCTTCTTCTTTTCACCCTTCTTACTATTAAAACATTGATTGACATAGTGACATAGTTGATGACAACAGAAACACTTGATTTTAATCAAGTCCTTATTTTTCTTCTCTCCGTTGGACTTAGACCCTTTACTTGAGCCTTTCTTGGGTTTTCCGTTTCTTGCAAGAGAAAAATTCTCATCATCCTCACCCTTCTAAACTTTACTTATACCTTTATTAACAAGGCTTAACCTAAGCTCTTCCTGGGTAAAATCACTCCAAAGATGATGCTAGTGAGGAAGGTATTGTCTCCTTGAAATCACTTGGAAGAAGACATCCACTGCTTTGAGAACCAATTCCATGTACTTCTCATGAGCTCATCATCATCCACTTTTTATCTAACAACTAATAACTCATCTTTGACTTGTTTGACCCTTGTAAGGTAGCTAACAATGCTATCTCTCTTGTTCTATTTGGTGTTTTACAGCTTCTCTCTAAGCACCAAATCCCTGTTCAAATTTTCACTCTGGAAGAGATGCAAGATGGCATTCCATATATTCTTACATGTATATAGCTCAACAGTATGGGGAACAATATGATCTTTGATCGTATCTTGGATAGTACACCTAGCTTCGGAATCCTTTTTAAGGTAATGAAGTAATTCATTAGATTTGTTAGTATGACAAAAACATACATTGTATATTCCTTTACTCCATTCTCCTCTAGCAACAAAAGTATCCTAGATTTTAAAATAACAAATTTTAATGCACCATCAAGTTTATCTTGATCCCTCAAACTAGTTGAAGACATTTCTAAAACCGTTGAACAATAAATCCCATTAATTATAAAGAGATTTAAATAGAATAAACCTGTGTGATGAAACCCTTGGTTTCTCCTTCAAAACCCTCGTGCTCAGATAAAGAAACACCCCAATGTTGTAGATAGATCTGATACCATGTGAAATTTATGCTACCCATATGGTGCTATTATTCTAGTTAATTATTTTGATTACTTATACACAAGAAAATTGATTTATAAACTAAAATTAATAAATAAAAACATGAACAACATCATTCACCAAATAATATTTGTAGAAGAATACACGAGAAACTAATCACAAAAATATTTTTGGACAAACATTCTGGGAAACCCTCAATGTGGGGAAAACTAGTCTTTAGTCTGAGGGTTTTATTATTAATGTTTAGTAATATGCTAATGAGAAATTACAAAAACTACTTGCTTTAAACTAGAGATGTTACAAAAGATTTTATCTTCTCCTTTGTTAATCAAGTCGGTTAGGGAAAAAACCATGCAACCTTCTTTTGCAAATCGCATTATCTCTTTGACAACTCACACTGGTTCTCTAGCAATTTTCACCGGCTCTCTGGAAATTCACACTACCCTTTTAAAAATCACACTGCCTCCTAGAGATAATATTGGACTCAACACATGAGAATGTACTGAGAAACTCAACCTCCTCCTGAAGCTCACAACCTCCAATATAAAATCTTAGCCTCCTAAATAAAATAATTTGGCTAGTAAAACTCCTTCTAAAACTTAAAAAATGGAAGTCTCTTGGATGAAGAACAACCCCAAAAACATCCATATTGATTTGTGATACTAAATCCCTCCTAATGTTTCACTGAAAACTCACCCATATTAATGTTTGATCTATCTCCAATGCTACACATCAATCTCCCTTTATTATCTCTCATTCATGAATGAATGGCTAAGATTAGAAGTTAATTATCCCAATCGATGACTAAGATCATCTTAGAAATCTTCAAGAAGCTTCTAGAGGTGAATCAATATTATATCAACTAATGTTAATTAATTAACCACTTTCCCTAAGTTTTAAGTTAGGAAATATTTAAAAATCCCTATTTGACTTAATTAAGACATTTTCCCTCGGTTAAACTTAGGAAAAACTACACGAGCTTGGAGATAATTAATTCCTTTTGTGTTCCTAGCCTTAGTGACACCTCTCAACGCTAGAAAACCTATCCAAAATACAATATTTAATATAAAATTCAACATTTTCTTTAATTCCACATTTCAAGACTTGGTGCTTCCTTCAACCCATATTTTAGATGTTTGTTTTAGAAATTATATTCAAATTTAATTTGGCACTCTCTTTTAATCCAACTTTTTCAAAGCTTGGCATTTACACTGTTAAAAAAATTATGCCACCTATAGAATGCTTTAACATATATGTAACAACCTTGGTCAAAAATCCAAGTAATAAAGTTAATAAAGGAAAAATAATACAGAGGTCATGAGACATGTATTCCAAGGTGAATAGCAGGAAAGACATCCTTGTGGGGTGTCACTTCAGTATATTAATGGCTAAGGAAATCAGAAAAAGAAATAGCAAAGGCAAAGGGGCATTATTTGGCATTTATTTATGAAAATAATGGAAATTAGGAGAAAAGGAAGGTGAAAGGTCACAAGTTGCATGTGAGGAGGAAAATAAAGGAAAACAAATGGAAATTGAAGAAAATATAAGCCTCAATGATAAAAAGGATTTATAAGATCAGTTCATGGCTTTTATAAGTGTTAGATTTTGTCAGTAACATTTTGGAGATCCCATTCTATTCTCTCTCTCTTATACTCTTAGACACATAATTTTCTTGGAGCACCCTTGGAGGAGTGTGGCATACTTTGGATTTGGAGAAATAAGGCAAAGGAAAGAAGGAAAGCACAAGGGAGTAGGTGGATTAAAAACTACAACTAGATTACTTGCAAGTATCAAGTTGCATGTATGATTTCCCTACTAATTTTGGCATGCATGGTACATACATGTGGTTTCTTAGTTATAAGATGTCATTGGCATGGAGGATTGCCTGGATTGGAATCAATTTTTCCTAGCCTTGCCATTTCTTGGATAAACATGGTGTTATTGGTTTCAACTTTTGTTTTCTGTTTGGTGCTCATGTTACTTTGGCTATGGGTTGAGTTACTAGTTCTTCGAGCCTTAGTTGGATAAATGATCTAGAAGCCCTGTAACAACTTGGGTTGACTTACTAGTCATAGAAGCCTTGGTTGGACAAAAACTTTGGAGCCCTTGGTGGGTTGAGTTACTAGTCCTAGAAGCCCTAGTTGGACAAACACTCTAGAGCCCTTGGTGGGTTGAGTTACTAGTCTTGGAAGCCCCGGTTGGACAAACGCTATGGAACTCGACATCAGTTGTGCGTTGAGTTACTAGTCCTTAAATCCTTGGTTGGAACAAACACTCTGGAGCCCTGAACAAATTGGGTAGAGACCGATATGGTGATGGTTAGTGATTTCTGACCATAAGGTGGAATCACTGGTTGAGGGTTGTGGTGGTTTGGCCTCTCGAAGCCCGACATTGGTTTTGCTTGGTTTATTCCATGAGATCCCACATTCATGCTTGGAATATGGCACGGGCGTCCTTGAATTTGTTGGACTTGTCATATATTAATAAGAGGTATTTTATATTGTGATCTATAAGCATATGTATTGATTATGATGGTGACATTATGGTTGAGTTTCCATGGTTTATATGTTGGTTATTAATGGTTTATATGTTGCTTATATGCTAGTTATATGATGTATATTATGTATGGCTCTTGACATGTTTGATGAATATGTGATTGGTTATCGAATTCATTTCCTAATAAATGGTATTGCAGTTAATATGAGAGGGAAGTATGCCTTCTTGATTATTCTTAGATAAGTATGAGACCCCTATGTTCATATGTGTATTTATGACTTGTAGATTTCATGTTCATGATATGTTTGACATAATGGTTGTCATATCTAGGCCTTGTTAGGTAAATTTATTGTCTAATATTTGTATGGAATGTCGTGTCCTTGTGTCATTCATGGTTCTGGAAAGTTTCATTAAGTTTTGGACAAAGGTCTGGATTGTGGCCTGAAAAATTGGCTTAAATCCTATGGTCGCAGGAACAAAACTGGGTGAAAAAGACTACAATCTCTCCCTTCTAGGCATCATGAGTGTGACTGGAGGGTTTCAGTTGAAATCAAGCAGTGTTGTGCCAACGTCTGGGAGATTAGGGCACTTAAAAAAGGGGTTTAACTTAGGGTCTCAGCACCTAGAAGGGTGGTTTATCCCTTGGGGGTCCTATAGCACCCAATAGGGAAGTCATTAAGGTGTTTGGTTTGTCGATTTCACTTCCTTAAGGTGATCTAGGAGGTTGAATCATATCATAGTAACTCTTTGTCACATGTTTATCTTAGTAGGCTAGTAACTTAGGTAAATGTGGGAGGATGGTGTTACAATATAGAATCTCCTTTTAGTCCAACCTCTTTAAAATTTCATACATATACATATAACCAAGTGTTATGAAAGAATTTTAATGTAACATGGAGATCCCTTTAATCCAAACTTTTCAAAGGTTTCTCACATACCTTACCTCCTCATTACATTCCATATAATGTGACCCAATTATTTTATATTGATATATCAATTAATCAACATTCTTGAGTGGACAAAAAAAAAACCTCAAATTTCCTTGATAACACACATTTTAGCTCATATCGTTACAACTAAAGGCCCGAAACTCCAAATTTTAATTTTTATCGGGAAGAGAAAAATACGTAAATTTTTAGCTTTATAATTACTTACAAAATTGGCTTTTATTTTAGGCATTTAATATCGAATGCTATAGCATAATACAATTGTGACTTGACTATTAGACCAGGTGATTACTAGGGCTTAGGGTATCGACAAATCCATAACTCTTCACTCTAATAAATCATCGATATATGACTAGGGGATACTTCCATACCAGGTTGGCATTAAT
The DNA here is from genome assembly GCA_031772625.1 of Pinus tabuliformis. Taxonomy (NCBI): domain Eukaryota; kingdom Viridiplantae; phylum Streptophyta; class Pinopsida; order Pinales; family Pinaceae; genus Pinus; species Pinus tabuliformis. The sequence continues at coordinate 804,871,056 of CM062818.1, read as the reverse complement.
TTTGTGAACTGGTGAGCTTGTAAAATATCCAATAAGAGGGTATAGTAAATGGAATAATGATTGACAATGATTTGTCTATCCATTAACTAACAATGGAGATCCAAAAGTACTAGATTTGTGGGGCTTTCAACATCATAAAATATTTGAGTTTTCTTCAATAATGTGAGGTCTCTTTAAGGTTTGATGATCTCATCTTATCTTTCCTTATTACCACTAAATTCGAGGTTTCTTCCTCATGCTTCCTCCTTATAAAAAATTCAAGGTTTTCCCATTTTTCTTCTTTCAATACCCAAATGTTCTCTTGCCTTAGATCAAGCTCCCCCTTTAGTGTTGGGTGTGTGTTATATTCGTTCCATGACTAGTCACACATGGGGCGGGGGGGGGGCAACAACCCCCTTTATTCGTTGTGCCTGGCACATCAACGGGGTTGCCAGAGAGCGGGGCTGCAATCCTCCTTGTTGGGTGGTTTTAGGGGCGGTAGCACGCTTGCATAGGGTCCGAGATAGTGCCCCGAGAAATTTTTTTGGACCCTGTCTTAGGTGGGAAGACATACCTATAGTTTTGCACATGGATTTTGCACATGGTTTTTGGCATGATGGTTTTTTGCCCATGGTATTTTGTAGATTCGGTCAAGGGAACTATGATTATGTTGTAATCCAGGGTTAATGAATTGAGGTTTATGAATGCTTCGACATGTATATATATGTATTGTAACATTGAAAGGAACATAATGAAAAATCAATTTGGTAGTCCCGGTTTTGGGATCCAGGGGAAATTTCTGTGCATTTTTTTATATTCTTGTCATTATTTATTTTCTATTTTTAGAATTCGTCTGCGGGTAATTTTTGTATAGGGTTAAAACCTATATTTGATATCAGATCCATTTCAGCTTCAGGGGGGGTGCCTTTGCTACTGAAGGGTTTTACTCGGGCCTGTGGAGACCATATTTAGTGGGAGATCTGCAGGATTGATTGTTGCGGTGAAAGAAGATGGAGAGAAGTGTAAATATAGAGGTCAAGAAATTTAATGGTCAGAGTTTTGAGTTGTGGAAGCTTAAGATGGAGGATCTACTAGTGGATAAATATCAGTGGATCGTAGTAGATCTGGGTACTAAACAATCGACAATGTTAGCAGAAGATTGGGCAAAGTTGGATCAGAAGAAAAAGAGCACAATATGGTTGTGTATCTCATATTCAGTATTGTTGAATGTATTAGGGGAAGCTATGAAAAAGTATCTATGGGTAAAGTTAGGGACTTTTTACCAATCTAAGTATCTGGTCAAAAAATTGTTCCTGCGGAAACAGTTGTATAACTTGAGGATGAAGGATGGAGACTCGGTGATAGAGAATTTCAATTCCTTTAATACTGTGGTAAGTTAATTTTTATATGTTGATATAAAAATGTTAGATGAAGATAAGTGCATTAATTTTTTGTGTTCTCTATTGTATTTGTGGGATAGTCTGTTTGTTGCTATAGGTAGCAATACAACTACCTTGAAGTTTGATGAAATAGTCTCATCCTTGTTGTTGGAGGAGATGAGAAAAAAAGATATGGAGAGCTAGAATGTAGGTGCCTTGTCTGTACGAAGACGGTCCCAGAAAAGAAACAAAAATAAGTCCTCGAGTGGGAGATCTAAATCTAGAGGGAGATATAAATCTCCAAGAAAACCTATAAAGGTGTGTTGGAAATGCGTAAAGGAAGGGCACTTAAGAAAGGAATATATATCTAAATCTTTTGAGAAAGGAAAGGGATATGATGATGCTCCTTCTGCAAAGGCAAAAACCACCTCAGATGAAGGTGGAGATGTGTACTTGGCTTCTTCTTCAAGTACACATGTAGATCATGAGGCACGGTTGATTGACTCAGGTGCATCCTTTCACTTCACTCCCCATAGGGAGTGGTTCTACGAGTATGAGAAATATGATGGTGGTGATGTATTCTTAAGGGATGACAGGAAGGCTAGGTTTGCCAGAAGTGGAAAATTCAAGCTTAAGCTGCAAGGTGAAAGGATTAGAACACTTTCAAGTGTTATTCATATTCCTACATTGGTCAGGAATTTTATTTTTGTAAGCAAGATGGATGATGCAGGTGTAAAAACAGTGTTCGATAAAGATACCTACAAGATGGTTCGAGGAGCATTGGTATTGATGTGGGGAGTTCGGATTGGAACTTTGTACAAACTTCTACATAGCACTGTTATTGATGGGTGCAACAATTTTGTGGTTCATGAAAGTGGAGCAGAAAATCTTGTGGTCTTTGGAGAAAAGACCATGCTATGGAACCAAAGGCTTGGACATATTGGAGAGAAGGGACTTCGAATACTTCATGATAATGGTATGGTATAAGGTATGTCTAATTTCTCTCTGGATTTTAATTTTTGTGAACGTTGTTTATATGGTAAGCAAAATCGAGTGAGTTTCCCCTCCAATGCTAAGAGGGTCAAAGGGATATTAGAGTTTGTGCACAATAATGTGTTTGGACCTGTGTCAATTCCATGTACTATCTATCATTTATAGATGACTTCTCAAGGAATACATGGATATATTTCCTCAAGAAGAAATCTGAAGCCTTTGATAGGTTTAAAGAATTTAATGCTCTTATAGAAAACCAGACAAAGAAAAAGGTAAAGTTGTTGAGGACAGATAATGGTGGAGAGTTTTGCAAGAAGGAATTTGAAGAGTTCTGTAAGAAGTGTGGTATAGAATGATAAAAGACTACTCCATACACACCTTAAGAAAACTGAGTTGTAGAAAGAAAGAACATGGAATTAATGGAAAAGACAACAAGCATGCTTATTGGTGTCGCGTTAGGACAATAATTCTGGGTAGAGGTAGTGGAGACTGCATGTTACCTAGTTAATAGATCACCTTCATCAACGTTGGAGGATAAGAATCCACATGAGGTATAAACTGGTAAGAAACCCTCTCTTTCACATCTGAGGGTATTTTGATATGATGCATATGTACATGTTCCAAAGGATAAAAGAACCAAGTTGGATAGTAAATATGAAAGGTGCATCTTTATTGGGTATAACGATGGTTTAAAAGCTTATAAGCTTTGGAACCTAGAAGCAAGGAAGGTTGTGTACAACCGAGATGTGGTGTTTAGAGAGGTGAAAGATGTTATTAAACATGAATTCCTACCAAAGGAACCTAATAATATAGAGTTTGAGCTAAAGGAGGAAGAATTAGACTCTACAGCGGAACAAGAATCAGAAGATGAAGAGCCACAAACTCTAGTTGTGAGAAGATCAATTCGAGAAGGAATCCAACCAGAAAGGTATATTCCATCTTCTTTCTATTCAAATTTTGTGTATTTATTATTGATTATGATCCTAGAACTGTCAGAGAGGTAGTAGATTATGAGGATGGAAAACTCTGGAAGGAGGCCATGGTTGATGAAATGCCATCCTTGGACAAAAATGAGGCTTGGGATTTGGTGGAGTTGTCGGCTGGAAAGAAACCCATTGGAAGAAAATAGGTGATTAGGAAGAAGATGAATGCAGAAGTCAAGGTGGAGAAATGAAAATCTTGATTGGTAGCAAAAGGTTATTCCCAGGTGCCAAGAATTGATTTTGGTGATATTTTTTCTCCTATTCCCAAGGTAGCTTCTATGATATTACTTTTATATGTTGCTTTTGATTTTGATTTTTAGGTAGAACAAATGGATGTGAAGATAACATTTCTTCATGGGGATCTGGAAGAAGAGATCTATATGGAGAAGCCTGAAGGATTTACGGTGAAGGGAAAGAAAGAAATGGTATGCAGGTTAAAAAACTCTCTGTATGGGCTAAAGCAATCACCACGCATGTGGTATAAAAAATTTGATACAATTATACAGGGACTTGGCTTCAACAGAATCAAAGAGGATCACTGTGTGTATTTTAAATTAATTGGTGATCGTGTTGTTTATCCAGTCTTGTATGTGGATGATATGTTACTGATTGGAAATGACAAAGAAATTACCCAGGATTTGAAGACCCAATTTTCCTCCAAATTTGACATGAAGGATATTCATGCTGAAAGCTATATTTTTGACATGGAAATTAAATGAGATCGGGCAAAGAGGAAGATATGGTTAAACCATAGGAAGTATGTTGAGGCAATACTACAGAGGTTTAATATGCAGGGTAGTAAACTGGTGAAGGTTCCTATTCCTGTAGGTGTAATTTTATCTGCTGAATAGTGTCCCAAGACACAAGAAGAGGAAGAGGACATGTCCTGTGTTCCATACAAAAGTGTAGTTGGTAGCCTAACATATGCAATGGCTTATACTAGACCAGACATTGCACATGCAGTGGGAGTATTGGAAAGTTTATGTCAAAACCAGGGAAGGAGCATTAGACAACCATGAAGTGGGTTTTTCAGGTATTTGTGTGACACTAGTGATTATGGTGTGTGCTACCAAGGAAGACCAGAATTGGATAGATTTTGGATATCTATGGATTTGTTGATGCAAACTGGGTTGGATATCTGGATCAGAGAATATCTACAAGTGGGTATGTTTTTAGCCTATTTGGAGGTGCATTCAGTTGCATGGGAAAGAGACAGTCTATAGTGGCACTTTAAACTACAACAACAAAATACATGACATCCACTCATGCAAGCATGGAAGGATTTTGGTTGTAGAGATTATTTTCAAGTATGGGGTTAGTATAACGAGCTATATGGATATACTGTGACAACCAGATTGCAATTGTTTTGGAAAAGGGCCCTGCTTATCATTTAAAGACAAAGCACATTGATGTTCAGTATCACTTTGTGAGGGATATGGTTGAGGACAAAAAGGTATTGCTAATAAAGGTAGACACTTTGAAGAATGTTGCAGATGTATTGACGAAGTTTGTGAGCACTAAGAAGTTTTCTTGGTGTATAGAAACAATGGGTGTCGCAGGGCTGGACCAATGACTAAGCTCTCCTATGACCCCCTGTGTGGAAAAGAAAACAATAAGTGGGAGAATGTTTGGCGTGTGTTATATTCTTTCCATGACTAGTCAAACACTTAGGGGCGGGGGTGATAGCTCCCGTGTTTGTTGCATCAGGCGTAGCAGAGGGGACACATGGGCGGACAACTGTGGTAGCCAGCATGCACGGGGTTCGGGGCAACGTATCGACAAAATATTTTGGACCCTATATGAGGTGGCGAGACATACCTATGGTTTTTTGCATGGGTTTTGCACATGGTTTTGGGCATGATGGTTTTATGGGCATGGTATTTTGTAGATTTGGTCAAGGGAACTATGATAATGTTCTAATCCAGGGTTAATGGGTTGGTGTTTATGAATGCTTTGACATGTATATATATGTATTGTAACATTGAAAGGAACATGATGAAAAATCAATCTAGTAGTCCCGATTTCGGTATCCAAGGGAAATATCTGTGTATTTGTTTTATATTCTTATCATTGTTTATTTTCTGTTTTAGAATTCGCCTGTAAATAATTTATGTACAAGGGTGGAACCTACATTTAGAATGTTCTATTTCCTTCGATTTTCCCTATCTTTGTCATTAATGAAAACATTATTCAACATAGAATGAAAATAAGATGTGTAGCCCACCCCTTTGACATGTGATCTCGCCTTCGGGTCTCCCCCTATCTTTGACATTAGTGGCAACATTATCCAACATATAATGGAAGCAAGATGAGAAGGTATGCAAGATCATTCACCAACTAAAAGAAGACATAAATGCAATGGGAATTTTTTTGTGGAAGAATGATTTGTTGTCATGATATCAAGATTACTTATACTTATGCAAGAACTCTCAACTCAAACAAAAATATCTTTTCAAATTGCACCCTTCTCCTTTAGGAGGACATTTAGGGTTCTTGAAAACATACCATAAAATCAAGAAATATTTTTTCTAGGATCGTCTTTGATCCAAGAGGATCTCATCATATCAGTTGCACAGGTTCATCGTCAGTGTTCCGTATCATCGTTAGCATTCAGTTCAGTGTCGTCATCAACAATTCAGTCTGGTTTCGTTCAATTTCGATAGTGTTGGTTATGGATCAAATTGTTCAGGTGATCTCTATGGTTTTACATGGTGTTCGGTTGATATGGTGTTGTACCTAGTTGTCTACAAGTGTGCATCATTAGTTCTGCCAGGAGGATCATCGATGTGGGGTTTGTCTTCCCTTTTGCAAGGTTTGATTGTCGATATAGGTTGTCATCCTGTGACGTTGATACAAATGTCACTTTGTGATGAAGAGATGCACATGGGTTATTTAAAATAAAAAACGATGTAAGATCTAACCTAATGCATTATAAACCTATGAAACAAACCTATGTTAAAAATACATGTATTAAACATAAGCTCTATACCTAGAACCCTAAGTTCTAAACCTATCAAACCTATCGCATTACAACTATGTGTTGAAACCTAACACATATAAACATATTCTCTAAAACCATTAGACCTCATTACATTGCCAACTATAACATAAAAATATGTGTTAAACACCTAAACCTAACTCTAAAACCCACTCTCGACCATGTTAAAACATTGCAAATAACATATCAGTCCTAAACCGCCAGACTGGTCGTTCGAGGTTCTAAACCGCAAGGTATTCATGTGAGCAGAGACAGAGTTAACTATCGCATCAAGTCCTAAACCGTTAGATGTAACCGCATCGGAACTACGAGGGGTTAAGGTTCATGTGAACGAGTTTGAAATTAAATACAGTGGGGATAGTAGTCAGGGGGAGATTATTGCGGAATAAGTCATCGGGCTTTGAAACCGCGCGATTATAAAACTTGTGAATAGGTAGCAGTGATGTGGTTATTGGAATTTCCATGTTAAACACAGCACCGTAATCATAGGAGAAGAATGTTGACATGTGAACAGTAATATGTAACCACCGGAGTGCCAGAGCGATGGTAGGCGGAACCACTGGGGAAGACTACAGATGTGAAAGTTGGAGGTTAGACCACAACCTATTCACATGGGCGGTCAACCTCCTCTGCTCGGTCAGCAAGCCACCAATGGCTATGGCTTTATCCAAAGTCTATTTGTGGGTTTAATATTGTTTAATATGCAGTTTTTAATTCGAAGACCATGGCCTAATGACCCTAAGTGTCATTTCATGGTTAGACCAAAACCTAAAACCCATAAATTCAGTAAATTAATGCCATGTTTAGTCCAAAGGAGTTCACATGTACCTGTAGGGCTATAAGAGGCATTTTTTGCTCATTGAAGAGGAGGAAAGTGATTTTGGTTTTTGTATGCAGATTCTGGAGGTTAGAGGTTGGTTTTGTTTTCAGTGTAACAGGAGCATCCGAAGTCAGAATTGGGAACTGTGACAGGCATTGGAAAGCTGGTTCAGAGAGATATCTTTTGAAAATGACCAGAAGTGCTTATGTGCACATTCATCTTGGTAAAATCTCTGTGTAATCGACCTCTTCTTTTTCAATCCTAATAAAGTGGTCGCCCAACTTGAAAGCAGACTCGCGGAGACGTAGTCCATCAGGGATGAACTCCGTAATCAACCTTAATGTCTAGTATCACTGTGATTTTGTTGTTTTCACTTCTGTTATGCATCTTACTTATGTTTTATCAGTTGTCGTAAAGTCTTTCTTCTCAAGAAGTTCTCTCGGTTTCCGCACTTTTAGTTAACATTCAAATCATTAATGGTTAATCAATTCTACATCGGTTTTAACTTATGATCATTTCATATCAGTCTTAAAGAATATATGAAATATTTTGTTGTTGAATATGTGGTATTCCAATAAAATATTAGAGAGACAATGAAGACCTAAATCTGCTACAACCAATAGCCATACCAACCCAACATTAGGAAGAAGCTTTAATGTATTTTGTTATAGGTTTACCCAAATATGAAGGAAAGAATGTCATTATTGTAGTGGTAGATCAATTGAAAATATATTCCAATTTTGGATTTTATTTCTAATCCTTTTAAAGTAATTACAGTGATAGAATCATTCAAGGAAACAATCCAAAAGCTACATGGAATCTTGAATATTATTGTAAGTGACATAGATATAATTTTCATTAGAAATTTTTTGACTAACTTATTTGCTTGTTTGGGTACCAAATTGGCTCATAGCTCATCTTACCATCCTTAATCATATAAGAAAACTAATATTGTGAATACATATTTTGAAGGATATCATCATTTATTTGCATATGATAAAAGGACACAATGGTTTAGGTGGTTTCCCTTGGCATAATGGTGATACAATACATCCTTTGATACTTCATAAAAATTGTACCTATTTATAGAACTTTATGGATATCATTCTCCATCCATCACATCACCCTTGAAAGGAACTATAAAATTTCAAGCAATGGAGAACCACATAGAGAACCAACAATAACACTGTTATCAACTTAACGAGAATGGTAACCTAAAAACAAGAACTCTATCCCAAAAAACCATTTTTTGTGAAAAAAAAGCATGAAAACACCCGATAATAAAAAAGTGGTGATGTTGAATCCCCACGTTTTTAGGGTTAAAATTCCAACATTTTCAGCCATTACATTAAAAATCAAAATCATAATCATGGAAAACCTTAAATTCCAATAATTTTCAACCATGGCAGTAGAGATAATATATAACAACTCTAGAAAACCTTAAACTTTTTACATTTTTCAACCATGTAATAGAAACCAAATATCATTAGTATAAAAAACCTTAAGATTTCAACCTTGTTCAACCATGGAATTATAAACCAAATATCACGACTAAAAGAAACCTTAAGATTCCACATTTAATAAAAGAATTCTATGAGGATCAATTTTTTTTCTTGAGCCCCGAAGGTTGGCTCAATTGGTTGAGTCCTTGTCAATAAAGCACATTTGCTATTGGGAGGTCATGGGTTCAATTCTCTTAACACTCTCGGAGTCAGGTTTTGTGGTTGAGCCAATATGAAGTGATCCCTTCAAGTGGATTTGCTTTGTACAAATATTTTGTGGACCTAGCAGTCACTAATCTCTGGGGTTCCTGAACCACATAGAAAAAAGAACATTTTTTTAAGGTAAAATTATAGCTCTTTTGACATCTTAACCTAAGACAACTTAACCCATTTTCATTCGAGCAATAAATTACAATATTTTTAGCTATTGTTTATAAAATCATCATTAATATAAACAAAATCACGAAAGGTGCCCTTTAAAAAGAAGAAGTTGCAGCACAATTTCTTTAAATAAATTTACGATTTTTTTTATTTTTTTTTTAAACAAATAAAATAATAATAAAAATTTCCTTTCCAAAAATAAATAAAAAATCAATTCAAAAACTATTGAAACAAAAAGTTTAAGGCAATTTTAAGAAAAAATTTAAACAATAAAAAATATAGAGAATTTTAAAGATGATTAAAAAGAAAGAAAACAATATTTCTTAATAAAAAATAATAATAAAAGGAATAAAGTTTTATAAAAAGTATATATTCAAGAAAAAATATCATTTTTTTTAAACTGTGAGAAAAACCTATCATAACTCAAATGTCAAATCAGCAGTGGAGACAACCTTCACTAGCTATTATCCATGAATGCAGGCTAACTCATCACTATTATTCAAGGAAAACCGTGCCACCTAGAGTTACCCGGATGTGATCCATAAGGGGGCCGACTTTCACTCTTGCCAAATGCCTCTAAGACTTGGGTCATTAACCTATTTCCTTATGTCCAAGGAAGACAGGCTTTTCGCCAAGCAAAAGCAGTTTTAGGGCATACTCCATCCCCATCATTTTCTTTTCTTTAAAGAAAAACTATTACAATTTTTTTAAAAATTAAGAAAAGAAAAAGAAGGAGAAATAAATTTTAAAAAAATAAAGAAAAAAAAAAAAAAAAATAAAATATATATATATATATATATATATATATATATATATATATATATATATATATATATATATATATATATTAATACAAATTATTTAATTAAAAAAAATAGAAAAAAATGTAAACAAAGAAAAACATTTAAAAAAAATAAAAATAAAAACTAGAATTTTTTTAAATAATTGAAAAATTAAATATAACTAAAAAAATAAAAAATAAAAAAATTATGTGTAATGTGTGCAATGTGGGGGAGTGCGATGCGGGCATCTCCCTCACCCACATGACACACACTCCATACACTTTTTTTTGAATTTTTGGATTATATCTTATTTTTGAAATAATTTTTTTCCATTTTCTTAATTTTAAAATTTTTTTAATTAAATTATTTTTTTTGTTTTTTTTCTTAATTTAAAATACAATTTTTTTAATTAAATTTATTTTTTATATTTTTTAAAATTTAAAATGTGAATTTAATGTCTCTCCCTTTAATCGATTTTATGTCTTTTTTCTCTTTCTATGGTAACAATGATCAAGGATGTAATGCCAATTAATTGGTATTTTAACTCTAAAAATAAAATAAAAGTTTAACAACTTTGAAAAATACTTAAACACAAGTATTTAAAGAAGAAAAAATGAAATACTAGAAAGGTAGAAAAATTTTAAGTGCTAAGTTTTAGGATTTTTTGTAGTCATGATATTTGGTCTTTAATGCCATGGTTGAAAATGTTTCAATTTTAACCTTAAAAAGAAAAGTGGGCAATGTTGCATCACCACTCTTGCATTTCAATGTGTTTTTTCATGTCTTTTGTAGTCATGATATTTGGTCCTTAATTGCATGATTGAAAAATATTTGAATTTTAATCCTAAAAAAAAGAGGTGATGTGACATCACCACTTTTGCATTTCAACATGTTTGTTCATGTCTTTTGTAGTCATGACATTTGGTCTTTAATGCCATGATTGAAAAATGTTTGAACTCTAGAAAAGAAAGAAAGAAGAGGTGATGCAACATCACCACTTTTGCATTTTAGCATAGTTTTTCATGTCTTTCATAACCATGATATTTGGATTTTAATGCCATGGTTAAAAAATGTTAAAATTTTAACCCCGAAATGAAAATTTAAGGGTGATGCTTGCATTAACACTTTTCAAAATCAACTTGAAATTCATGATTGATGTGACCTCGAAAAAAGGAGAACTTGCTAAATTTCTCATTAAGTTAGTAGCATTGTTCAATATGTTACTAAACTATTGAAGAACAACTTGGTTATAGCACAAAATAGGATGAAACGAAAAGCATATCAACATTGCAGTGAAAGGGAATTTGAAGTGGGAGATTGGATATTTCTTAAATACTACAACCATATAAATAGATTTCCCTCAAGCAACAAAAAAAGGACTATAAATTGTCATTGAGGTATTATGACCCCTCTAAGGTGTTGCAGAGGAATGCAAGGATGACTTACAAATTATAGTTTCCTCCATATTCACCGTACATCCATTCTTCCATGTTTCCTGCTTAAAGAACATAATTGGTAACAAGATCCTAGTCCAAACAATTTTCCGAAGGTTGAAGAAGAAGAAAAAATCATACTAGAACTAGAAACAATCCTTGCAACAAGGACTGGAAAGCTAAAAAATTGAGCAATTTTTATGCATCACATGAAGTGGAAGTACCTACCAATGGAAGAGGCGACATGGGAAGATGATTTATTCATTAGAAAAATCCACAATTTGTCAACTATTGAGGAGAACACTTGCTTGAAGGGGAGGGGCATGTTAAGCCCTATACAAGCCCCCTTGCTAACCCTAAATCCCTATAGTATGCCCTATATATTGAATTATTACATATTTGTTGTTATATTATTACGTAGGTCATAACCTTCCATTATAATCGTACTCTTTATCACCTATATATACCAAGGATACCTAGTCTTATGATATATCATATTTTCATATACATTGTATTCATTATAAAAACAGGTTTACACCTCAAAGTGGATTGTAGCTTTCGGCTTCTCATCATTTTTTAGGTGCATGGTTCATAACATTTATTACAGTTTATTTGTGTTGACACAAGAGAATGAAATAACCCCAAAATTATAGCTGTTTTGGGAATGTTAACAAGTGGTTTTATAAATGGTACAAAAGGATATGATGGGATTCACTATTAACATGTGTCCCTAGAGTGGTTTGTGGTTTTAGGAGCAAAATATCTCATTAACTCTATGTTATTTAGTGACCCAATATCCACCCTAACTGTTGACTTAGTGTGAATATCCACCATCGGTAAAATAATGTGGGTATGATGTAATAAATAGTTTGTAAATGCATAACTATTTTTATTTCTATTTCAAATTATATTCATTGATCTCATTGGATCACAACCCTCATATTAATATACCCCAAACTCTCTATACTTTGCAAGTGTTTTGCACTTGGTTAAGCCACTAAGTTTTTGGATAAAAATATTAGGCTCTTAGTCCCTCATAAAAAATTGGAAATTTCATTTAAAAATTAATTACAACAACTACCTCTAAATGGGGATAATGCTCCCTTTTGCATTATTAAGTATCGTAGATCAATGGGTTTATGTGTCTTAGGTTTGAAGAAACTATGCCAATAAACTAAGCTAATATACTTCATCAAACTTTTGTCATTCATTCATCAAAATGACATCGATAAAGTGTCAAAAATTGTGCTAAATGTTCTAGTGATAGTCACCATATGACTTCATTAATGAATTAGTAAAGGAAACAATGCATTTGGGGTTAGTCTAGGCTAATTTGGGTTAGAACCTAAAAACTACACAAGTGGAACAAACTAGTAAATCCTCCATTTGAGGGCCAAAAAAGTGGAATAATGTTGAGGACTTAGGTCTCGGGCTTTTTGTATACTTAAAAATGTCATTTATGCTAATATTAAAAGACAAAAAATAAATCTAAAGGAAAAAGTACAAAATGGGGTACTTGAAATCTGATATTAAAATATTCCAAGAATTTTATTGAAATGTTGATCAACATCTTAAACCAAGTTTTTCTTCTTGAAACTCAATAGGAATACTACCTAGTAAATTATCTTACTATAATTACAAAGAGATAAAAGTGGTACCATATTAAAAACATAGAAATTATGCATCACAATAAAGACAGGCAACCAATTATGTTTTAAAACTATCATGGTTGGAGTTGGGGTTGCAATGGTAGTAGGAATTTCTTGTTGTGTTGGGAGTACATATGGAGTGGAGACAATTTGGTGCTTGAAATACTTAATATTTTGGATGTGCCTCTTGGAAAATTGCAAGATGCTCATGAACCAAATGTTGAAGATGAAAAGGGTCAAGGAGGATGCTTACCTTACATGGTTGAAATTACGAGAGGTGCCACTGGATGTCACCCTAGGATTTTCGATAATGGTCCTCTCTTTCATCTTCCAATGTAACCAACCTAGCTCTACATCTAACAACTAAAAATATAGCACATGCAATGGCATTCGTAACAAAATTAAATAATTCTTCACATTTATTTAATAAAACATGGAGGGATTTAGTTTCCTTTGTTAGGTAAAAGTAGTAATAGACAATATCCATGATGAGGGGGTTAATAAATCCAATAGATTCATTGGTATTTCAATAAAACCCATAGATCTAGATCCAAAAAGGATGAATAAGACACACAAGGTTGAGTGGGAAAGGAGGAATACTCAAGAATTATAAAGATGAAGGAACATGACACCAACACGCCCTTCCAAAAGATGCATGTAAAGAGATGGGAGGAGCTCATTGGAGCATGGGTAATAAATCCTCTCCCTTATAAATTTAAAAGTATGTGACTTGTTAGCCCCTAAGGTGCAGTGCTGCTATTTCAGCTCCGACAGCCACATCTCCTCTGCTCCACTTTGGCCATAAGCCAGACTTCAAAATATTACTCTCGCATCTAAATTGCATCGGGTCCTGATCCAAATGGATCCAAATATGCTCTTTAAGTCTTCAAAATCTAGTAAAATCATGCCAAAGATCAAAACCATCACAGGAGAAGAACCCTTAGAATGATGGAAAAACACTATCGAGAGGAAAAAACCCAAAGAAACAATGAAAAAATTGAGTATAGGAGGTCTGAACAATGAAATACACAACAGCCCTCAGATCTGGTCGATCAACGGTCCAGATCTGATCGGCGAGTCACAATCGGCGGTGGAAATCGGCAGATTGAGGGCGGACCATATGAAACTTGCAACGACGACCAGCGAAGTCAACTAGGACCCTTGATCAAGCATGCAGATCAACTGCCCACGTTGCATCGTAGGATTGCTATCGGAGAACACAATAGAACACTCACCATGGGCCTGGGGCATGAGCGATATGTGACTGCGATCAATCACATTAGCAGATCGCAATCGAGGAAACATTATGGAGACAGGCCTTTATACATGTATATGTGCGATGCAATTAGCCAACCCGACGGCTATATAGGCATTATTACATAGATTTTCAAATCTATCGAAAGGCATTTGTTAATGTATTTTCACATATTTTGTTATTTAACAAAATATAAAGGGACAACGCCGATGCGATAAAACCCATACCCGAAGGGTTTTGGGAATGAAAATATATAATATTTCAAATCTGCCAAAGCCATTTTTTTAGAATTTTAGTGTTTTTTAATGTATTTCAAAATATGAAAGGAAACCTTGGAAACAAAGCTGAAGCGAATTGCAATAGCGATTGAGGGTGGACCCGATAGAGGAATTATCTGAGGGCTTTTGAAGTCCGAAATGAACCGTGTTTTGGCGGAATTTCACAATGTTGCAACATTTCTCTGTGTTAATAGAAAGCGACCATTTAAAGGATTTCAAAGGCCCAATACACTCATTGAGACAGAGGCCTAGAGACAGAGGCTGAAGGGATAAAAAGTCACAGCATGACGTAGCCAAAACCAACAGAAGTGATCAGGATCATCATTGGCACAAGCGAGCTCCCTGATAGCGCATCAAATTACCAGAATGCAGTTACTCTGTTGTTAGAAAAGAAACCTCTGAGCTCATGCATCTCTAGTCATGGCATCAAGTCATTGAAAAGAAAGATAGGATAGACTAAGACACTTCGAGCCTTTGAGAGCTCAGGAGCATTGTAAAAAGCTTATAAATGGCTGAAAGTTAGAAGTATGAGGGGTTCAACTTTTGGAGACTGCAGATACTCTACTCCTCTAGCTTCTCATCTTCATTCCAACAATATAAGCTTCTTTAGTTGTTACATGTTCAATTCCCATTTTCTCTTCTATTCTAATCTTTCACTTGAATAGGTTATTCATGTTTTCTTTTGTGTCTAATGCCAGATAATTGTCATCTTATCTTTGCGTTGATAAATTAGATTTGCAAGCTTCATTTACTTCCTGTAGCTAGCCATTCATATGTGTTTATGTATGCATTTGTTGGTACAGTCAAGATTCTCCATTTATCCATTGAATCTATAAACTATTGAGCATTAGTGGTCTAAAGCCTTGTAAAGATGAGGGTGTTCATGCATGTCTTGAGTGAAAATAGAGTTGAAATAGTCATTAACTTTATCCAAACCATCATCCATTCCAATAGTTCAGAGAACAATATTGAAGATTTATATGTTACCAGGCATCTCCTAGCTACAACCTAGGAGAGCTTCATGGAGTGATAACATAATTGTCATTGTTGCCGGGGAGATGAAATTGAAGCTCAGCTTCCCTGGGAGACGACACATATCCAGCTTTGATGATAGAAAAATTCTGGGCACTTTTTCGGTTGTAATAATCTATCTGGCGACTCTACTGGAGGACGAAACTCTTTGCAACTCCACTTGATAGTTCTAGCTCAGTTTGTGAGGCATACTTGGAGAAATCCTCAGAAGCCACAAGCTAACCCAGTATCTAACCCTAAAAAAAATCATCAAAAAAAGAAAGGCATCGCAAAAAGGAGCATCAGGTTCAGGTAGATCTAAACAATATTCTATATCTCTTCAAGAAAATCCTATAATAGAACAAATACATGTTGAGAGTATAGCATCTAATACTAGCAGTCAAGAAAAAAGTCTCAGAAATTCATAGAGCTCCTTATTCTTTAGGTTCTCCTTTTGTTGCAATCCCAAAGGAAACCTCTCCTCCTATCCTTCATACCCCTTTAGTCTCATTTGTCACTCCTCAACCCCCTCTGATTCAAATTTCCAGTACCCTTATAGCCACCACAACTATGGCAGGTCCACAAGCACCTACCAAAATGGAAAGAATCATAGTTTATAGGTATGTACCTCTAGTACTGCCCACTCCTTTGAATTCCATGCCTATTGGAGAATATCAGAAGTTTAGACCTAAGTTCACTAGGACTGAAGGTGTTTCAGTTGAGGAACATCTTGAATCATTCTATAGATATGCTGATAACCTGGACATTAGTGAAGATGACGTATGGATGACAGTCTTTGTCCAAAGTCTAGATGGAGAGGCTAGAAAATGGTCAGAGAACTGACCCCAAGGTATATAGCAGATATTGGGGCTTTAGATGATGCATTCCTAAAGCATTGGGGGGATAAGAAGGATCTACTCTACTACCACACTCAGTTTGGGAACTTAAAGAGGGAAAATGGTGAGTAGTTGTCTGATTTTAATAAGAGGTTTAACTGCATGTACAACAAGATACCAACTAAAGTAAAACCCACCACTACCTCTACTAACCTCACTTATGCCAGTGCCTTTGATTCTAACTTCCATCTACTGTTGAGGGAGAGGCGATGTGCTACTTTGGCTAATATGCAGGATGCAGCCTTGGAAGTAGAATCAAACATCATGGCTACAGAGAAGCTCAAGGGAAATGTTAATAGAAGGAGACAGAGGGGTGAGCCTTCATCATCTTCATATCCCAAGATAGATAAAATGACCAAGATGATAGAGCCATTAGCCTATGAAATCTCCAAATTAAAGGTTCAGCAGCACTCTGGTAAAGGAAGAGTTCCGAATAGCTTTGCTCCTAGAAATCCAAATCCATATAGAAGAGCTAATGAGCAGTTGCAGATTTTGCAAAGAAGAAAAGATGCCAATGAAGACCAAAGGGTGAAGACCCCTTTCCAGAATGTAGTCATGGAAGAAGACCAGTTTGAAGAAGATGATGAGATCCATTGTCTAGAAGACAAAGGAAGTGCCTCCTTTTTTACCTCATCTGCCTATGAAAAGTCATTATTCAATGACCAGATCAACCAAGAATGGGATGATGAAGCTGTTATGCAAACTGCTGATCAACACATATATAATATGAGGTCGAAGATGAATAATGCCAAGGAAACTCCTATTTAGAGAGCTGTTGTCCCTGCAATACGGCAAGCTAATAAGCAGAAGTGACTGGCAATTGATCCGATCATCCTCAAAGCTCCAGCTCACGAGGGAAGAGGCCTTGAAAAGTCTCCTTCTCCTTTCAATTTTCAATCATAAATTCAGAAGCTAAGAATACCTATACCTCTTATTGAACTAGTGAATAATGAGTCCTTCAAGAATCTATCCTCGAGGCCCTTGAGCCTAATGCCATCCAAGTCTCCACCGACTATGTAAATCTGCAATATGACAAACCAGCTATTGTTCTCAGCCCAATGATTGAAAATTATGATGAAATCTCCCCATCATTCTATGTCTCTCTGACTATTCATGAAAAAATCCTTCAAAAATACCTTCTGGACACTGGAGCCAACCATAATCTAATTCCAAAGGCTATCATGGATGAGTTGGGTCTTGACATTACCAAGCCTTATCATGACCTATTTTCTTTTGACTCTGTTATCACTCAGGTTGTCCTTAAAGCTCCTTAAAGGATACAGCCGAGGTAACCACAAACCAATCTTTGGACTGCAGGTCCTAGCCTACCTGCAATCAGAGAGGGCTCTCTCTTTAGGATTTAGCTTTGTTTTGGGTTGATTTTAGGCTAGTTATGATTTTCTTGGGTTTTGTATTGATTTTGGTGGGATGGAGGATTCTTTCAAACAGAGTTGGGATGCATAGTGTGAGAAGTTCAAACCATTGGGCATGGAGTCATGAATCAGGCTTGCTGTTGCGTTTTCTTGGTCACGAGAGGAATACAGAGCAGGATAGCTACACATAAAACAATATCAAGCTGGAATAAGGATGGAATGAAGGTAAGTGAATGAAAGGCCGCTAAGTAGCTCTCATTATGCTAACAGAGGGAAGGTGAATGAACATTTATATAGGAGCAATCAAGGATTCCTAAACAATATTCATATATGAAGGAACTAGTGTAAATATGAGCAAATCAATATTCATATTTAGGACTAATTCAAAGGAAAACATAGATAAATCACAGAAATTGAGAACAGAATACAACTAAGTGAGCTATGAACTATTCTTTCTTTCTGCTATTTAGATAGTGAAACAGTGATGGCATAAACACATATAAACTGTAAACAGAGATAAGAAACACTTATTGGGCTATGTAGAAGCGTTAGGATTCCATAGTCACTCTTCAATCATTAAAACACAACAGTCAGTTCATCTCCCAAACATTCCAGCGATCTTTGATTATAGAGACTCTTAGAAAATACAGTGCAAGTCTAGAGAGGAAGTTATCGACCAACCAACCCTTAAAATAGTGCAGAGGGTGGTTTAAATAGAAAATATTTACAAACATCCCTTGAACAGGTGTCAAGGGAGAAAATATCTCAAAATGTCTATCAAAATAGAGCAAAAAGAGATCTGTGCAATAATTGCTTCTAATGCTAAGTTGTGCTGGAAATAAATGCAATAAAATATCTAAAACAGGTGTTCATGAGGGAGCAGCCTCATCAAAATGGCTCTTTAGGGCTGCGCATGGTCCTGCAGCTTCAAAAATGGACTAAAAGAGTTCCTTGAGCCACGCGTTGTCCTCTGTGTGATAACTGCGCATTTAAGGAAGCAGCGCTGCTCCAAAAATATGACTGGGAACAATGTCTCTGCAATAACTCAGCCTTGAAAACCTTCATCTATGCCTTTAGGTGGCTTTAAAGCAATAAAAGAAGTGTTGGTGAGCCTTAATGGCTGAATGATGCTTTGTTGACTTTGCTGGGAGGCTCTTTAATGATTTCGTGCTTTGGGTTCAAAGTTTCCATTGAACACCTTCACTGATACACTTTACCGCAACACTGATACTCTTTGCCACTGAAACTGGGCCTTTTCCTTCCTTGATATGCTTTAAACTGTCTAATCGCCCCTTTATCTGCCAATTAAATGCAAAAATAACTGCTGCAAAGACTTCCGTGGCCTTTGGGATGCTATCGGCGCTAGCCGATCCAAAATAGTATTAAACTCTGAAGAAATGCTGCAAAAAGGAGGAATTGCATGCTGTTGATCGTGTTGAGGCCGAGACTGGCTTGTGGAGCTAAACAGGGCCTTGGAGCAATCCATAATGGCTTAAGGATGTATGAATTTCTTTAACTGGATCCGGGCGCGGGCGCTAGAAGAAACCCTGTGAAAAATGGTCGTTTTCCTTTTATAAGGCAAAAATGCCTTAAAACATGAAATTTTACCAAAACTAGGGCGGGAGTGATCACTGTTCATTAGATTAACTCATAGCCGTTGGATCCGGCGCGGGCCGATCCAATGGCTGGCGCTAAATCGCATCGGGGCGGACCATTGGTCCCAACATGTAAAACCTCCGATGAGCGAAATAGCTGGCGGACCCGATATGATTATAGGCCCTTCTTTATTGCATTTCGAGTCCGGCCCATCGGCGAACCCAAATCAGCGGATTTACAAAGGAACGGGTCCGCGGACCCGAAATCCTTTAAACTCTGTTGCATTTGTTATTTCAGCTCCGCCATATCGGAGCAATCCCTCTTCGCTGTGTAACGGGCTCCTTTCGGACCCGAAATCCTTATGCACCGCGCCTATATTACTTTTCGGCTCCCCTGGTTGGAGCCATATATGGGGTTGCTGCGAATCAATATGAGTCGTTGATCAGCAGGCCCAAATGGGTGGCTGAGATTAAATCGGCAGTTCGGCAATCGGCGGGGCAGCGGGTATACACATATGTGCGATCGCCGAAACGATGTGGACCGTTGATCTGGGCGGGACGATGGACGGTTATGATTTGGTCGCTGCTTTACTGTCGGCAATATCGCGATAAGGCTTGCGATAGGTGAAAATGTGGGTTTTTTGCGATAAACTTAAGTTTTATGAAAAACTTAGGTTTATGCGGTAAAATGTGATATATGCGGTAAAACATGAAATTGCGATGCGGAGAGCTCCCGATAGCGATATCGCATCGGCGGAGGGGTCGGGGGCATATATATGTGCACATATGAGTTGCGATACGCCGATTGCGAAATCGCATCGGCGAGGGATGGATCGGAGGTATAAAAAGGGGGCCTACAATGATCGCTGCGACCTCCGACAGCGATATCGCGTCGGAGGGGAGCAAATGAATTCGGAGGAGGGTTTTAACACTAAAGGGAGGCTTTTGTGGAATCGGAGGGGCCCTTTTAATATTTTGAAGGGATTCTAAGGCATCGGAAGGGGTCCGATAGCTTTAAAAGATGGGTTTTAATGCTTGGAAGGAGTCCAAAAGCATTTAAGAGGAATTTTATATACTTTGAGAAGGGTTTAAGGCCAGAAAGGGGTTTATGCCTTGGAAAAGGTAAAACAAGGCCAAAATATAGATTTTATACATTTGGAGGGGGATTTTATGCTTAGGAATGAGTCCTAATGCATTTGGAAGATAGTTAGGGGGGTGAAGTGAGGATTCTTGCTGAGTTTCAGATAAACTTAGCAATTTCCAAGGATGTATATGGTTATTTTCAACCAGGGGGAGGGATAAATATATAGGGGAGTTATATACATAGTTTTAGTAGGGGAAGGGGAAATAGATAGGGAGTTACATAGTAGTGTTAGTAGTTAATATGACAATGATGAGAAAAGCGCTAAGTATGATGTCTTAGGCTATTAATGGGGGAAAATGACTGATAGAAGAAGTGTGAACATTCCTTGAGTGAAGCAGATCTTCACCAAGGCAAATGATATGAAAAATGATGAAATTAAGAGGTAGCAAGCAGATCTTGACCTCTTTAGGGAAAGTTAGTGAGTGATTTGGGGAAAGGGGAAGAAGGGGAAGTTAGTCATGCCTCACTTAAAGTCCTTCAAATGGAAAACTGCCTCAAACTTGTGATATGATAGATATAACACTTGACAATATGAAATGGATCACAAGCCATGATTCTGCAACCACAAAGCTACCTACCCGACCTACTTGCCTAGCATTTTCTCTTCTTTTTGGTTTGGGTGCACTTGAACTAGCATACCCAGCTTTTCATTCTTTTCTTCTTGCTTGTGCTCCTATCTACAACTACACTTATTGCATCCAGGGGCTTAGATTAAGCTGTTGAGCACCCTTGTTTCTCTACCTATCTACAAATCTGCCGAGATTAAGCTGTTTGGACAGATGTTCATTCTCTATATTCTACAACAGGAAATTGAAACCTAGGGAAGCCAAGATTAAGCTATTTGGACCTCCCTTAGCTAAAAACTCATCAAAAATGGATCAACCCATCAAAAATGGAACACAGCAGTGGCATTTAGACTAGCACACTCTCATGGATACTTCTCTGGCCATCTGTAGCAAATATGGAGCATTGCAGCAAGCAAAGTATGACATATTTGGCATGTAAAAATGTCGATCATGAAATATGATTAACCTGCTGCAGTAGGAGGCTAACAGTGGCTCCACTTGGGGATGACTTTTCCTTGTGACAAGCCAAGAACAGCAGGTCAGAATGCCTTGATCCTCTGTAGTTGCTGTTAATTGAAAATTTCTTCTGTGCTAACTGCTAAATGACTAGAACATTAACTTCTGAATGCAGCACTCCTCCTTAACTGAAACACTGTAAAAATAAAGCATCACCTGCTTTCTTCTGCATGCTTGATATTGCATACACTTTTGCGTGAGCACTGCCTTGTGAAATAAACACAAAAAAGGGAATAAAACTGGAGCTCTTCTTTTCTTATCTTTGAAAGGGTGCTGAAGTAAACTGAAAATCCTCCTTTCTTTTTGATACTGTTGACTTGAAGACTACAAGTTGCAAACAGATTCTCTTTAACATAAATCACTGTGATATGACAGCGCTGCTCTTGTTGTTTTGCTGAGATTACTGCAGAGACAGAGCTTAAAAATAGAGGACTTGCATTGGCTGTGTCTTCACAAACTTTGTTGCTACTCCTCTAACAATCAGACTGTTTATACAAAATAAAAAGAAAAGTGCTGATATATACAAATATCAATGCACAAAGAGATATTTACAAAGCTGCGTTATGTTCAACAAAAGGGATCATGATAATGCTTCAGCATATGGCCATTTACAGGGCCTTCATCAGCAGTGCTGCCCTCTACAGATTTGAGGAAGTATGTGTTATTTCCCTGAACAGCAGAAATAACAAATGGCCCTCTCCAAAGGAAATCAAATTTTGCATGCTTTCCCTTGTCTTCTCTTTGTGAGTCCCACCTTAGAACTTTTTTGCCAACACAGAAATTCTCAGCCTTAGTCCTCTTATCAAACATCCTTTTGAGCTTCTCTTGCATAATTTGAGCTCTGTCATAGACCTGCTCTCTTGTCTGCTGCAAATGAATTGTTTGGTTTATCCTCCTTTGTATATCATTTGGCTCAGCTTGAATCTCTTGCAGCAGCTTGATAATAGGAATGCCCAGTGATGAAGGAAATCTAGCCTCCATGCCATATACTAGCTCATAAGGGCTCATCCCAATGGATTTCTTGTTTGACAATCTGTCTGCCCATAGGGCATTTGTGAGCTTTCTATGCCAGTTCTTCTTGTTTTCTTCTAAGATCTTCTTGATAATACTAATCAGGCTCTTGTTAGATGACTCGGCTAAGCCATTACCTTGAGGGTAATAGGCTGTGGAGTGGCCTAAGGTAATGTGAAATTTATGGCAAAAATTGATCATCTTTTTGGATTTGAAAGCAGCGGCATTGTCAGTGATGATCTTCTCAGGGCAGCCAAATCTAGAAAGGATATTGCACTCAAGGAATTGGATAATGGTGGTGTCATTGGCTTGCCTACATGGGATGGCTTCAATCCACTTGGTGAAATAGTCAGTGGCAGTTAGAATCCACTTATGCTGGCCTGAGGAAGAGGGATGGATTTCTCCAATGAAGTCAAGACCCCATTGTTGAAAAGGCTTTTCGGTTGAGATGGGTTTCAGAGGCAAGGGGAGAAGCTTTCTCTTGCCTTCAAAGATTTGGCAGTTGTGACATGAGATAGCAAACTTCTTTACATCTGCAAACAAAGAGGGCCAATAGAAACCAGCCCTTAAAATTTTATCAGCAGCGGACTTCCAATATAGATGTCCTCCACAGTCCCCTACATGGAATTCTTTCATGACATTATTAGTTTCATTCATGGTCAAACAATTAAGCAATATGCCTTCATGATTCTTCCAAAATAAAGCACCATCTAAGACACAAAATTTCAAAGCCTTCATTCTTAAAAATCTCTTCTTGGTCCTAGACAATCCTGGGGGAGAAAACAGGTTTAACAATACAAAGCAAATATCAGCATACCATGGGGATTGCAAAAAGGTGTCACTAATCTGTGGAGTCGCCAGCTCCTGTTCATTGTCCAGTTGGTTGATGTCTAAGGCTTGAAAGTTTGTTTCAGACATCAGTTTGGCTAAAACTTGTCCCTTTATTAGCTTGGTTGGTTTTATTTCTATGTCATACTCAAGAATGTTAGCAATCCACTTGCCTCTTTTGCCTTCTAATCCTTCTTGGGTTAATATGTCTTTTACAACAGTATTTGGGACATAGGCAATCACGTGTGAATATAAAATGTAAATTATGAAGCCTTTGATTGCTTTAACAAAGGCATAGGCCTGCTTCTCCATGATTTGGTACTTTAGGGGTGCATCTCTTAAGGCTCGGCTGAAAAAAGCAATTGGCTTTTCATTTCCTTGGTCATCCTTTTGCAATAGGACAACAACTATGGTATTATCAGATGCAAATGAAAATATGATAAAGTCCCTATCAAATTGAGGACTTGTGAGGACTGGGGCTTGAGTTAAGGCAACTTTGATACTCTCAAATGCTTGCTTGGTTTCAAGAGACCATTTTACCTTGGCATCCTTCTTTAACATGTTGCTCAACAGTCTTATCAGCTCGGCTAGATTTGGGATAAATCTCCTTAGGAAATTGATCTTTCCTAGGAATGCTTGCAGCTCTTTTATGTTTCTTGGATATGGGATTTGGAGAATGGCTTGGATCCTTTCCGGATCAATTCTGATCCCGTCTTTTGAAATGATATGTCCAAGTAATTTTCCTTTTTCAAGGCCAAATAAAGACTTCTTGGGGTTCAAGGAAATGCCATATTTCCTACATGTCAGGAACACTTGTCTCAAATGTCTTAGGTGCTCTTGATCAGATTTAGAGAAAGGGGTAAGATCATCAAGATAGACAACCAAGAAATCATGGATTTCCTTGGCAAATGCAATGTCCATGGCCCTTTGAAAGGTGGCAACTGCAATCTTTAGGCCCAAAGGCATTTTCACATATTTAAATGTTCCCCACGGTGTTGTAAAGGCTATCTTGTCTTGATCATCTGCGTGAACCAGTATCTGATTAAAACCTGAAAAGCCATCTAGCAAAGAGATTCTAGATGACCCTACTACTCTTTGTAGGATGTGGTCCATTTTGGGCAATGGGTAGTGGTCTTTAAGGGAGACTCGGTTTAAGTTTCTCAAATCTACACAAACCCTAATCTCACCTGTTTTCTTTCTTGTGGGAACAAGATTGGATACCCATTCAGAAAATCTAATGGGTGCTATGATACCTGCTTCAAACATTCTTTTCACTTCTTTCTCAATTAAAGGGAGAAGCACAGGATTGATTCTCCTTAGTTTCTGTTTGAAGGGCTTTTGATTTGGCTTTAAGGGAATGGTATGTTGAATAATTGAGGTGTCATAGGACTTCAAGTCCTCATAACTCCAAGAAAATACATCTTGGAATTCTTTGAACAAATCAACATATTTGGGCTTTTGATCGGGTGGCAAAGATTGAGATAGTTTGATCTTTTTTGGCCTTTCTACTGTCCCAATGTTATATTCCTCTATGGAAGTGTTTATAGGCTGCATTTTTGGCTTTTTGGGCACATCATTTGCATCAAACATGTCTTCTAGTGGAGTGAGGCCAATCGGGAGAAAATTGTCCTTTAGATCAATGATTTCGGCCTCTGTTTTGGCTATTTCCTCCAAATGCATCTGTTTCAGCTCTTCTATGTTTTCTTCATCAAAGATGGTTGGCTGTAGCAATTTTCTAGCTGTTTCAGCTGTTACAGTTTGCTGGATTTGGTTTATTGCTTGCAGTGGATCATCCATAGCATCCATATCAATGTTTAGGCCTGAAAACTCATGCTGTAAGGTAAGAAAATTGTTGATTTGAGCATCATTCTCAAACACTTGCCAATCTTTAACATTGTTAGGGACAGCAGGCCTGTGTTTTATCTCAGCAATAAAGTGGTGATTGGGCTCAAAAGGAAGCTTGCAAGTGCTAGCAAAAGTAGCTAGGCTGTGAGCATGCATGCTATTGCTTCTAGAAATCTTAGCAAGTTTGGATTCAGTGAAGGTATCAAGTATTGCAGTGGCAGCAGTCCTATAAGCTCTTAGCCTTCTATCATTGGTAACAAAGTTGCCTTTCATTTGTTGGATTACTAGGTCTGAGTCACCTAGAATGGAAACTTTGGCAGCTCCTAAAGCTTTGAGCAGCTTAAGGCCTAAAAGGAGAGCTTCATACTCTGCCATGTTGTTGGTGCATTTGAAATTCAATCTATAAGCATGACCCTCTGCATGGTTGTTATGTGTATTGTGAATCCATATTCCTTCCCCCGCTCCTAACTTGTTAACGGAGCCATCAAACTCTAAATACCATGTGATTTCTTGCCTGTGGTTAGTATTAAGAGTTTCAGTCATTTTAGGATTGGGCAGACCCGAGTCTTGTGTTTTGGGAGGTTTTTCTTGTGTACTGGTTGCATTGGCTGTTGTGACAGTCTCATGGGTATGTGCGACCGATTCTTCATTGATGTGTGCTTGTTGTACTAAAGCCATAGGCTTATCATCAGTTGGAGGACTTGTTTCATCATTAAACAAAATAAAAGAATCCATATCAGAATGGATTGAATAGATAGGGAAATTCTGGGGCTTTTCCTCACTACTTACCACATACTTCATCAGTGTTTCTCTATGCAGCCTCTTTGGTTGCCCAAAGACTGAAATAGTGGCATAGGAGAGGTCTAATTGGAGAGATCCTTGGAGTTTTCCCCCCCAAGATCTTGACAACAACATGCCATACTTTGGTGGTATGTCAGCAACCACCACATCCATTAGGATTGTCTTGTTGGGAAATTGGACTGAGGAGACACATAAGTCTTTGATTAAGCCTAAACACTTGACCTGACTTGAGTCAAAGGAGAATAGATCTTTGTAAGGTCTTGTTACATCAAGGTTTAGCTTCTCCATTACAGCTTTGGGCATAAGGTTGTGTGAGGCACCTGAGTCAAACATTGCATTATGTAAAAATTTATCATGTATGTGCAGACTGACATAAAAGGGTAGAACAGCTCCATGTGTTGATTTGCCATCAACTTCTGGACAAAAAAGCAACTCAGGTGTATCATCTAAAACATTCACATCATCCCTATTCTCTGGCATTTGCAGTGATCTTTGGATTTGTTGCCTATACACATCATGCTTTGCAAGTTCAGATAAGGGGATGGAAATCTTAAGTTTGCTTATTTCTGCTTCTAAGTTGAATGGTTTCTCCAATGGAGTCTTTGTGTTGGCAATAGCATATTTCCCCTTTTAAAGTGTATTTTCTGCGTTTTCCTCTTGATTATCAGTGTTATGGTGAGTGATACCTTGCGGTATTTCTATTTTGGGAAGGCTTTTAGGAGTGTTGTTCAAGTTCTCTTTCGAGGGAGAAGGTGGCAAAGGCTGATCAACATAAAGTTGTATGTCTGTTATGTCCTCTATAGTCACTTGGTGCGGGTTTGGGACAGTTATATCAGTTGTTTCTATTATAATAGCCTTGCCTCTAATCTGATTGGGCTGTTTGCCCTCCTTTGGTTTAACTTTTTCGGGAACATCTATGGTTCTTGTCCTCAGCTTATACTGTTTGTGGACTTCATAAATAGCTGAATCATAACCTTGTTTAAAGTCAAAAGACTCACCAGAGTTAGTCTGAAATTGACTTATCTCATGGTCATCTTGGTCTTCTTGAGTTAGGAAAATTTGTTGCTCACCCTTCAAATCCACTAAGTTCATGTGAGTGTCCTCTATGGAATCACTAGATGTGGATGCTTCTGTATAATTTTCTTGGAAAGGAGGCGTTATATCACGGTCTGGGCTAGATCTACCAGCGTTTGAGTTCTGAGTGTTCCTGAAATTTGGGTTCCTTATGGTATTGGCTGTTGTCCTTCCCATGATGATTTCCTCTCAACACTCTCTACTCTGTCTCCCAGCCTGTGCATGCCATTGATAATAGCATCTAGCTTTTGATCCAAGGCTGAGGGCTCTTCCTTGAAGGTGGTTCTTCTCTCAATTCTAGCTATGTTCCTTTTGGCAATTAAATTTTCCTCCACAGTGACAGCCACATTTTGCATGTCTGCAAGGCTGTTAGGGGCTCTTTCTTTTAATTGGTAGGCCATATTTGGGTCGAATCCATCAGGGAATTTATATAAGGCAAGGTCAGGTGGGGGCCTTAAGTTTTGTGGGATAGCATTATAAACGCTATTGAACCTTGCACAATAGTCCAAGACTGTTTCTTATGGACCTCTTTTGATTGTATCATATTCAGCTAGTATGTGCAACGGGTCTTTCTTTTTCTCCCATATGTTGATAAATGACTGGTATAAGGCTTCTGGGTCTGCTATGGAATTGGCTGGAAGTGCTCTAAACCAAGTCCTGACATCACCTGACAAGCTTTGGACAAAAATCTTCATTCTCACACCATCATCGTCAATCTCATAGCTTTCAAAGTAATCCTGCATTTTCTTTGTATGCTGAAGGGCTGTGCAGGCACTTGTGCCATCAAAATATGTGATTTTAGTTTGGTAATCCTGAGGCATAGCTCCAGGATTAGCAGGTA
Organism: Pinus tabuliformis; assembly: GCA_031772625.1. Taxonomy (NCBI): domain Eukaryota; kingdom Viridiplantae; phylum Streptophyta; class Pinopsida; order Pinales; family Pinaceae; genus Pinus; species Pinus tabuliformis. Next base: position 804,843,123 of record CM062818.1, on the reverse strand, counting down.
ATTGCAAAGGTGCATATCTGTTAGCCATATTCACAGGGATAAGAGGGACAATAGGAACAACTGGGATAATAGGAGTAGTAGTGGTAGTATGTGCAGTGAATGGAGGTGTGGAAGGAGTGCTTAGAGACGTGGATGATGAACAAGGGGAACTAGGGGTTGAACGAAATAGAACTTTGACAGGGGTTGGGCCACAGTTTGGCTGAACTATCACAGGAGTAGAATCAGCAAAATCCTCCTTTAGTTCTAATTTCCTGAGGTTTCTTTGGATCAAATTCGGATTTTCAAAGGCAGCTGTGGGATTTGGGTCTGGATTTGACCTTGTATAGCGTGAATTCTTCCTGGGAGCCAACTTCTGGCTTGTTTTTTGGGGATTTTCTAAGAATATAAGGGTTAGAAAGAAACTTTTGAAGGCCTGGTTCCTTCCCAGTGGAGCTTTCCAACTTGATTTGTGAAATTATCTGAGGATGTTCCCCAGTTGAGTCACCATTATTTTATCACTCAGGTTGTCCTTAAAGATCCTTAAAGGATACGACCGAGGTAACCACAAACCAATCTTTGGACTGCAGGTCCTAACCTGCCTGCAATCAGAGAGGGCTCTCTCTTTAGGATTTAGATTTGTTTTGGGTTGATTTTAGGCTAGTTATGATTTTCTTGGGTTTTGTTTTGATTTTGGTTGGATGGAGGATTCTTTCAAACAGAGTTGGGATGCATAGTGTGAGAAGTTCAAACCATTGGGCATGGAGTCGTGGATCAGGCTTGCTGTTGCGTTTTCTTGGTCACAAGAGGAATACAAAGCAGGATAGCTACACATAAAACAATATCAAGCTGGAATAAGGATGGAATGAAGGTCAGTGAATGAAAGGCCACTAAGTAGCTCTCATTATGCTAACAGAGGGATGGTGAATGAACATTTATATAGGAGCAATCAAGGATTCCTAAACAACATTCATATATGAAGGAACTAGTGTAAATATGAGCAAATCAGTATTCATATTTAGGACTAATTCAGAGGAAAACATAGATAAATCACAGAAATTGAGAACAGAATACAACTAAGTGAGCTCTGAACTATTCTTTCTTTCTGTTATTTAGATAGTGAAACAGTGATGGCATAAACACATATAAACTGTAAACAGAGATAAGAAACACTTATTGGGCTATGTAGAAGCGTTAGGATTCCATAGTCACTCTTCAGTCATTAAAACACAACAGTCAGTTCATCTCCCAAACATTCCAACGATCTTTGATTATAGAGACTCTCAGAAAATACAGTGCAAGTCTAGAGAGGAAGTTATCGACCAACCAACCCTTAAAACAGTGCAGAGGGTGGTTTAAATAGAAAATATTTACAAACATCCCTTGAACAGGTGTCAAGGGAGAAAATATCTCAAAATATCTATCAAAACAGAGCAAAAAGAGATCTGTGCAATAACTGCTTCTAATGCTAAGTTGTGCTGGAAATAAATGCAATAAAATATCTAAAACAGGTGTTCATGAGGGAGCAGCCTCATCAAAATGGCTCTTTAGGGCTACGCATGGTCCTGCAGCTTCAAAAATGGACTAAAAGAGTTCCTTGAGCCACGCGCTGTCGTCTATGTGATAACTGCGCATTTAAGGAAGCAGCGCTGCTCCAAAAATATGACTGGGAACAATGTCTCTGCAATAACTCAGCCTTGAAAACCTTCATCTATGCCTTTAGGTGGCTTTAAAGCAATAAAAGAAGTGTTGGTGAGCCTTAATGGCTGAATGATGCTTTGTTGACTTTGCTGGGAGGCTCTTTAATGATTTCATGCTTTGGGTTCAAAGTTTCCATTGAACACCTTCACTGATACACTTTACCGCAACACTGATACTCTTTGCCACTGAAACTGGGCCTTTCCCTTCCTTGATATGCTTTAAACTGTCTAATCGCCCCTTTATCTGCCAATTAAATGCAAAAATAACTGTTGCAAAGACTTCCGTGGCCTTTGGGATGCTATTGGCGCTAGCCGATCCAAAATAGTATTAAACTCTGAAGAAATGCCGCAAAAAGGAGGAATTGCATGCTGCTGATCGTGTTGAGGCCGAGACTGGCTTGTGGAGCTAAACAGGGATTTGGAGCAATCCATAATGGCTTAAGGATGTATGAATTTCTTTAACTGGATCCGGGCGCGGGCGCTAGAAGAAACCCTGTGAAAAATGGCCGTTTTCCTTTTATAAGGCAAAAATGCCTTAAAACATGAAATTTTACCAAAACTAGGGCGGGAGCGATCACTGTTCATTAGATTAAATCATAGCCGTTGGATCTGGCGCGGGCTGATCCAACGGCTGGCACTAAATTGCATCGGGGCGGACCATTGGTCCCAACATGTAAAACCTCCGATGAGCGAAATAGCTGGCGGACCCGATCTGATTATAGGCCCTTCTTTATTGCATTTCGAGTCTGGCCCATCGGCGAACCCAAATCAACGGATTTACAAAGGAACGGGTCCGCGGACCCGAAATCCTTTAAACTCTATTGCATTTGTTATTTTGGCTCCGCCATATCGGAGCAATCCCTCTTCGCTGTGTAACGGGCTCCTTTCGGACCCGAAATCCTTATGCGTCGCGCCTATATTACTTTTCAGCTCCCCTGGTCGGAGCCATATATGGGGTTTCTGCGAATCAATATGAGTCGTTGATCAGTGGGCCCGAATGGGCGGCTGAGATTAAATCGGCAGTTTGGCAATCGGCGGGGCAGCGAGTATACACATGTGCGATCGCCGAAACGATGTGGACCGTTGATCTGGGCGGGACGATGGACGGTTATGATTTGGTCGCTGCTTTACCGTCGACAATATCGTGATAAGGCTTGCGATAGGTGAAAATGTGGGTTTTTTATGATAAACTTAAGTTTTATGAAAAACTTAGGTTTATGCGGTAAAATGTGATATATGCGGTAAAACGTGACATTGCGATGCAGAGAGCTCCCGATAGCGATATTGCATCGGCGGAGGGGTCGGGGGCATATATATGTGCACATATGAGTTGTGATACGCCAATTGCGAAATCGCATCGGCGAGGGATGGATCGGAGGTATAAAAAGGGGGCCTACAATGATCGCTGCGACCTCCGACAGCGATATCGCGTCGGAGGGGAGAAAATGAATTCAGAGGAGGGTTTTAACACTAAAGGGAGGCTTTTGTGGAATCGGAGGGGCCCTTTTAATATTTTGAAGGGATTCTAAGGCATCGGAAGGGGTCCGATAGCTTTAAAAGATGGGTTTTAATGCTTGGAAGGAGTCCGAAAGAAATTAAGAGGAATTTCAATACTTTGAGAAGGGCTTAAGGCCAGAAAGGGGTTTATGCCTTGGAAAAGGTAAAACAAGGCCAAAAGATGGATTTTATACATTTGGAGAGGGATTTTATGCTTAGGAATGAGTCCTAATGCATTTGGAAGATAGTTAGGGGGTGAAGTGAGGATTCTTGCTGAGTTTCAGATAAACTTAGCAATTTCCAAGGATGTATATGGTTATTTTCAACCAGGGGGAGGGATAAATATATAGGGGAGTTATATACATAGTTTTAGTAGGGGAAGGGGAAATAGATAGGGAGTTACATAGTAGTGTTAGTAGTTAATATGACAATGATGAGAAAAGCGCTAAGTATGATGTCTTAGGCTATTAATGGGGGAAAATGACTGATAGAAGAAGTGTGAACATTCCTTGAGTGAAGCAGATCTTCACCAAGGCAAATGATATGAAAAATGATGAAATTAAGAGGTAGCAAGCAGATCTTGACCTCTTTAGGGAAAGTTAGTGAGTGATTTGGGGAAAGGGGAAGAAGGGGAAGTTAGTCATGCCTCGCTTGAAGTCCTTCAAATGGAAAACTGCCTCAAACTTGTGATATGATAGATATAACACTTGACAATATGAAATGGATCACAAGCCATGATTCTGCAACCACAAAGCTACCTACCCGACCTACTTGCCTAGCATTTTCTCTTCTTTTTGGTTTGGGTGCACTTGAACTAGCATACCTAGCTTTTCATTCTTTTCTTCTTGCTTATGCTCCTATTTACAACTACACTTATTGCATCCTGGGGCTCAGATTAAGCTGTTGAGCACCCTTGTTTCTCTACCTATCTACAAATCTGCCAAGATTAAGCTGTTTGGACAGATTTTCATTCTCTATATTCTACAACAGGAAATTGAAACCTAGGGAAGCCAAGATTAAGTTGTTTGGACCTCCCTTAGCTAAAAACTCATCAAAAATGGATCAACCCATCAAAATGGAACACAGCAGTGGCATTTAGACTAGCACACTCTCATGGATACTTCTCTGGCCATCTGTAGCAAATATGGAGCATTGCAGCAAGCAAAGTATGACATATTTGGCATGTAAAAATGTCGATCATGAAAGATGATTAACCTGCTGCAGCAGGAGGCTAACAGACTCTAGAAAAGTGAAATGTTTGGGATTAATCAAGGACCTAGCCATCACTTTGTCTCTGCTGCCCATGAAGAGCATGATGATGGATATTGTGGTAGCAGATGTACCCCCCAAGTTTTTCATGTTGCTTTCTAGAGGTTGGATCAAGAGATTAGGTGGAACATTACAAAATGATATGTCCTACGCTATTGTCCCAGTTTTTTGACGTGAGAGCAGGAGATTATACAGATAAGCTTAGTTGGCTTATATTATCAGTGATGAAAGGAATCCCACTAATCATCCCATCTATGTTTTCGACGCTGATTTTGGAGCTTGTATTCTTCAGATTGAAGAATCCCAATTGGCCTCCACGCAGCTTAAGAAACTAGTTTGCCATATCACAGAGGAAGAAGGCCCACAAATTTCGGACATGTTCTTTGATGGAGCTTGCTCTAAGGAAGCTGCCGGGGCAGGTGTAGTCCTTATGTCCCCCACACAGGAATGCATTCATTTATCTTTCAAATTAACTTTGCAGGTCACAAATAACATAACAGAGTACGAAGCCTTGATATTTAGCTTAAATGCTGCTAAAGAAATGGGCATCAAAGGTCTGAAAGTGTTTGGAGACTCAGACCTTATCATTCAACGGGTCAACAAAACTTTCCAAGAAAAGCATCCAAGGATGAAAGCATACAGAGATGAGGTATGGAAGCTCAAGGAATCTTTTAATATTTTCAACATTTCTTACATCTAGAGAATGAAGAACCAGCTTGCTGATTCCCTTTTTGTGTCTGTTAGCATGTTTATTCCTCCTTTGCCTCTTAAGTTGACATATGAAGTTCACGTGAAATATAGACCATCTCTGCCAGACAATGTCAAATACTGGAAATTTTTTGAAGATGATGATGAAATTTATAGTTTTTACAAGTCGTTGATGAATTTTCTAAAATGCACATTGACCAAGAAAATGAAACCATGGAAGAATGCAACCAGTCCAAGCTAAAGGACGAGATTGGTCAGGACAACATTGTTCAGCTGCCTAGTAACCATATACCCAAAGGATTGGTGCCCCTAGAGAAGTTGTTTGATCATAATGATGTACCTTATAAGCCTGCCAAAAAAGAAAATGAGTCTGTTGTTCATAAACATAATGTAGGGAGTCCAACCCATCCAAAGTACATAAATTTTTCCACTCACTTGTCTTCTACCCAGAGTTCCGAGTATTGCACCTTGATGAAACAATTTGCTGATATTTTTTCTTGGGAATACGGTGATCTTAAGACCTATGACACCAACATCATTCATCGTAAGATTCCACTAGAGAAGAACACCATCCCTTTTAACTAGAAATTAAGACCTATCAGCCCTCTCTTATTGCCTTTGATTGAAAAGGAAATCAAGAAGTTGTTGGATGCCAAGATCATAGTTTCCCTAAGGTATTCAAAGTGGATAGCTAACCTTGTGGTAGTAAGAAAGAAGAATGGAGAAATCAGGCTTTGTGTTGACTTCAGGAATTTGAACAAATGCTCTAAAAAAGACAACTAGCCCCTGCCTAAGATGGAACACTTGCTGCCAAAAGTTTCAGGGGCTAGAGTCATGTCTTTCCTAAATGGATTTTCATGTTACAATCAGATTGTTGTACATCCAGAAAATCAGGAAAAGACCACCTTCACTACTCCTTGGGGCACTTTCATGTACTCCAAGATGCCTTTTGGATTGATGAATGCTGGGGCTACTTTTTAGAGGGCCATGGACATAGCCTTTGTGGGAGAGAAGGACAAGTTTGTCCTTATTTACCTTGATGACATAAAAGTATTTTCCAACACTCACAAGGACCATTTACAGCATTTGAAGAAGGTGTTTCTAAAGTGCAGACAGTTTGGAATTTCTGTGAACCCAAAGAAGTCACAGTTTGCTCTAGAAGAAGGCAAACTGCTGGGACATATTATTTCTGCTAAAGGTGTGAAGATCGATCTAGCAAGAGTTCAAGCAATTCAGACATTGTCTATCCCAAGATCAAAAAGGGACATTCAATCTTTCCTAGGTAAGATCAACTTTGTCAGGAGGTTTATTCCAAACTTTGCAGAACTAGTGAAGCACATCACTTCCATGCTGAAGAAAGGATCAGAAATAAAATGGACAGATGCTGCAAGAAGCTCTTTTGAAGCCATCAAACAAGCTATCATGGAAGCTCCCACTTTAATCAGCCCAGATTACACTAAGGAGTTTTATATCTTCTCTTTTGCCTCTTATGATACAGTTGCAACAGTTCTGTTGCATAAAAATGATGAAGGCGTAGAGCACCCTGTGGCCTTTTTTAGCAAAAATCTAAGGGATGATGAACTAAGGTATGACCTTATTGACAAACAAGCTTATTCTCTCATAAAATATTTAAAGGCATTCAGAATTTATATTCTGCATTCCAAAGTGGTTGCATATGTACCTTCAGCTTCAGTAAAAGATGTCCTAACTCAGCCAGATATTGATGGAAAGAGAGCTAAATGGATTGAAAAATTCATAGAGTTTAACATAGAGGTGAAGCCCACTAAGCTTGTCAAAGGCTAGGGCTTGGCTAAACTTATGGCTACGGAAAATTACAATTTTTTAGACATCAATTGCATGGGTTCAAATTTAGGTGATGAGCAGACAGAGGAAGCAGTAGAAGAGCAAGAGCAGAATCAGTCTTTGGCTGAAAATCTAGCCACCTGTGAATGGTATTCCAGTATAGTTCATTTTTTGCAGAAGCTAGAAGTCCCTCCAGGGCTTAGCTCAAGTCAAGCCCGAGCCATTAAGCTGATTAAGAGACCCATCAAGAATCCTCTTGAGATGCCTATATAAAGTACAATCTGTGGAAGTCATGCACCAGTTCCATTCTATCATATATGGAGGGCATCATTATTGGAAAACCACAACCCACAAGATCCTAAGAACTAGGTATTATTGGCCTACTCTGTTCTCTGATGTGTGTTCTTTTGTGAGGTCTTGTGACAAATGTCAAAGGTTTTTAGGAAGACAACAGCTAAAATCTCTGGTCTTGAAGCCAGTACACGCAAATGGTCCTTTCCAGCAGTGGGGCTTGGAATTTATAGGGGATATCAACCCACATTCTAGTGGCCAGCACAAATGGATCTTGGTAGCCACTGATTAGTTCACCAACTGGATTGAGGCTATACCCACTAAGAATGTTAATCATCAAGTTGTCATAAAGTTCTTGAATGAGAACATTTTCACTAGATTTGGGTGCCCAACCAAACTAGTCACTGATAATGCAGCAGCTTTCAAGGCAAAGGAATTGGTGGACATGACTAAATCCATGGGCATTCAATTGGTGCATTCTACCTCATATTATCCTCAAGGCAATGGCCTGGCAGAATCATCTAACAAGATTCTTGTAAGGATAATAAAAAAAGTGTTGGAGGACAACAAAAAGAGCTAGGATTCCAAGTTGAAATTTGCATTGTGGGCTGACAGATTTACCAACAAGAAGTCCATAGGAAATTCTCCATTTAAGATGGTTTATGGTGCTGATGTTGTTTTTCCTATCCATGTGATTCTCCCTTTGGCCAAATTCTTTCAAGAAGAACAGGATGAAACAAATAACATGGTAAGGAGAATGAATAACCTAGTTGAATTACAACAGATCAGAGAGTAGCTGGTTGAGAAGTTGAAATTTCATCAGAAGAAAATTAGAGAAACCTTTGACAGGAAGGCAAAAGTGGACAATTTCGAAGTTGGTGACTAGGTTCTCAAATGGGATGCATTGAAGGAAAATAAAGGCAATCATGGTAAGTTTGACTCCTTATGGACAGGTCCGATTGTCATCGCTCAAATTCAGTAGAACAATACCTTTATTCTGCACAGTCTGGAAGTAGAAGATGTTTTTGGCGGCCCAGTCAATGGGTGGTTCTTGAAACTTTATTTCATTTAAGGCTTTAAAGCCTTGATATTGTAAATATGTTTTTTAGTTTTTATTTTCTATGCAAAATAAACTCCATGCCCAATGGAACACTAGGAGATAGATTTGATTTTGGTTTTACAGGAAAGGCATTGGTTTGTGGTTCTTGAAACCTCACAGGGAGGCTTTCATCCTCAGAAGGAGCCAGTGTTAGCCCCTGAGGTGTAGTGCTGCTATTTTTAGCGGAAATGTCCCCTGTTTAAGCTCCGACGGCCACATCTCCTCTGCTCCGCTTTGGCCATAAGCCAGACTTCAAAATATTACTCTCGCATCTATAATTGCATTGGGTCCTGATCCAAATGGATCCAAATATGCTCTCTAAGTCTTCAAAAGCTAGTAAAATCATGCCAAATATCAAAACCATCGCAGGAGAAGAACCCTTAGAATGGCAGAAAAACACTATCGGGAGGAAAAAACCCAAGGAAACAGTGAAAAAACTGAGTATAGGAGGTCTGAACAGTGAAATGCAAAGCAACCATCAGATCTGGCCAATCAATGGTCCAGATTTGATCGATGGGTCGCAATTGGCGGTGGCAATCGACGGATTGAGGGCGGACCATATGAAACTTGCGATGGCGAACGACAGAGTCAAGTAGGATCGTTGATCAAACGCGCAGATCGACAGCCCACATTGCATTGCAGAATCGCTATCGGAGAACACAACAGAGCGCTCACCATGGGCCCAGGGCATGAGAAATATGCGATTGCAATCAATCGCATCGGTGGATCGCAATCGGGGAAACATTATGGAGCGGGGCCTTTATACATGTATATGTGCGATGCGATTAGCCGGACCCGACGGCTATATGGGCATTATTGCATAGATTTTTAGATTCGTCAAAAGGCATTCGTTAATGTATTTTCGCATATTTTGTTATTTAACAAAATATAAAGGGACAACGTCGATGTGATAAAACTCGTACCTGAAGGGGTTCAGGGATGAAAATATATAATATTTCAGATCCGCCAAAGCCTTTTTTAGAATTTTTAGTGTTTTTTAACATATTTCAAAATACGAAAGGAAACCTTGGAAACAAAGCCAAAGTGACTTGCGATAGAGATTGAGGGCGGACCCGATAGAGGAATACACCATATTTGAGGGCTTTTGAAGTAAAAAATGAACCGTGTTTTGGCAGAATTTCACAGTGTTGCAGAATTTCTCTGTGTTAACAGAAAGCGGCCATTTAAAGGATTTCAAAGGCCCGATGCACTCATATAGACAAAGGCCGGGGGGATAAAAAGCCATGGCATGACACAGCCAAAACCAACAAAAGTGATCATTGAGCATCACTAACACGAGCGAGCTCCTTGACAACGCAACAAATTACCAGAATGTGGTTACTCTGTTGTTAGAAAAGAAACCTCCAAGCTCATGCATGTCTAGTCATGGCATCAAGTCATTGAAAAGACAGAGAGGATAGACTAAGACAATTCGAGCCTTTGAGAGATTAGGAGCATTGTAAAAATGCTATAAATGGAAAAAAGTTAGAAGTATGAGGGGTTCAATTTTTGGAGACTGTGGATACTCTGCTCCTCTAGCTTCTCATCTTCATTCTAGCAATATAAGCTTCTTTTGTTGTTACATGTTCAATTCCCATTTTCTCTTTTGTTCTAAGCTTGCACTTGAATAGGTTATTCATGTTTTCTTCTATGTCTAATGTCAGATATTTGTCCTCTTATCTCTGCGTTGATAAATTAGATTTTCAAGCTTCATTTACTTCCTGTAGCTAGCCATTCATATGTGTTTATGTATACATTTGCTGGTACAGTCAGTATTCTCCGTCTATCCATTGAATCTATAAACCATTGAGCATTAGTGGTCTAAAGCCTTGTAAAGCTGAGGGTGTTCATGCATGTCTTGAGTGAAAACAGAGTTGAAACAGTCATCTGACTTGATCCAAACCATCATCCATTCCAATAGTTCAGAGAACAATATTGAAGATTTATATGTTACCAGGCATCTCCGAGCTACAACCTAGGAGAGCTTCCTGGAGTGATAACATGACCCATATGTGGAAGGGTTGACCCCCTCTTGAAATATAAAGCCAAACCCTAACCAATTGCTATGTGCATAAGGTGGTTATGCATTATGACCTATGTAATGTTGAAGAAAATCATATGCATTAAAATCAAACATGCCCTCTTGCATTGTAAAAACTTGATTAAGCATTACAACTATAATTGGATTTTTATCATGGAGATTATGGGAAAATGAGTGTTTTCGAAATTCTTTGAAAGAACCATGGTTCTCTAATGAATACATAACATATAATAAAAGAGGAGATTTATGTTTCCTTTAGATACTCTAATGACAAGCATGGAGATTCCTATCGTGGTGGTTGTTGATAGGTCTCTAAAGGTGAGGAGAGAAATACCTTGCTACTAACAAGGATTCTTCTTCAATGATTATGGTGGTGAAGTCTAGTCCTCATGCAAAAGAGACAACTTGTTTTCCAATGAGGTCAATTACGACCAACACTCCCCCTTGGGTCTCGTACCACCCTTGGATTATCTTTTATTGCTCCACTGGAAAAAATAATAATGACATCTTCCACTTAGCTCATTATAAATCTCTCCTTTACCAAAATAGAGTATCCAATCGTTGTTTCTCCAAGAATTTTTAGAGACAAAGGGGGGAAATTTTGGCGAGAGAAGGATGTTCCAGAACCATGTCCTCTCTTGATTTCTCTAGTTCTAGTTCAAAAATTCGTTTATACCATTTGGGATGATCATCTCCTCTTCTAGCCTTCAAGTTGTAGAAGGATTGAGATAAATCAAATCAAGAATACTATAAATTGGTATGTGACTTTATACAAGCATAAAAAGAGATTGTTGAAGAAGGCATATGAATTGTCTATGCTTTGCGAGGTTGAGGTCGAAATCATCATCTTTTCAAGATGTGGAAAATCGTGTGAATTATCTAATAACAAGTGTGGATATTGCTTACTGAAATGCCTTCCATTCATTTCAATTATTCTCCTAGTGAATTGATATAACAAATTATGGTAAATGTTATTAAAATATATTTTTGTATGCCTAACCTGGAAGAACTCAAAATATCCTATGAAGTATCAACATATAAAATATTCCATTACAGAATATGCTAAACATAACTCGCAACATTAGCTAGTAGGCTCTAAACTCGAAATTATTGGATTTTGATATATTCAAGGCCAAAGTATTTGCACCCACTATCTGAAACAACCAAATCTGTAGAAATCCGCCACCCCACTATTGTTTACAAAAATTATGTCTGAGCAAAAACACAACCAATATGCAAGGATATAGAACTAAATTTTATCATACATTGTATATTTTATATTATGGTATTATAATTTTATAGATATTTTTAAATCAACATAAATCCATTTAATCATAAATTTATTTAGCATTGAGAGGAACAAATCTCTAGGGCGCAAAACTTCATTTAAATTTTATAATCGAAAAAAATTTGCACCTAAATTTTTTTTATCTTTAAATTCTTGATAGAGTTAAGACTAAAGATATAACCCCTATATATAAATGCCATAGGACATAAAACAAATAAACTAAAATAAAATAAAATGAAAATCCCCCACATATATATATATATATATAATTAAAAAAAAAATCACAACAACATTAAAAAAATAAATAATAAATACTCTTTATTTTGTTATTTTAAATATCAATAAATAAGAAACTACTTTATATTATATTTTAATAAAATAAACTATTAATACAATTTTCTATTTAATTTTTATTTTAACAAGTCAATGTCAAATTAAATCCCGTGACTGAGTGTAGATACACGGTCTATGACTTCGACTTTGTACCGATGACGAGTGTCGTAAGAGCCAGATATTCTTCATATCATGGTAAGTATGCCAACATTGCTGTTAAGTTTCATTAATTAATTAGAACCTCCCACATTAGTTTTATGACATTAATAAGAAAACATGTGTGTATGAGATTACCCATTTCAGGTCTATTAGTTGCTTTCCCATTTTCTTTGACTAATTGTGATGGACATTTAAGTGGCCACATTGTAGTTTATACAAAATTATCTAGTGTAAGGTAATAAAATTTTATTTATCTTTTGTTCCATCCTCCAAATAGTAGTATCAGTGAACAAATATTTATGTATATTAGGTGTTATAGTCAAAATGCCAAAAATACAAGATTTGCTTCCAAATAGTAGCATCAAGGAACAAATATTTATGTATATTGGTTGTTATAGTCAAAATGACAAAAATACAAGATTTGCTTCCAAATAGTAACATCAAGGAACAAATATTTATGTATATTAGTTGTTATAGTCAAAAGGCAAAAAATACAAGATTTCCTTGTAAAAGAAGTCTTAAAGGACCACTATATTTATGCTTATGCCTGTATATGCTTGTAAAGGATATTTTGAAATATGTGATTTCATCTCATTCATATTAGGTCTAATTTGGGTTTTTATAATGAGATTATAATGGTTATTTTTTTTTTTTTTTTTTTTTTTTTAATTATTATTTTTTAGGATTTTTTAAACACAATTACATGAGCGGGTTTACATGTTTCAAAGAAAAAATCAGATATTGTTTTTCTGAAATGTTGAAGGGATTGTAGAATTTTTGTAGAAACTCTGATAGATCTAGAATTCTAGTTAAATTAAACACAAGTAATTTGCTAATATTCAAGAGAGGAGAGAAAGAATTTGCTCCATAAAATCAATGTATTAAATTAATGAACAATAGTAGTACATGAGCAACCAAACCTCTAATCCCAAAGGGAGGTGGTTATATAGAAATTTCTGAATCTAGAAAACTAGTAAAAAACTAGAAAAGGCTAAGAAAAGCTAAAGGGAGGCCTAAAATAGCAACAATGACTCAAGACAACCTATGCCAACTAGGAAAGCATGAGGAGGGGTGCATTTCCCAAGGAAGGTAACTTCAAAACATGCTAAAATGGTCTGGGCGACCAAATCCCTTTATTTAAGGGGGAATCTTCATGTGGGGCGATTTAAGGGGGAATCTTCATGTGGGGCGCTAATCCTCAAAAAACTCAAGTGGATGAGGTATGGTTAGGTGTGAACATGCATTTAGATGTCTAAATGGTTTAGGAAAGTGGTTGGACCAATATTTCCATAATATTAAGCCTTTATAGGCAAAAAACAAGGGAAAGTTGGTCCATCGAGCTAGTTTACCAAAAACCAAGTGTGAACATGATTTTTAGTGCATGTGGCTAAGTCAAGGATACTTAGGCTAAAAGATAAATGTAGATGTTAGGATTATATTCCAACACTCTCCCTTCATCCTAACTCACTTATCTAAACTGAGTCCTGGCCAAGATGCCATGTTAGGTACTGAGGTACAATAAATAAAAGATCCTCATAAAATGAAGAAAGAGGGAAAACCTCGTGGGAAACAACCCCCCCCGCCCAACACAAAAGAGGAAAAAAGGGCTAAGTGGCCATAACGGCCTACTTAGATGTCTCCACCACTCCAAGAATAGCTCTCAGTTTTGAAAATTTCTTTTCAGTGAAATACTTGGTGAAGATGTCTGCAACCTATTGCTCAATGGGGCAGTACTGCAGTGATATGGCTCGGTCACGGATCAACTCACGGACGTAATGCATGTGAATCTCGATGTGCTTGGTCCTCAGCCTATGAACTGGATCAATCGATATTTGAATGGACCCCTGATTGTCACAAAATATGATATTTGGAAGGGGATACTGAATACCAAACTCGAAGAGAAGCCCCTACAACCAAACATCCTATGTAGCTGCATTCGCTTCACCTCTATACTCTGCCTTGGCTGTAGATAAAGAAATCATGGATTGCTCCTTTCTAGATCGGTAGAAAAGCCTTGAACCAAAGCTGAAAACATAACCAAAGGTGGACTTGTGGTCTGTACCATCGCCAGCCCAATCAGAATCTGTGTACCCAATCAGTGAAAGTGGGCAATCTGTAGCATAAAAGATACCAAAACTCGAAGTACCTTTCACATATCTAAGGATTCTCTTTGCAGCTTTCTAGTGAAGCTCATGGGGCTCCTGCATATATCTGGAACAAACTCCTACTACAAAAGATATATCAAGTCAGGTGTGAGTAAGATACAACAAACTCCCAACCAACTGTCGATGCAATGTACTGTCCACCAAAGGTGTATTTCCCACATCCTCAAATCTGATCCCTGAAAGAAAGGGAGATGTTGTTGGCTTGCATTCTCTCATCTGAAAGTGGACAAGTAAATATGATGCATACTTAGACTATGCCATCTTGATCCCTGAAGTAGACTAAGAAACTTCAAGACCAAGAAAGTAGTGCAATAGTCCCAAATATGTCATGGAAAATCGATCGTGCAATGTTGATTTTGCCGAATCAATAGAAGAAGTAAGGTTCCCTGTCACCAGTAAATCATCTACATAAAGTACTATCAGCAAAATGGAATCATAATATTGCAACAAATAAACATTCAGATTAGATTTGCATCAAATGAATCTAATGGAAAGCAATAAAGAATCCATCTTTGCATACCAGGCTCTGGGAGCCTGTTTTAGGCCATACAAAGATTTCTTTAATATGCAAATGAGGGAAGAGTTCTGAATGTATCCCTATGGTTGCTCCATATATATCTCCTCCTTGAGATCTCCATGAAGAAATGCACTCTTCACATCCATGTGATTAACTTCCCATCTACAAGAAGCAACAATGGCTAAAACTAGTCGAATGGAGTCCATTTTTGCAACAGGCGCAGATGTCTTTGTGTAGTCTATGCCATGTACCTGTGAGTATCCTTTTGAAACAAGTCAAGATTTGTAATTGCTGATCTCACCATCTGCAACAATCTTTGTTTGATAGATTCATTGGCATCGAACAAGCTTTCTTCCTTTCGGAAGTGGAACCAAGTCCCATGTGTTGTTTTCCATGAGAGAAGAGTAATCTTAATCCATGGAAGCCTCCCAAAGCGAGTTTCCAGCAGCCTCAGAGTGTGAATGTGGATCTGAACCAAGTTTCAGATAGCAATGTATGGGAAGAAATGGTTTGTTGATAGCTAGGGCTTGAGGAACCCCAAAAAACTGTGATCTAGTCCTTCTCGCATCCACAGGATCACCGACTAGTTCACTCGCATCTTGTAGGGTTTTCTCTGCCCAAGTTGGCAGCTGAGTTGGACCAGCCATGACCTACTCCTCATACTCTGAATCATACCTAGAGGCTTCTTTGATGGCTTCTCTAAATTGCTCGAAGAAGTTTCGGACTCCTCATAAGTGGCAACAAGTGGTTCCTCGGTACGGTCTGCTGAAAAATCATGTAGTGATTCTTCTTCAAACTTCACACTTCGAGCTACAAGGAACTTTTCAGTGTGAGAGTCCAGAAATCTATATCCTTTGACACTGTCAGGATATCCAACAAAGATACATTCAACACTTTGAGGCTCCAAAGCCTTCCTCTTATCTGTCAGAATGTGAGCCCATGCTTGTGAACCAAAAATGTGAAAGTGCGACACTTTTGGTTTCTTACCGGTCCAACATTCAAATGGAGTGGTGCCTTTGAGTGCTTTGTGAGGAATGCAGTTCTGAATGTATGCTACACAATTAATAGCTTCAGCCCATAGCTTAGGAGCTAATGATTTGGACTGTAGCATACAATTGGCCATCTCTTTTAATGACCGGTTTTTCCTCTCCGCGACACCATTCTGCTGTGGTGTATATGGCACTGTGTGTTGTAGCTATATACCCGCATCAATACAAAGTTGCTACACATCTTTGTTCACATACTTCCCCCCATTATCAGTACGGAGTATCTTGATCTTACACCCAAACTCATTCTCACCAAGTGCTTTAAATTCTATAAGGCATTCAAATACTTCCGATTTTAATTTCAGAAAAAATACCCAAGTAAAGTGAGAGAAATCATCTATGAAGGTGAGTACATATCGAGCCTTACTGATTGAAGGCTGCGGGAATGGGCCCATGATGTCACTATGAATCAGCCCAAGAGGTGAAGAAGATCTCTATGCCTTCCCTTTGTGATCTGAAAATGGGGCACTAAAGGCTTCTTGTCTAACTTACAAGAACCTCTCCCACTTCCAAAGCTTAAATATTCCCAAGTCTTTATGATTAACCAATCTCGAATTAAATATGTGCTTGAAAATAACGCGTACGCTTATGTCTTTTTTAAAACTGTTGATGTGCTTAAATTGATATATAAATACATATAACAGTAAACAATGCAACAATAAAAAAAACAAACATAACAACAATATTAAGTTGGAGTTCACCCAAAACTCTTAGGCTATGTCTCCTTGAGCTCTAGTCAACTTGACTAGGCTCTCTGGGATTATGGTATAAGTCCTTTTACAATCTCTTGGCTCAACTCCATTGGTTTACATAGAACACAATGGGTTTAAACACCATATTATCCTTGGCTCTAAAGCTCTTGGCTTTCTGGCTCTCGGCTCTCATTCTGGTTCTCAGCTCTAGTTCTGGCTCATGGCTCTGGCTCTGGCTCTGGCTCATGGCTCTGGCTCTGGCTCTTGGCTCTTGGCTCTGGCTTCTCTGAGCTCCTTTTCGGCCTCTTCGTGCATCAATGGTTCATTAGACCCCCCAACGACCTTTTGCAACCTTCCAGCGACCTTTTTTGTCAGTCCTCTTGGCCTCTTGCTTCTGTGTGCTCTCAATTGAGCTCTCTGCCTACTTTGAGGTAATTTTCTAGCTTTTTGGCTACCCCAACCGTTTCTCTGCGTATCATCATCTCTCTATGCCTCTGCAGCTTCCCTACTCCTTGTCAATTCGACCGGCTATCTGGATCTGTGGCTCTGTGGCTTCAAAATGCATCATTGCCTGTAAAAATGCTTACTTGTAGCATGGCATGAGGATCTTGAGTGGTTATAGAGGTTTCGGGGCCTTCTCTTAGGCAAAAACCCAAAAATTGAGAAAATCCCATTACATAGAGAATGTCTGCAAAATACACTATCGGGCGTGATTTTCGGACTTGAAATCCCATTCAATCGCCCCTAAAATCCCTATCGAGTCCACCACTAGGCGTTATATCGCATTGCATTAATGTATTGGGTGAAATCCAAAATACACGGGAAAACATTCAAAAACCCGACAAAATCCTTTCTATCAGACTTCAAATTATATCGAAATTGCCCTAATATCACATTGGGTCTGCCTTGGGTCACTTTCATAGCTCCACCATCGATCTGGGTGATCTTTGATCCAATGGTCAACATGCAGTTTCAGGCAACTTAAGGGTGCAGAGGTTACTCGCCCGAAAAGGCAGTTTCTCTGCTCCTCCGCCAAGCCACACATCATTCATTGTATGGGATCGGGCGGAGCCGGCCCAATACTGCTTACTTCCTAAGGCCTGCCTAAAATCCCACTTTATCAGAACTCAAATAACATGGCATTGTGTTTATAACTCCCTTTCAGGTCCGCTTTATCGCTTCACGCAATTTCCTTTGTATTTTAGTTTTTACACCGAAATGTGCTTATACACAGGAAAGTCCCTTTTACTGGAACTCAAAACTTATCGAACCATGCCTATAAAGTCCATCAGGTCTGGCATTATCACCCCTTTTACATCGCTGCGAGGTGACGTTGCAATGCGATATATCGCAATCGCAAGTCGCGTTGGCCCAGGGGTCCGTTCTTTGCCTCGTGGCATTACCGACATCGATCCGCTGATATCGATGATCGCAACATCGCATCGGCCTGGGGTCCTTGCCTTAGGTTATATGCACAAACCTGCCTCCAACCCGATATGTCGGGGATCGACAATCAGGGGTTTCTCCCCTTTCCGCTTAAGTCTGCCTTTTGGACCTCCTTCAATGCGATTTCCATTTACAAGGGTTTTTTTTTTCCATTTTTAGGGGATTTTGCCTCTTTTTCCAAAGATCAAAGGGCATCTTCTTTCTGCGGTAACTTCTGCATCCTAAGTCCATTTTAGCCCATTCAAGTTGCAGCAGATTCAGAATGAAACGATCTATACAATGGGGCTATTTCCATGAGCATCCTTGGACTTTAATTTTCCTCTATGAGGAACACTTAAACTTACGAGTCTATCCAAAATCCATTTTGGATCACTTTGTCAAACTTTTTCTCCAGATGCTTGCTAAGAATGCATCCTTGACATACATCACTTATGAATTTAATAGCGGGAAATCCTTCTACCATGTTTTCCTTGCTGAGTTGATGCAAGTACTTATAGTTTAGATGGCCAAATATTTCATGCCATAACCTACTGATATCATTAGATTGTGATATAAATATAGTACTAATAGATTTAGGAACAAAGTGGGAGAAGAAATACAAACGAGAACCGTGATCTGCAATTCCATGTGCAAGCTGTGAGCCTGTGGAAATGTTGGTAATCACTGTAGAGTCCAGAGTGAACTCCACCTTGCTTCTAAAGCCGAAATGAGTGATCTGATATATCGAAAGAAGATTTGCAAACAACGAGGGAACATGAAGCACATTTTTGAAGCAACCCCCTTCAAGTTCTACAATTCCTTGTCTGCACACCTTTGCGGGTGTGGCATCTCCCAAGTAAATTGGGGATCTAGTGTTCTCTTCGAGGGAGGAAAATTCATCTTTTGATGCAGCCATATGGTTCGATGCACTTGAATCAAGGATCCAAGTTGATGGAGTGGATGTGATAGTAATTAAAGCATGACCATCTCATGCTCTCCCTCTCCCATATCCTATTCTGTTATCGTCCTTCTTCTTTATATTCTCGAGCACGGTGAGATTGTGCTACTACAATTACTTAGCCATATCATTGATTGTTTTCCTCATGAAATTTTCTTCGGGATGAAAACCTTTGGAACGGTAGCTGCAAAGTGTTCTTTCCTTCTTCTTCTTACCCTTAGGCAAAGAAGAGCTCTCTAAAGATTTTGCGGGTCTCTCCTTCATCAATTCATTAAATTTACCCTTCCCTTTTTGCTTGTCTCTTCCACTGCTCTTTGGAGCATCAGTAGCCGCAAGTGCTTCGTTCTTTGAATGCTTGATGGCACCCATTTGGACTAACTTAGCTTGCTCTTGAGTCAATGTTGCAATGAAGTCATTCAATGGAGGCATTTTCCATTTTTCCTGAGTCAATTTAGATGCATGAAAAGACGATACAAATACCGAATATTCAGGGCCTAATTTCGTGAGAATCGAAACGATGAGTTGATCTTCCTCTTCATTGACTCCATATGCATCAAGTTCAACGACGAGTGATTTAAACTTGGTGAAGTATTCATGCAGGTTGATGAAATGAGTTGGATTGAGGGATATGAGTTCATTCTCCAATTGATGCACTCTCATTTCATCCTACTTGCTGAATATTCCTTCCAATGTGGTCCAAACCGCATCGGGAGTAATGGCTCCGTTGACATGAAAGAGGAGTTATCTGGAAATTGATAGGCATATCAGCCCAATTGCTTCATCTAATTTATTTAAATACTTGATCTTCTTCGTTTCATAAGTTGGTTCAGTCTCCATTCCCATTGTTACCCTGTAAAGCCCTTTGCTTCAGAGGAGAAGAGTAATCTCTGTCTTCCATTCGAGGTAATTGAAAGGATTTAGAATGAGTTTTATGGGCTGAGATAGATGATCCATTGCTACTTTCTTTGCCTCCTGATGATTTATACTTGCAAATAAAACCATGTACAATCCACTAGATTCGAACTAGCTCTGATACCATGTAGAATTCCTGCAGAAACTCCGATAGATCTAGAATTCTAGTTAAATTAAACACAAGTAATTTGCTGATATTCAAGAGAGGAGAGAAAGAATTTTCTCCATAAAATCAATGTATTAAATTAATGAACAATAGTAATACGTGAGCAACAAAACCTCTAATCCCAAAGGGAGGTGGTTATATAGAAATTTCCAAATCTAGAAAACTAGGAAAAAAACTAGTAAAAACTAGAAAAGGCTAAGCAAAGCTAAAGGGAGGCCTAAAATAGCAACAATGACTCAAGACAACCTATTCCAACTATCAGCCATGAGGAAAGCATGAGGAGGGGTGAGTTTCCCAAGGAAGGCAACTTCAAAACATGCTAAAATGGTCCGAGGGACCAAATCCCTTTATTTAAGGGCGAATCTTCATGTGGGGCGCCAATCCTCAAATAACTCAAGTGGATGAGGTGTGGTTAGGTGTGAACATGCACTTAGATGTCTAAGTGGTTTAGGAAAGTGGTTGGACCAATATTTCCATAATATTAAGCCTTTAAAGGTAAAAAACAAGGGAAAGTTGGTCCACCAAGCTAGTTTACCAAAAACCAAGTGTGAACATGATTTTTACTGCGTGTTGCTAAGTCAAGGATACTTAGGCTAAAAAATAAATGTAGATGTTAGGATTATATTCCAATAGGGATGCATTGGTGGTTCAATTTTTTGCTCATTAAACATTCTCTTAACAAGTCAAACAACAAGCATATATTTTAAAAACAGAGTTTATCTTTGCTTCAGTCTGAAATCTGCATGGTAAGGAAGGTAAGGAAGCAACTGGATTTTATATTGCAGAAGTTATTGTAGCTTCACCTGGATTTAGTAACAACACTTACAGAATTTTTTGGGTAGTGATTGATGGTTGTACTGTTAAAATAAGATAATTACTCCTCTTTGAGGAGTTGGGTAAACTTAGAGAGTGAGTTAATTGAGTGTTGAGGGTTGAGTGTTTGAGTGTTGAGTCAAGTTGAGTTAAGTGATAGATGAATTTTAGTGTGTGGTTGCATGTCAAGATATTTTGGGCAAGTCATTAGTTGGAAAAGGTTAAATACCGGGTTCACTGTAAGCATAATGTTTTGTGTGATCAATAGAAGAACCAAAACTCGTGAATTTTTGTGCGAATTATTTGTTTTGTCTTCTCTATCTCTCCAACAAATTGGTATCAGAGCTAAAAAATTTCAGGAGTGGGAGAGCCCGCAGTTGTAGCTTGCAAAGCCGTAATGTGTGATTGATTAACCACAGTTGAAGGGAAAAGGCCGAGAGTAAAAAAAAATTATGCTGCCAAGCGATACGTTATAGCTTGTTAACTTTTATTTTTTGAACAAAGGCCAAAAGCCACGGGGTCTTTACTCAATGAACCTCTAACATATCACGTGCATTCATGGAATATTAAACAATACCCTTAATTTGACTACACATTGGAAAATACCTCTAAAAATGGGGCGAAAAGGCTTTTTGTCTTGCTTACAAGAACCTCTCCCACTCCAAAGCTTATATATTCCCAAGATCTATGCTTATGATTTACAATTTGCGGAATTAGAGGACTTGAAATAGTCATATGCTTTTGTTTCCCTTTAACTGTTAAGTGCTTATCTTCATTTGCTTAAACTGATATGAAATTCATATAACAATAAATAAAGAAGCAAATAAGCAAACCACAATAGACAACAATATAATATGGAGTTCACCCAAACCTCTTGGGCTACGTCTCCTTGAGATATAATCAACTTGATTAGACTCTTTGGGATTATGGCTAAATTATTTTACAAGTTCCACACTCAAATCTTATAGGTACGACTGTGCCATTGGGCTTAGAATACCATTTTTTTCCCTGGTTGTTTGGCTCTCTGGCTCTCTAGCTCTTGGCTCTGGCTCTCGGCTCTGGCTCTAGCTCTCGGCTCTGGATCTGGCCCTTGGCTCTCGCTCTAGCTCTGGCTCTCGACTCTGGCTCTGGCTCTGGCTCTGGCTCTCGGCTTTGGCTCTGGATCTGGCTTTGGCTCTGGCTCTGGCTCTAGCTCTATCGAGCCTCCAACCTCTGGTGGCTCTCTGCGAATCCTTGGCTCTACGGCTCTTTGGCTTTACAACTCTGCTATGCTCAAGCTCTCTGTCTCTGCAACTCTATTGTGCTTAGCTCCTGAGGAATCAACCCTTTGCCATCACCCCAACCTCTAGTGGATTCTTTGGCTTTCTCGAGCTCTCTAAGCTCTCTGGCTCTACAGCCTTGTGGTTCTCAGCTCTGTCAGCTCTGTGAAGGGGGAGAGAGTACTATGTGATTCTGTCTCTGCCCCCAGCTCTGAGCTCCCTCGAGAGAGAACTCACTTCTCTGCTGCTACATTTTTTGTGAGCCCCTTGTGAGAGTCATACTCTCTGGCTTTTGAGGAATCCTCCGAATTTGCAGTTCCCCCATTCGTTCCTCTATCTCTCATCATGAATAATCATCCCTTTGCGGCTCTGCATCTCTTCAACTGTCCCTCTAGCTCACTGGCTCTGTGGCTCTGCGTCTAGCCCTCTGGCTCTCTAGCTCTCTAGCTCTGTGCATTACATAACACATTCCTATTACAAACGCATCATTGTTACAGAAACACCTGCTTATAGCATGGCACAAATGATTCAAGAACAGGGACAATTTACAAAGGAATCGGTGGGCACTAGCAACCCAGTCATTTGGCCTTCCTGTGTAGAAATCCCGAAAATAGCCAAATAACAGAATACACAGGAAAAACGCATCATGAGCCATTTAAACTGACTTCAAATAATATATAATAACATCTATATCCCTCTCGGGTCAATGTTCTATCGTCGCAAATCACAATCGCACAAGCGGAATGCTTAAAACCCAAGAAATGGCCAAAACATCAATACATTGAAAATCTGAAAATCCGGACTTCAAATAATATGCAATCGCATCCCTTACTCTATCGGGTCAGCGCCTTGATCACTGATTGCAATCGCATTGTCGCATGGTATGGTGCTCCCCTTTTCATTGTTGCGATTTGATCGTCGATCATGCTTTCGGTGCATCACATATCGCATATCGTAATGTCCTCCCTCTAGGCCTTTATCCCTTCAAAGCTCCGATCCGATATGTCCTACGGATCCAATAAGGGCTTTTGGCTACAGAATATAGTATTTTGGGTCCGCTTCCATATTGCTCCATCGTCGATCACTTTATCGCACATCGCAATATCGACACATCGTAATTTGGCTTACCTAGGGTTCTGATGTCACAGGAAGTTGTTCCTCCGATGCGATATATTAGAGATTGCTAATTGGGGGTCCTTAAGGCCTTTGGTCTAAATCCTCCCTTGGAACCCTTCTGATGCGATATTTATATATAACTCAACCTTTGACCCTTTTCTTTATCTGACTCGGATTACATGTGATTTGTGCCATTTAGCACCCTTTACCACTTTTATGAAGTCTTTTAGACTTAGAGGTTTATCCAAGATCCATTTTGGATCATGCCTTCCCACTAAAAAGCTTTTGGACTCCAAAAGACTGATATACTGATCTGAACAGTAAATGAGAGTGCCTCATCCTCTTCTTTCAGCCTCCATACACTTGCCTTGCATAGTGCCTTTGAACTAAAGCCTTTGAACACTCTCCTTACTACATGTGCTTGTCCTCCTGGGAAGAACTATCTTTCTCCTTGAATTCCTGCAGAACTCCTGCTGAGAAGGTCACAAAAATTAGTTTGAACTTCTTTGCCTTGATCATCGATCGAAGGTGGCTCAAACCATTGTGAAGTTACTCTACTTCACAAAATTTTCATTTGTACCCGTTTGACATACTGTCAACAACAACTGTTAACAACAATAGGATTACAGACAACAGCTGGATGGCCTAAACTCTTGCTTCATCAAAAGAAACAAATTTCACATCTTATGAATTACCTCCATGTCTTACATCTACATACAAATGATTGACTAGATAACAAGCCAATAAAACATGCCTTTAAGACAACTGACCCTTCAAGTCGAGCATGTAGAAAAAGAACTTTAGGATTCTTTTTCAAAGATGAAACACTTCATCATTTTCTCCATCTTGGAGACCAAATCAACTTTTTCCAAGTCAACATTAACATTACATGCATGCTTAAAAACAAATCAATCAACCCTTCAAGTTAATTACACATACATGTTCAAATACAAGGAAATCATCAACATCCCTGTGTTCATGCATATCATGCTTATGCATGCATTTCATCCTTCAACTTTTGCTTAAGTACACTGTACTTTTGAAGCTGAAATGAAAATAATGTTGCAACAATAAAGTGAGTCTCCTACTCAACTTTTCCATTCACCTTCATGGTAAAATCCTGCAACTTGCATCTCATTAACAAAGAAATGCAAATAGATGTGATACATTTCTATTTGCATCAAAAGATATGCAACTTTAATTGGATAAGAACTCTAACCATTTCTTACCAATCCATTTCAAAGGTCCTTCCTTTGTCTACACATCAACGGCGACATGTGAATAATCTTGAAACACATCATTTATGGAAACTTCCTTTGCATTCTTGCCATTTTCTCTTTCCACCTTCTTCAAGATTCATGGAAACATTGTTGGATTCAGAGTCCAACATTTTGCAGAAATATGTCCTTGCTTATGGCAGTAAGTGCAACACATGTGCATCCTCTTGACAACATGATTTGCCTTGTCCAATGGACCTTTGGCTGTTTGCTTCTTTTCCTTCAAAAGTTTCCTGTATGTGGCCATTATCTTCCAACATCTAGAAACATTATGGTTATCCAAACCACAAAAGGAACATGCAATTCTTTTCCCATGCTTATCATAATCAAAAGGAATATGATTAGAACCAGATTTATACCTTTCTCTTTCACCTTTATTACCTTCATGAGGAGGTGAATTGAATGAATTAGCTCCCTTTGGAACACCATCAACCTCTTCAATGGTTTCAGAGTTTCCACAACTCTTTGGTTCAAGTGCATGCTGATATACACCTTCTTTATGTAAAGTATGCTTCACATTATTGCATTCCTCAAGAATACAATCTTCACACTTCTGAGGTAGGAGACCTGAAGTGAAACTCTTTCTTAGAACTGTTTCAATTGTCTTCATGGAAACTTTGGAACTTTCTCCATAAGATTTTCCATAGCCAAGACCCAAATACTTAGGCCTTTCCTCAACCATTATTGGCTCAATAATACCCTGTGCATGTTTTCCCAATCCTTTTCCTTCATAGCCCATTTTGGACATTAACTTGGAACCTATGCCTCTAGTATGTTTTTCAAGAGACCCAATATAAACATTCTTAGAGGAAATTGAAGACAAACAGGAATTGTTTACCTCTTCTTAAAGCTGATACTTGAACAAGGCTTCTTTGGCAACAAGGAGTTGTGTCTCCAACTCATGCATCCTTTTTAGATTCATATTTGCAATATGAAGTTGCCTCTCCATTTCCTGCAATTTGTCAGAAAGCAACTGCTTTTCTTCCTTCATGGAATTCAACTTCTCTCTAAGTATGATGCTCTTACTTCCATCCTCATACATTTCTCTCACCATATCCATTATGATGAACAAGTCTTGCTTCATGTCTTCATCAAAGAATGTTGTGATGAAGGAAGAATTTGAGGACTCACTTCTAGAAGTAGTCTTTATCAAAATGAACAAAAGAACTTCAAACAAGATTAACAAAGAGTTTATTCAAGCAACCTTTTGAAACAAACCTCTTATTCTTCAAGGATTGCTTTGAGGTCCTTTGGGATAAGAAAGTGCCTTCAGCCTTTCTTCTTTCTTGTCATCTCCTAGACTTAGCTATCAATAGCTTTCCCTTCACCTATGCAAACTCAAACAATAGTCAGTTTACAAACAATCAAACAACTAAATTATTTCTACTGTTTGAACACCTTTCAAGTCAAACAAGCATATAGATTTCTCTGTCAATCAAGAATTCTGATCTGATACCACTTGCATCATGATACCACTTACTTTGGTATAACTTAAGCTCTGATATCACCTTATTTCAAGGTGGGGTTAATCAACCTATAGCTCTAATATAACCAGCTCTGATACCACCTAATCTGAAATGGGGCGCTAAAGGCTTCTTGTTTTGCTTACAAGAACCTCTCCCACTCCAAAGCTTATATATTCCCAAGATCTATGCTTATGATTGACAATTTGCGAAATCAAAGGACTTGAAATAAGTGTATGCTTTTGTATGCCTTTAACTGTTAGTGCTTATGTTCATTTGCTTAAACTGATATGAAATGCATATAATAGTAAATAAAGCAGCAAATAAGCAAACCACGGGAGATGACAATATAATATGGAGTTCACCCAAACCTCTTGGGATACATCTCCTTAAGCTCTAATCAACTCGATTAGACTCTTTGGGATTATGGCTGAATTCTTTTACAAGTTCCACACTCAACTCCAATAGGTTACGACTGAACCATTGGGCTTAGAATACCATTTTTTTCCTTGGCCGTTTGGCTCTCTGGCTCTCGGCTCTTGGCTCTGGCTCTTGGTTCTAGCCCTCACTCTTGCTCTCGCTCTCAGCTTTTTCTTTGGCTCTTGGCTCTGGCTCTAGCTCTAGCTCTGGCTCCTGGCTCTGGCTCTGGCTCTTAGCTCTAACTTTGGCTCTCACTTTGGCTCTATCGAGCCTCCAACCTCTGGTGGCTCTCTGCGAATCCTCGTCTCTATGGCTCTCTGGCTTTGAAACTCTGTTGTGATCAAGCTCTCTGGCTCTGCAACTTTGTTGCGCTCAGCTCTCGAGGAATCACCCCTTTGCCATCACCCTAACCTCTGGTGGCTTCTTTGGCTTTCTCGAGCTCTCTGGCTCCACAACCTTGTGGTTCTCGGCTCTGTTAGCTCTGCGAGGGGGGAGAGAGTACTATGAAATTCTGTCTTTGCCCCCGGCTGTGAGCTCCCTCGAGAGAGAAGTCACTTCTCTGCTACTACATTTTTGTGAGCCCCTTGTGAGAGTCATACTCTCTGGACTTTTAGGAATCCTTTGACTCTACGGTTCCCCTAGCCATTCCTCTGTCTCTCATCATGAGGAATCATCCCTTTGTGGATCTACGTCTCTTCGACTGGCCCTTTGGCTCACTGGTTTTGTAGCTCTGCATCTAGCCCTCTAGCTCTTTGGCTCTCTAGCTATGTGCGTTACATTACACATTCCTATTACAAACGCATCATTGTTACATAAACGCCCACTTATAGCGTGACACAAATGATTCAAGAACAAAGATAGTTTACAAAGGAATCAGCGGGCATGGGAAACCCAGCCGTTTGGCCTTCTTGTGTAGAAATCCCGAAAATAGCCAAATAACGGAATACACAGGAAAAATGCATCATGAGCTATTTAACCGGACTTCAAATAATATAGAATCACATCTATATCCCTCTTGGGTCTGTGCTCTATAATCGAAAATTGCAATCGCACAAGAAGAATGCCTAAAACCCAAGAAATGGCCAAAACATCAATACACAGGAATACACTGAAAATCTGAAAATCCGGACTTCAAATAATATGCAATCGTGTCCCTTACTCTATCGGACCCGTGCCTTGATCGTTGATCGCAATTGCATTTTCGCATGGTATGGTGCTCCCCTCTACATTGTTGCGATCCGATCATCGATCGCCAATTGCCGATCATGTTATTGCGCATCGCATATCGCATATTGCAATGTCCTCCCACTAGGCCTTTATCCCTTCAAAGCTCTAACCCGATATGTCTTATGGATCCGATAAGGGTTTTTGGCTATGGAATATAGTATTTCAGGTCCGCTTCCATATCGCTCCATCATCAATTGCTTTATCGCACATCGCAATATCGGCACATCACAATTCGGCTTACCCAGGGTTTTGATGTCGCACGAAGGCCTTCCTTTGATGCGATATATCGGAGAACGCTAATCGAGGGTCCTTAAGGCCTTTGGTCTAAGTCCTCCCTTGGAACCTTTCCGATGCGATATTTATATATAACTCAACCTTTGACCCTTTTCTTTATCTGACTCAGATTACATGTGATTTGTGCCATTTAGCACCCTTTACCATTTTTATGAAGTCTTTTAGACTTAGAGGTTTATCCAAGATCAATTTTGGATCATTATTTAACCCCATACCAATATGAACCCAATATACCTTCCCAATTTAAAAACCCCTACTTTCACTAAATATTGTAGGTATCCATTTTTTCATTAAAATTTTTTATACCCCTTTATATTTTTTCATTAACTTTAGGCTTCATTTTTTCTTCTTGCCAATATAAAAACCCTCTACACCCTATATATCCCTCAATATATTGTGTCATTTCTTCCTCAATAAATATCCCCCAATATGAACGCACGTGGTATGGTATTGCTCCCCCTAGTGAATCCCCCGTGCCGAAAGCCTAAGTAAGTAAACTCATTCGCATGGAATTCAGTGAGTCATTCGCTAATTAAAGAGAGCTGTAGCTTTGGCAGAAGAAATTTTTTCGAATAATAGTGAAGAGCAAGAGAAAATTCACGTGGCCAACTCACATAATTTTTTATAACTCATAAAGTGAAGTGGGTAAGATTTTAAATATTTCTCACATTATCATAGTGAGATGATGCGTCGACTTAGGAGCTCAACCTGGATTGATATGCTTTATCCTCATTAAAGAATAAATATTGTAAGAAATATCTAGTAATGGAGGATCTCAATTTTTTTGGGTAAGTCTAACACATTTCCTCTTAATCCATCTATATAGTCGGTTTTTTTTCAAAATATGGATGAAGTAGACAAACTATTGTGGAATAAGAAAAGAAGGCTATATGTAGTGGTAATATGGTCTCCCTATTAGGTTATTTGATTTTTTTTGAAATGGTTGTGAGTATGGACTCCACTGATGTATAGCCATTGTAGTATATCCATTCTTTTCATATGGAATATTTTACTAATGTAGGGAATAAGTGGGTCATCTTAAATAATTCTATGAGGGGAGGAAATTACCACCTATGACGAAAATGGGGAATTAACCTAGTAGTTTTAACATTTTATAGGGTTATAGATATGTTCAAAAGAACTAGGACATCAAATTACAAGGAGGAAATTAAGTTTGGAAGTAGCTCAAGAGAGAACAATCAAAGAAATGAATCAAGGTAAATAGGTGTTGATTAGAGAGGCCCTTAGAGTAGGGTTAATATCCTCCTTAATATCCCAATGAAATTACTTTTAGTTAATATGTGAGGCCTAGTATGACAAGTCAAGAAAATATCCCTTAAGAAACTAGTGGAGTTAAACAAATATTTTTGTAATACATGACATAATGGGAAAGGGGGACCAATTAATATTAGAACTCAAAAAGTATTTGGGGAGATGGAACTTTCTTTCTTTATATTCAAAAGGGTATTTAGGGGTATGATTACTAGTTATAATCACAATGTACCCATTATTGATTCTTTCTCTATTGATTAAGGACTTTTCGTATAAGTATATAATAAAATATTGGGCTTGTATCTAACTTTATTAAATGTGTATGGGCATTATGAGGGTAAACAAATTTACTAGGAAAATTTGTTTTATTTTAAGTGTTAAAGTTGATAATCTCATTATTGTGTGGGACATAGAGATTTGATCCATTTCTAGGGTGGAAATATTTGATGGATTCTTACATAACTTGTTTAATTAGGTAGGTTTTGTGGTCATTGAGCCTATTAAACTGAAGCCAACTTAAAGCAACAATAGATCAGTGGTAAATTAAGTTTTCATGAGGCTTGTTAGGATTTTTTATCCATGCAAACTTCAATAAAAGGTGGAAAGGTACCATTCATGGGTAGAATACAATATATGCTCATGTAACTTTATATTTATTTTGGAATTGGATAAAAAAGGTCAAAAGCTAGGTTCTCCTTTCAAGTTTAATCTAGGATGGTCTAGAAAGGAGGAGGTTTTGGATATAATGAAGGTAGAATTTTTTAGGTATGACCCTTCACACGAGAACACAACTTGTGAACAAATTGTAAAGGCTTTGAAAAGGGTTAGTAAAAGTCCAATTCATTTGGGTAGGAAAAGGACATATAGAAAGGGATGGCTAGCTAAAACAAGTGGAGAAGATCCTAGAGTCACTTTAGTATGGTAATCTAGGAAGTTAGTTCAATAAGGATAAGTTAATTTTGGAGGATATGGAGTAAAATAAGAAAAAGTTACTTCAATATTGATAAATTAAATGGGAACTCAAGAGTAAGGCTACCTAGATTGAATTGGGTGGCCAAAATACCCCATTTTTTATAATAAAAAAATTCAATCATAGAAAGAGTGTTAACACAATTTTGGGACTAACAAATAGGGAATGGTGGAAATTTAACAACTTTGAAGATAAAGTTGTTAGGTGTATAACATTTTTAGGAGGAATTTAAAGAACCGAAAAGAGAAAACATAGAATAATTTATCAAGGCGGCATCTTATTTCCCTAGATTGGTTAGAGAAGAGGAGAATGAGAAGATGTAAAAGGAAATCAGAAGGGAGGAACTTCTTTATGTTCTTAACTCCTTTAATAAAGATAAAATTATAGATGCATATGGTTGCATTATGGAATTATATATTGAGGTTTTTACCTATTGGGTGAGGGCCTACTTAGAGTTGGTGAAGAAGTGATAACTTTTAGGAGAATGCTCATATCTTTTAATTCCACTTTTACTGCTCTCATCCCAAAAGTGGATTCTATTGAAAATTATGATGGTTTTATGCATATCTCTCTATGTAAATGCATTTACAAAATTATATTCAATGTCATTACAGTTAGATTAAATATTTCCCTCTTAGAAGTCATTTCACCTACGTAATTCATTATCCTATAAGGGTGTTAGATATATGAGGCTATAGGTTCAATATAAAAGGAATTGCACACTATGTAATATTCACATATGCTAGCATATATTACATATGCTAGCATGGATGCTCAAGTTAAATATATCCAAAGTGTATCATAGGGTTTCATGGTTGTACATGTTCATATTCTTAATTCACATAGGGTTCTCAATTTATTTTGTCAAGTGGATTATGGGATGTGTGGCTAATTAATATTTCACAATATTGAGTAATATACCAACATCAAAATTCTTTAAGTATTCAAGGGTTCTTACATAAGGTTATCCAATCTCGCCTACCTCTTTATTTAGTAGCAAACATATTAAGTAGAACCATTTGTGAAGTTATGAGAATGGGGGGATAGTTAAAGGTGTGAGAATAGGAATAAGATTTAAGGTACTCACACATTTGTTATTCGTAGATGATTTTTTACAATTTTTAGTTAGATTAGAATGGTACTTATATGTTTGAAGAACATTTTATACCATTACAATAAGGTTACATGCATGGAAATAAATGAGAATAAATTTGCAATTTAAACAATTGGTTTTGAACATATTCAAGATTTAGGTATTGGAGGATTCTTTAATTTTCAACATTTGGACTTGTTAGAAGAAGTTAAATATTTGAGTGTTTCTCTTAAACCTATTTTTTATGGAAAGAAAGGGTGGCACTAGTTGTTGTAAAATTGAAAAACACATCTTTTTGCTACAACAAGTTGATCTCTAGGGGTGATAGTTTGGTTCTAATAAACTCATTGTTAGAAGCTATTCTTGTATACTAATTCACCCTAGATCATATACCCAAAGGTATACTTCAAAAAATTAGAAATTTTTGTTTTAACTTTTTGTGGCAAGGGAGAAGCAATTACAAAGGAATCATTTAGTTTCAGTGGTAGATGATTGTGGCTCCAAAATCCATATAAGGGAGGGGGTGGATAAAGAACATGCATTTATTTGGTAACTCTCTAGAAACAAAACAATTATGGAATGTTATAACAAAGGAGAGCATATTGAAAAAGGATTTTTGTATAGAAATGCATTTCTCTAGGAACTATCTTATATTTCCTTAGGATCTCTATTTGGTTGGATTATAAAGGAAATGAAGAGTATACTAGATTTATCTAACTAGTGAAAGGAAACTACACTAGCCTTTCAACTAAGAGGCTCTTGTCTAGGATGGAGAGAAGGAGGTGGATCACAAGTAAGATTTGAGGCATATATAATAATGGGGTGTGGTAGATAGATATACCTCCTTGATGAAATCATACAACATATATAGGTAATTGGAATATGTACACTTAATTTGATTGATGACCTATATGACATGTCCTTATGGTCTAAAGCTAGAGAAAGGTAGTTTATCTTGGTGTTAAACTAAATTTCGCCCAAAGGTCTTATTATTCTTCAATAACAATAAAAATTGCATTATGAGATTGAACTATTTCCAAAATGGATTAATTAGGGCTCTGAATGGAGAACGGGGAAGTTATACCCATAATCTTGGATACTCATCTCTATTTTGGATAGTAAATAGCTGATGGCAAATGTTGGTGGAAAAAGAATTGAATTTAAGGACCCTACCAAGTGTGAATTGTTTATGTGGCTCATATTGAATGATAAGCTTTTGAAATGGGATTTGAGAAGCCCTCTATAAATGAAATAGAGTAAGTCCACATCTTTTTTTTCACATTGTAAGTGTAGTGAGGAAATAACTCCACATTTGTTCTTACATTGTCATTTTAAAACGACAAGGTGGACATTGTGGATATTTTCAATATTGAAAACTTTTGGAAATGTGAATCCACAGATACATGTCTTAACATTGTCAGTTTACTCAATAAAACTAAGGTGCTTTTATGCAATCTCATTTCTTTCTCAATGGAAAATATAGATAGCTATCAACTCTATTTTGTTTGAAAGAAGATGCCCACTTTTCATATGGGTACTCAAGTAGATTCTTTATTTTCACATTATAAGGTTATACCAACTTTTAAACCGTAGAGAATTATATTGAAGATATAGGTGGAGAAGTCTTTAGTTTTTGACATTTTAATGGGGTTTTTCAAATCCAATATTGTATCCCTAGGATCGGTTTCATTAAATATCTATCGAAAGTATACATATTTCAAGTCAAAGGTAATAAAGGAAGTGGAACAAATAACCAAATAGAATTTGATGCCTTGTACTACTTACCAAAATTTGCATTGTGTGAAAGGGTTGATAAGCTTCAGGAAATGGGTACTTCATGTATGATCATTAATTGGTTGAAAGGAAACCTCCAAGTAAAAAACATAATTCTCAATTAATGTAAATATCTAATCAAATTACTTTGGTCATCTATACTCATATTGCTATACTCATATGTATATCAACTCTCAAAAGACTCACGTCAACTATTTGAACTCTAAGGTTCTTTGGAAGAAGAAGAACATGGTCATAGAGTGGTTCACATTTCATGATTTTTAAACTGTTTTTGAAACTATAACTTGTGAGTACATGGGACTATTAAGTCTACTATTGATTTTCAATTAATTTTCAATTACTTGATAGATAGTATACTTGATATTATGAAGGTTGTGAATCTTTTTAAAGCTATAGGGGAATAGTATGAAGAGGTATACTTCTAAATGATTTATTATTTGTTAAGCATATTAATATTTTATTTCCATTCACCTCGAATAAAAATAGATTATTTTTCTTGGAAAAATATTTTACTATAAAATTTATATTATATTAATATAAATATAAATATTTAATTCAAAATTTATACTATTTTTTCCTTATATTATATATATATGAGTAAGATATTTTGACATTTTTAATACTTAAAAACATATTTTTTAAGTTGTAAGAAATTTTTGCCATTATCATTATAACATTTCAATATTTATGTAAAATTATCATTTTTATTACTAATTGTATAGATAGATGAAATTTGGAATCTCTCTCTCTCTCTCTCTCTCTCTATATATATATATATATATATAATTTTAATGTTGATCATAAATATTTCAATATCCACATTAAGTAAAATATTTTTATTTCTTATTCTCTTGATAGTTGATTTCTACTTTCAAGTATGAGGAAATGTGTAATTCTTAAATTTAACATGAAGGGGATATATAACATTCTAACAACATGTAAATAGAAAGTATTAATGTTAAACATAAATAAATATTTGATATCCACCTTCAAAATTATATATATATATATATATATATAGATAGTTAGTTAGTTAGTTAGTTAGTTTCTTTTTCATTAGATTATAAATTTAGCATACAAAACAAATGCCATGTGGGAAACTAGACCATTGATAATAGAGGTACTATATTTGTTATATTTATCAAAATTAGCCAAAATAACCCTAATGTTTGTGTATCTCTACATGAAGATATATGTCTAGCACAATTATAAAAAAACTTACACACAATCAATCAAATGTTGCTAGCAAATCACGGTTGTGAAACAAATGAGAAATTAAAATATATTTCACTAAACATGAACATGTAAGAACAAGAAACTTGGGCATGCAATAGTCTTCAGAGGAAGTAGCTAGGGTGAGTTCCTGAATGCTTGGGCCTGCAAAGAGTGTCTCCAACACTAAAGATGCCTCTTAATGTGGAACAACTAAGCATCCAAGTTGACCAAAGAAAAGCGCTAGTGTTTTTCAATTTGTGGGATATCATTAATTCAAATTACGATTTCATTGCAATCCTCCTATTTTTCTTTGATGATGCAACCCAACAAAGTTTTAATTTGCCAATTTAGAGTGATGGAGTAAAAATATTGGTTCCTATGACCTATAATATGGCAAGGATCTAGGGCTTAGTCAAAGACTTCCACTTAATTTTTTTATTCGAAATGGGCATTTCAGTCATTAGTAGCCCATGCTTCAAGTTGGAAATTTTCTTCTTGGATTTTGTGTGACATCCCCTGACTTAACGGTTTTTTGTAAATAATTGTACTTATGTGTTTCTTTTTCTCAATGTTTAATTTTGAAAAACAGATGAAACAATTATTTATAAGTATTTTATTAATGATAATGAATGATTTTAAATTGGTATTTAAAGTGTTTTTAATAAATAAATAGGTCTCAAAAATTAATGTTGGAGTACACTTGGCTGAAAGAGATGAAGATACACATTGACAATGAATATTAATTACCCAATAATAAGTCCTAGGCATCTAATTTCTATGATTATATTTATTGTGAATTATGGAATTGGCCAATTTATTACTTCCCTAAAAAACAGGATGTTTTTTTCAGAGTGGGAAGTAAAGCTCATTTATGAGCTAGTAACTACCTACCCACTATTAGTGAGGTGGAGGTAGTTAACAACTGCCAATATGAGTGGTAGACGGGTAAAAATGATTTTTTTTTTTTTTGAAGAGCTCATGTTGTCTTTGGAGACACTGATTAGTAGCAAGTGAATAGGACAAAAAAAAATGGCAAACATGTGCTAGGGGGTATACATTCTAGGTGAAGTATCAAGGTTGGGAGGAGCTAAGTCCTTTGATATCAATTCTCCAGTCAATTATTTCAAGTGAGTGTTCTTACCTACTATCTTTCTAAGAAAGGTAAAAGAAATAGTCATGTTTTTCTTATAATTCTAAGAATTTTATTTTAAAGGTGTCTTGTTAGAAATGATGACGAATTAAGTAATGCATAAGATATGTTATTTGTTTTTAATTAATGCTACAATACTATGAAAGAGTAGACAAAAGAAAATATAGTACAAATGGAAAGAAAATTTCTTATAATTGTGAAAGATATTATGTTATTGTATGACGATGGCAGAAGTATCACAACTATAAATTTAATAAAAGAAATGAGGAATTTAATTATAAACTATGTTCTTTCTTTTGTAATGAAAAAAAGCCAATGTAAATAGTAATTTATATATATATATGTGTGTGTGTGTGTGTGTGTGTGTGTAAATACCTATGTCTGACACACTGAGTTTCAAATATATA
Source organism: Pinus tabuliformis (assembly GCA_031772625.1). Taxonomy (NCBI): domain Eukaryota; kingdom Viridiplantae; phylum Streptophyta; class Pinopsida; order Pinales; family Pinaceae; genus Pinus; species Pinus tabuliformis. The sequence goes on along the minus strand of CM062818.1, from coordinate 804,807,308 downwards.
CAAAGGTTTTCTCTCTATGAAGATAAAACATAATTACATTATAGCACGATAACCTAAACTCTTTTATTCAAAGACTAGATGTTACAATCCCTCCCTCTTTATGTGTCACGTGCACACATACATACATACATACATACATACATACATACATACATACATACATATATATATATATATATATATATATATATATATATATATATATATATATATATATATAGATATATATATATATATATATATAGATATATAGATATATATATATATATATATATATATATATTACTTATATTACTTATATTGTGTATATAATAGTAAAGAAAATATGCGGAAATATTGTGTATATGTCTAATGCTAGAGTTGAAGGAATGAATCATAACCAAAAATTTTAAACAAGTAAAGTATAGTCATTGTATACAAGTCACTGAAAATATAAACGAGACAAGCCGTAATATAGCTTAGAAAATTTAACAATTAAACATTGTTTGTATTTAATATTAAAGTGAAAGGAATATCCATAAAATCAGTAGATCAACATGACCTTATCAAATTACAAACATTAATGGAAGTCTGGGGTTGATGGAACCCATAATTGAGTATAGTACGCCTGCAAGCTTATAGAAATAAAAATCTTCCAGAAAGGAAGACAAATTTAACAAGTACAACAAAAACATATAATTTAGATGATAAGCATCCTAGTGAGATATCTCGATGTTATATTCATGAACATGCAGAGAAATCCAGTCCAAGGTTTTGAAATCCTATGACCTAGAATGACGATTTCCGAAAACCTTCATAAGTGAAAATAAAATCTTGTGGTAGTATACTAAAATGGAAGGCCATGAAGTGTCATTCCGGAAAATACTTAAATACATGTGACAATAAAAAAGTAATCAATTATTAATTCCATTTCAAAATTTGTAAACGAAATTAATTGAGGGTAATTGTATCAAATGGAATTTTACCTAGTGAGAATCCAAAGCATGAAAGGTCCAACAATTCACCTGGGTTATAAAATAATTAAAGTTAGTAAATTGTATTAGAAATAGTGTTAATACCTGGGTAGTATGAATCAAATATATTTATATAGCAAAAGAAATTTATACATGATGATTGTGTTTACATAGGATATTAGAATTTAGATTCAAAATTATATATATTTAAAGAAATAGGAGGAATACCCTAGAACCCTAATGATTAGGGTATAAATTTGAAGAATTCATACTCGGAATTAAATTGATAGAATCAATTATAAATGTAAATTGCCAAAAATTGAGTTCAAATAAAATTAATAGAGTTAAATTAAAGAATAAAAGGCATAGTGAGAGACAATATATGACTATGGTATGTTTAGGAACGCAGAAAAACCCTAACCCCAAACCTATCTTAATATATATAAGCATGAAATAAAAACCATAATGTATGTCTTATACAATCAATTATTGTATAAAAGGCTAATGAATTTCTAATATTGAAGTTAGAAGCACCCAATTCGACATGGGCGAAAACCCTAATAAGTATCTACACATAGTAGCAAGTATCAATAGGAAACAATGACATAGTACATGAAATATTACAAAAATGAAGAAGGAAAACACATACACACACACACACACACACACACACATATTACTTGGAATAACAAGCCACTCAAATAGAACACTGAAAGTATGAAACCCTGAAGTCATAGTGGTTTCTCCAATGACTAAGTAGCCAAGAGAAATTGTAAATCATAACCATATACAAAGATTAATTACCCAAATTCAGGTTTATTGAAATTCATGACCAAAACCAAGAAAAAAAATGAGGGTTTTATTCCAGAAAGTTAGCTAAGAGATATTGTTTGGTGAAATGAGAAAACAATTAATGCTTAAAAAGAGAAATTTCTCTTCATTACTATGACAAATTCCAAAATGTCTTTCATGGTTTATGATCAAGGGTTTGTAGAAATCCTTGAGGGAAATAGCTTGAGTGTAATAGCATAAACATGTTGGAGTTAATGATGAGAGAGTTAGTTCATAAAAAGAAACTAATCCCTAATAAATTGTAGAATTGAAATGATATAAAATTAAAAATGCAAAGAATTTACCAATGGAATAACCTTGGAAAATTTTGAAATAGTTATCATTCCATCCCTAGGAATTAATGACATAGTGGTTGCAAAGAAAAAAACATATTTCTTTAAATATTGATGCATATAATGGAAAACTCTTGAAGAATTAGTTGCAGAGAAGAAAGTTGCAAAGCGCAAACAAAGGAATGAATGGTCAGACAAATGTTGTTAGGGTATCCATTAACTCAAGTAAAAATCCTAATGCTTCCAATCACCGTTGATGCGAGAAGATTATATCGCAACCGTTTATTTTGTTAACTCAGACGAGTATTCGTGTAGATGCCATAGAGGGACACGTATATAAAATCTTACATGGCAAGTTATGGAGTAATCTAGAGATATTTCCATTTGTATAATGCATCAAAGTCGACACTTAGTAGTAATCTAAGAGTATATATATATATATAGATCACATACGTTTAGCGAATAATGTTTGAAACACTTTATACATAACCGCAAATAAATGTAAGGCATGGTTAAGACAGGTTAATGAATGATAACGTACCCAAGGTTAGAGGTCTAGGATCAAGATCAAAACACTTTTTCATGAAAGATTTCCAAATGATCCAACCATATGACTAAGTTTGAAGGTTGGGATCATTATGCTTATCGTTAAAACATGTCAAGTGCCAATTGTGCGACTAAGGTCGGGTTTTTTTTGCTCGTTCATAGTATTGGTTCCATCGTTGCACTTTATATATATATATATATTTATATATATATATATATATATATTTGAATTTATAAGTATTTCATTGCACTTTATATATATATATATATATTTATTTATTTGAATTTATAAGTATTTCATTGGATATGTATAAAAAGTCTGAAGGCATAATACATTTAACATTAATGGATGTAAAAATATATTCATATGAATCCTAGAAGATCACCTATACAAACCTATTTTGTTTGATAAAGGTATATGGTTTGCATTATAAAATAGAAATAGAAATGATATGTAAGTATTAAAGCCACAATGGAGTTTGAGAATCAATTACAAGATATAAAACAAAAAGGTTGAGGTGAGTTGTTAGGAAATGAAAAATTATTAAAGATGTAGTCAAAAGGATTATGAAAGTGTATGAGTGCTTTTACACATAATTTACTAAAAAAACATAGGTTGTACTCGTGCTTATGTTACAAGTGGAATAAGAGATGTAGGTTACAATGTTGGGTATTTTATGGATCCTAAACTAAAACAATTATTCTTATTTATGTCATGATCAGATAATTGAAAGGATTGTTAAAAGAATTTGAAGTATGGTTGAAGAACATATTGGGAAGACTTCCATAGGATCACCTAGAGGTGGTGAGGAACCTGATACTGAGATTGGAATGATGGGTGGAGGAGCCGTAATACAGGAAATCAAGAATCTAAAATATTGTAAGTAATGCATTGCTTTAAGGTAGATTTAGATAATATAAAGGCCAATCAAGAAAAACTCTCCAAAGCTAAAGAAGGAAGCGATGAGATTATAGGATATTTGCTAAGAAAAGTAGAAGAAGATAGTCAATAAGAAAACAATAGGAATACATAAGAAGAGAAATATGAGTGAATCAACTGACATAACTGATTCCATAACTTCTATTAAATTAATACCCAGGAATTAGAAGAAGGAGAAGAGCCAAATTTTGAAAGTAATACCATTGTGTCTAAAAAGAACAGGACTTCAACTTAGCTGCAAGGTGAATTAAAAAGGATTAGGCCTCCAAATTTTGATGGAGAATCCAAGGAAGGAGAAGAAGCATGGATTCTTAATATGTCCAAGTATTTCAAGGTCTACAATTATCCAAGTAATTTGAAGGCCATATTGGAAACTTACCAATTGACTGCTAAAACAACCTTACGGTGGGAGGAGAACAAAGCCATAAAAAGAATTAAAAGTAAAAATATAACATGGAAACTCTTTAAAAAGGAGTTTAAAAAGAAGTATCTAACTAAAAATATATTTTTATGAGAAGACCAGAGAATTTCATGAGTTAAGCTTGGGATAGTCCACCATGATGAATTTGTTAATAAGTTTATGAGTCTTTTGAGATATGTACCATACTTCAAGGAGGAAAAATCCAAAGTACAAAGATTCATTAGTTGCTTTCCTTTTACATATGGGGAGAGAATTGAGTTTGAAAAACCAAAGATCATGGATGAGACTATAAGGAAGGAAAAAATGTGTTTTAGTAAGAACTAGAAGAAAAGTGACAACTCTAAAGGTTGGATGGATAAGAAACATGAGAAATCCAGCACTAAGAAAAATGGTTTTAAGAAACGTGCATTTTCAAACACTTTTAAAAGAAATCGAGGGAATTATAACATAAGTGTGAACCAACCAAGAAAGTTAGGACATAAAAGTTGCAAAGGGGTTTTTGCAAGAAATAAAAAATTTCGTAAGTAACCATACCACTAAAAAAATGTTGGGTTTGCAGTGAAAATCATTTTTGGAGATATTGTTCACAAAAATTAGTAAATAAAAGGGAAACAGTAAATAACCTACAATAAGCCTCTACAACCAATGATATTTCCTGCAACATTCTGAGGATTAGTGCAGCGTTGGATGGAAGATAAGTATGCCACCAGTCCACTATGGTAGAATTTCAAGATAAAATTTCTAAGAAATATGTTTTAATACTAATAGATCCTGGATCTACTTCAAGTTACATTTCCCTTAGCTACAATTGACATGTGTGAACATAAAAAGGAAAAACAGAATAGACCCAGGTTAGTACAATTAGCCACATGAACAAAAAGGAAAATTATAGAGGTAAGAAAAGATTGTTTATTAAACTTGAATGGAATGAACACTCATTTAAGTTTGAATGTTTTACCTTTGGGGTCATATGATGTGCTCATTGGGATGGACTGGTTAGAATCTCACAAAGTAATTTTGAATTTCTTGGAAAAGTCTTTCACTTGTATTAATGATGAGGGAGAGGACTGTATAGTTAAAGGATTGTCAAGAGTTTTTTCTGTGAGGAAACTTTCTACCTTACAATTAAAGGAGTGTTCTCGTAAAGGTTGGAAAATGTTTGCATTTCAAGTTGAAGATTTGTCTTATAGTAAATAGCAGTTACCTTTCGAAGATTATCATTAGAGAAAAATTCAACCTAAAAGTGCGCATGAAATTTTCATGTAATTTCCATGTCATAATATGTAAACCAATCCAAATCCTTTAAATTTAAAAAGAGGTGCATGTAAATATTTTGGAGGGAAAACAAGAAAAACTACTTTTTTTAATTGTATTAATGATGAGGGAGAGGACTATATAGTTAAAGGATGGTTAAGAGTTGTTTCTGTGAGGAAAATTTCTACCTTACAATTAAAGAAGTGTTCTCGTAAAGCCTGGAAACTGTTTGCATTTAAAGTTGAAGATTTGTCTGATAGTAAATAGAAGTTACCTTTACAAGATTCTCATTAGAGAAGATTTCAACCTAAAAGTGCGCATGAAATTTTCATGTAATTTCTAGTAATGTCCCCAATTAAATTAATTTTTCTAAGAAGAATTTCCATTCTTTCCATTGGGTGTTGGGAAATATTTTGGCACGTAAACTTAGAAAAAGTGGGTGGAGGGAGTCTCCACTTAATTTTTGTAGAGATGGAGGCCACCGACATTATAGAAAAGGAAAAATTAAATTGGTAGTGGGATGCAGGGAACCACCCAAAAAGGGGAATTCAAACCCCTTAGGAAAATCAATTTAGGGAGAAGGAGGTCGCATTGGTGGAGCCCACAAGGAGAGAAAGGGCGCAACAAAGATAAATAGAAGGAAGGGACATCATTTAGGAAGCTTTTGGTATTTTGATAACTAATTGTCACTCTAGCTGTTTAGCTGAGTTACAAGTGCTGCTTAGCACAAGAGCTTCCCAAGGAGTGAAGCTCATCCTTTCTTCGGGGAACTTCGAGTGCCACCCTAGGAAGGATTTTCTCTTGCTTTGGAGGCTGGGAGAGGGATGTCACATAGGTACATGTTATTCTGGTTCAGTTGGGACGCAGAGAGAGAGGCCACATAGTCAAGGAGAATTGGTGCCAGAAATTGGAGCATTTATTGTTGCAGGGGTGTTCTTGGTCAGATTCCGGCCAAAGGAGACAGTTTTTGGGAGGAAAAAAGGGAGTCCCTCACTATTGTATGAATTGTTGAATCTTGTTATGGCATCATCCCTCACAAGCCTGCACAATTCTTCTTGGGTGATTGTTGTGTGGGGTGTTAGTTGGAGGATTTAGGGGTTGAGCTGCTAGGATTTCATTTAGAGGGAGATTGTGGGGAGATTTCTAGCATTTTGGAGCATAAATTCATCATTTTCTGCTACAGGTGGAGTGTTTTGGTATTTGAGGAGGGCCAAGTTATTTGGGGTCGAATTTGGAGGGTCAAAACCAAAGAAAACCCTTTGTGGGTTTTTCTGGGTTTTTGACAAGGATCACAGCCCTAAATTTATAGAATTTTCTGGGCAGTTTTGAGGGGCCAAATCAAGGGGCCAAGTCAGCCAACAATGTAGAAAAACTAGGCCAACGCAGATTTCTGGAGGAACAAACTATTGCAGTAGTTGGGTATTGAGAGATTGATCACCTGGGGCTTGTAGCTTGCCTTGAGCAAGCCCATGTGCACTCCTTCCAATTTATTGTACTCCAGTAATTTACCTATAATAAAATTGACAATTTTGGTGTTGCAAAACATTTTCCTATTCATGGGTGTTTGTTGAAATTTATTATGTTGTTATTTCTGTGCATTTTTTTATTATCTCTATAAAATTTATATTTGGAATAGTACAGTGGTATCAGAGCATGATCTTGACCAGCTGTGGGGGATCTAGCAAGATCATGGAGGATTTAGCCATGCATTCATAGTGACAGATGAATTTATGGGCACTTTGATGACACTAAAAAGGAAGAGTAGACAAGGAAAAATGGAGGAGTTGATGAGGGAGAATAGATTGTTAAGGAGGAAAAACCAACAAGTTCTAGAGAGAATGCAAAAAATGATGGGGACATTGAGTCATACCTAGTAGAGAAGCCATGTGCATGTGTGCATAGGACAGTAGTACAACACCCATACATATGGCCAATTTGGTTGTCCTACCATGCATCATTTTCTAAATGATCTACAAGAGAAGAATGGGTCAAGGACGATGTTATCACTTAGAACTATAAAAATTTGCATGTAATCCTTTGTCCTAAGTTCAATGTCAAAAGTTGGTGTCAAATTGTTTTTGTTTTATGTTTCTTACTTAGGGTTGGAGCTTTAAAGGTGTTTAATTTAAATTATACTCTAATCCTATTGGTCGTCCTCCACCATCATGGTTTCATAATCCATGTCTTGTCATATCCTAGTCACCGGCTCTTTCCGTGATTTCGCAGCGCAGTCTCTTATTGGTCAGTTTCGCAGCGTAATCATTGTTCAGCCATTCCGCAGTGCGTCATCATTAAGCCGTTTCGCAACGCGTTATGAGAATTCAAAACTAACCGCGCTGCGAAATCGCAGATTCGTGCGTTTGGCAGCGAATTTTTCCCAAAGTGTCAAGTCTGTTGATGAGTCATCAATTCCGTCCTCTCATGTCAGTCATTAACCACAATTCCACCAATAGATTTGTAGACATGCACAGGAATATCATTCAAATGGATTTTACCGTGCATGGATCTTTATGATGATCGTAAACGATGCATAAGTGACCAGCTTGTGTGATGATGTATTTGAGTTTTCAAGCGAGCCTGATTACAAGCGAGGCCGAGTCAAAGAGAATTGAATCACCATTTTAACTGAAGCTGTTGGTCATTGTCTATGCGAAGATTTCAAAAGCAAAATGGAGAGGAAAGACCATAGATCTGGAAGATGTCAGAGAACAGAACCTGAAGGTTTAGACCTCGCATTAAGAGATGAAGGCGTGAAGAAAGCATTCAAAGATGCTGGGCGTTGGAATTTCTGTAAGAAGCTGCAAGGTGGCCATGCTCAGGTAACAAAAGATTTTGCTTTAAACTTCACCGGTTTAAATTCTAAAATAGCTATGTTGGAAGTTCAAGTGTCTCCGGAGGCAATAGTTGCTGTAACTGAGATCCCAAGAGGGGGGCAAGAATGGTTTAAGAATTTTAAGTTCGATATGAATCCATGCAAAGAGTTTTTAAAAGAGGCATATGTGAATGAAGACCTAACAAAAGCAGTGCCTAGAAACTATGTCAAGGAGCATTATGCCCTTCTTCTCACCTGTATTCAGAAGTACTTGACCTGTGAGGGAAGATACAATAAGGTCTACTCTTATCACTTCAAGTTGCTGTTACATTTTACTGGTAAAGCATCCATAGACATTCCCTTTTACTTGTTTCGCAGTCTGAGCAAAATGTGTGACAAAGTGCAATTAAGAAAGGAAGACTGTGAAACATCTTTGTTTCACCATGGTTTGGTTAAATTGTTAGTTTTGGATGGTCTCCAGAAAATAGGTAGAGACTGGAACTCGTTCATTTTCATGGCTGGTTTCCAAAGTAAAACAGGTCTTACTCCACAACCAGTTAAAGAAAAAGAACAATCAGTCAAAGAACTCACGATAGCTGAGCTTCAAAAGGAGGCAAAGGATAAAAAGCAAGCCAAGTCACAGTTGAGAAAGTCAGTGAAGCCACTGATCATTAAAGAACAACCTCAGCCATCAGCAAAAGAAGAAGCTCAGCATAAGAAGACTGTACCCGGACCAAGTGGATCTGAAACAGTGTCAAGAGTTAGGACAAGGAGCCAAATAAGTAAAGAAAAGGGTAAAGCCTTAGCTGTTGAAGAGAGCCCGGTATCTAAGGCAAGCTTGAGTGATTTGTTGGAGGCCATTGAGTTTGAGCAAATTGAACCGGTGCACATTGAACCAGTGCACATTGATTTGACACAGTCATCACCAGAAAGCACCAAGAAGTCTAGGGCTTCAAAAAGACTGAGGTTTGATGAACCAGGTGATGAATTCATCTTCAAACCAAGAAGACCTATTACAAGAAAGCAAGTAAGGGAAGCCGAGAAACTGCCTAGAACAGAGGTAGCTGAGGAATTGTCCAGAACAGAGGAGGCAAAGAAAATCAAGCAAAAAGACACAAATAGAACAGTCATCATATCCCAAGGAGGTAATATTATAGCTATAAGAAACCAGTTAGAAGCAGCTAGAAATGAAATTGCTAAGGTGAAGAATGCCACTAGGGAGTCAGCAGTCAGGTATGCAAATTATCGTAAAGCTGTATTGAAAGGAACTGAAAACCTAGTAAACCAGGTGGATTTAGTAGCTGATGTTTACACATGGACGGTCCCAGCTCTCAAAGAGGCCAAATTCATTAGAAAGATAAATATGCATCTTAGAGCTGAAAATAAAGCCATGAGGAAGAAAGTTGCAGACTTAAAGGCACAGCTAGGTCAGTTAGCTGCTAAATGAAGTTGTTGTTCAAAGAAAGGTGTTGTTCCGAATTTTGTTAAATTTTGCTTAGTTTTCTTGTTTTGAGGACATGTAGATCCCTACCATATGTAAAGTTGTTTTAGCAATTAAAGGTCTAAGCAGTAAATACCTCAGGGCAAATACAAGCTGTTTTAACAAATTCAGCAGTTTCGTAGTGCGCTACGAGACTGCTGAAGGTGGTGTTTTTAAAGCAAACAAACAGTTTGGTAATATGTGCGGGATTTTTTCCAAAAGGGAACACCTAAAGGATATGTAAAGATCAAATGAAGACATCCTAGCCATTCTGATCAAGACAGGTGTGCCTTCAAAAAGGTGAAATGTTTAACTCAGGTTTAAAAAAATTTCGGTTATAAAGCCACTTTATTACCGGTCATAGGGTATTGAATGAATTGCATACATGGAATTCTGGCTTGCACACTTGGCTATCGATGGAGCATCCAATTCATCTGGAAACATGGCGGTGTTCTATATTTTTGGGTTATTAAAGGGACTAAAAAGACATGCTGCTGCATATTCGAAGTGATGGGGGACCAGAACCGGAAAGCAAGGGATATTCCCTAACATCGCTGAGCAGTTAAAGCCTTCAGTATCCAAAGCCAACATGGAGCATTAACTGCTCATCTCAGCCATCTCAGCCAAACGAAAAGGAAACCAGGTGTCAAAGCTGCAAGGAGGAATCATTCTACGAAGGAGATAGAGTTAGAGTCATAATCAGATTAGAACTCTTTAGAATTTCAATTATCAGTTATTGTATTTAATAGTTTGTTACAAAGCAGATAGGTGTCATTAGTGGCAGTCATCGAGCTCCCCTCATGCTGGAGGAGGAAGCTCCAAGTAGTTAGAATTACGTTTCTATATATAGCTGAATCATCTATGTAATGAGGGTTGGATATTTGAGAAAACAGAGTATTATTTTGGCTTGTGTAAAAACTCAGTTTCAGTAATACAATTTGCTGCTTTTCTTCTCAGGATTCATACAGTGTTTCAATGCTCAAGATATGTGGTTTTGCTTTATCCTTAATGTTTTTACAGTTGTATAAATACACAATCACTCAGAATTCACTTATGCTGCTCTGATTTCCTGTGTGTATTTGTAAACTGAGGTTTTCTATGAGATGTTGTTTTGAGTATTTAAACATCACATGCCCTGACTTCTATGCATGAGCAGTGTTATAGTTTACTGAAGTATGATTAACTCCATAAGCCCAATGGAAGTCTTTGTAATGTCTGTCCAGCCAGCTTGTTTGTTAAATTCACTTTACAAGAGTTAGCCATCTTATCAATAGTCAAAATCAATAACTTTTTGAGAGAGCCCTCTCAGGCTAAGGAGGCTAAGCCTTAGTCAAAAGATTGGTCTGAAACAGTTACACAGAGTCTACCTGATCAGCAGCCTTTCAGTGCTTGATTTTGTGATAACATTTTGGTGCGTCTGCCGGGAGCCTGAAGATTACTCATTCCCGAAATTATAAGACTGAACTTCTGAAGGTAGCAGGAGCTCAGAAAGGTTTTCGAGGCTGCATTCTACCTTGGTGACTCCATTAAATCTTAAAGTTCAAAAGGTGGCTTCGAGAGGAAGATATACAAGGAGTAATCCTGACCCAAACCCACCTAGTCCTGTGGATAATCCCAACATCATCTCAAGGAGTAGACAAAGATTTTCTGATATACCAGGTACTTCAAACATTTCAAAGTCTTTGTTTCCTGAGTTTTCTAGAAGCCCTGAAGATAAAATTGTTGATGATAAAATTCAAGAAGTATTGTTGAGGTCTGAAAACGAAGAAGAACTTATTGGTATCATTTTAGATTTACAAAAAAAAGGCATTGATACTTCATCTTTAGTGTCACAAAAAGATAAAGAAGAGTTTTGGGAAATTGTTACTTCAGAATTGCTATTAGAGGAAGAGGACTTGAAACAGCTCAAAGAGCTTGACCCTTTTGAAGTTTTGCTTAAATCTAAAACTGGTTTACCTCTCCCAAATTGGAGTTCTTTTGTCAGTGGTTTACAGAGTCCCAATAGCCCTTTCCGTACTCATACTTTATCTTCTGCCTCTGCTAGTCCAAATAGTCCTCAGACAACCTCTCATACTAGTTCTGGTTCCACTAGTCATACAGTACCTGTTATCCCTGCTCCTCCTTTCATTATGGCTGTACCTGCTAGGTATGCTCCTCTAGCTCTCCCTGCTGTTTTGCATGATCTCCCTAGTAAATATGCTGCTAGAATTCCAACATGGGGAGGAGATGAAGATATTACAGCCGAGGAACATGTGGATAGATTCAATGATTTTGTTGACAGGGAAGAAGTGGATGATGAAGATGTAAAATTAAGACTGTTTGCTCAAACTTTCATTGGGGAAGTCCGAAAATGGTTTAAAGCCCTTGGAGCTGGTAGCATTCATAGTTGGGCTGAGTTTGAAGATAGCTTTCTGAGGAAATGGGGAAATAGAACCAATCCTGTTCAAGCCCTCACTGAATATAATAGTCTAAGAAGAGCTCCAGATGAAACTGTCCAAAACTTTTCTAAGAGGTTTAATAAAGTATATAATTCTATTCCAGCACACTTGAAACCTCCTGGAGCTTTGGCACAGTTAAGATACGCTGAGTCATTTGATTCAGATTTCTCTCTTTTACTCAGAGAAAGAGAGTCTGCTACTCTGGCTGACATGCAAAATGATGCAGTTAAGGTAGATGTGAATATGCTTGCTGCTAAGAAGTCAAAGATGGCAAAGACTAAGATAAAGGAAGAGGAGAAGCCTTCTACCTCTGCTCAAGAAGACAAGTTTGAAACCATGATGAAAACCATGGAAAAATTGATGGACCAATTAGCACTTGGGAACACTGCTGCTCCCCAAGCACAGCAAGAGCCTCGATTTAGAAACCCTCAATTTAGAAGGCCTCAAAATCAGCAAAGGCCAAGAGACAATAGAAATCAGCAGGCAGATCCTCCAGTGAGACCTCCTTTCCAACAAAACTTGGTGGATGAAGAAGAAGAACCTGAAGTACCTGAGGAATCTATTCATTGCTTTGGTGAGGAAGACTCAGAAATTTTCTTAACAAAGGAGGAACATGATGAGTCCAGCATGGTAAAAGCAGAAGAGGAGCCTTCAGATTTCTTAAAGGGTTATCAGCATGCCATATTTGAAATTCAGAAGCAGTACAATCTTAGAAACCGAGATGTCCCTATTACAGCAAATAAAGCACAGCCCAAGAAGAATATCTCAAAGGCAATTGAAGATAAAAAGGAAAAGTCAAAGCCGGTTGATGGTAAAGGTGATTCTCCTCTTGATAGAAAGGATATTCAAACCCCTGCTCCTCCTAAAGAAGTTGAAAAGTCTACCTCTGTTTTTAACATTGAAAATGAGATTGCAAAAATTAAAATATCAGTCCCTTTCAATGAAATTCTCAAGGTAGACAAATATAGAAGCAAGATTGTTGAAATGCTTAATTCTCCACCAGGAGGGGCTGATATTCTAAATGTGCAAGAGGATAATCCTATTATCTGTTTAGGTCCAAGACTTGAGGATGAACAAAATGATGAGTTTCCCCCTTTTTACATAAGCATTAATATTCATGATATGACTCTACATAATGCTATGCTGGATTCAGGGGCATCACATAATCTCATGCCTAAGGTAATCATGGAAAGACTGGGATTAGAAGTAACTAGACCATACAAGGACTTATTTTCATTTGATTCAAAGAGAGTTCATTGCATTGGTTTAATAAAAGATGTTGTTGTGGCACTCACACAAATCCCAGCAAAAACAACTGTCATGGACATTGTTGTTGCAGACATTCCACCTAAGTTTGGGATGCTTCTTTCAAGGTCATGGGCAGCAAAAATCAAGGGTACCATGCAAATGGATCTGACATATGCTACCATCCCAGTGTTTGGTGAGCAAAGGAGGTTGTATCGTGAAACAAGGATGGCATATATGGTAAGCAGCAAAGACAAGCCTCAGAATTTTCCTATTTACTCATGTGATACAGGTCTTGGATCAGCTATCCTTTTCAATGAATCAGTTGGTAAAGAGTCACAAGATGAACATGCAGAAAATCAGTGTCAAGAGGTACAGCAAAGAGATGAAAGAGACATCACTGGTTGCTGGTCCCTATACTTTGATGGAGCAGCAGGAAAAGAAGGGGCAGGAGCTGGAATTTGGATCACTAGTCCAACTGAAGAAAGTAAGTTTCTGTCATACAAACTAAACTTTGATTGTACCAATAACATGGCTGAGTACGAATCTCTGGTGTTAGGCCTGGAAACCTTGATAGAATTGAAGGCAAAGAATATTGCTGTTTGTGGAGATTCCGAATTGATTATTAAGCAGGTACAAGGTGCATATCAAACAAAGGATGCAAGGATGAGAGCCTACAGAAATTTAGTGTTGGAATTGTTGGAAAAATTTCAATCCTATACCTTCAGTATAAAAACCAGAGATCAAAATTCTATTGCAGATTCTCTTGCTGTTTCTGCAAGTCTTTTTATTATTCCCAAACATTCTTCTGATAGCTATGAAGTGAAGGTTCGCCATAGACCAGTCATCCCAGATAATATCCTAAACTGGCAAGTCTTTGAAGATGATCAGCAGGTAAGAAATTTCCTTGAGTTGAAAGAAGAGTTTGAGCATAATCAAATAGATCAGCAGAATATGTTAACAGAGACAAGGGAAAATTCTGAAGTGTTGCAGCTACAAAACAACCTAATTCCTAAAGGCCTTATTCCACTTGAAAAGTTATTTGATCAAAATGATGTGTTTAAAGCACCAAGATTGCAAGCCAATGAAGAGGAAATAGAAAGCTGTAATTTAGGTGACTCAGTTGTGCCCAAATTAGTCAAGATTTCAAAGTTCCTATCAGCTGATATGAAAGTCAAATATGTTGAAATGATGAAGAAGTTTATTGATGTTTTCGCATGGAGCTATGCTGATTTGAAACAGTATGATTCTTCAATCATACAACATACCATCCCAATTAAGCAAAATGAGAAGCCTTTTAAGCAGAAATTAAGGAGGATTAATCCTCTTCTGATGCCACTAATTGAAAAAGAAGTGAAAAAGCTTTTTGATGCCAAAATAATTGTTCCAATCAGATTCTCAAATTGGCTTGCTAACTTGGTACCAGTCAGGAAAAAGAATGGGGAGATTAGAATTTGTATAGACTTCAGGAACTTAAACAAAGCTTCACTGAAAGATAATTACCCCCTCCCCAAAATGGATTTCATTTTGCAAAATATTGTTGGTTCACAAAGAATGTCTATGCTTGATGGCTTCTCAGGGTATAATCAGATCCTTGTTCATCCAGATGATCAGGAGAAGACAACTTTCACTACACCATGGGGCACATTTATGTATGCAAAAATGCCCTTTGGCCTCATGAATGCAGGAGCAACTTTCCAGAGGGCTATGGACATTGCTTTCGCTGAAGAAAAAGATAAATCAGTGGTGGTATATCTTGATGATATCACAGTCTTTTCAAAGAAGGAAGAAGACCACTTAAAGCACCTTGAAAGGATCCTACTAAAGTGTAGGAGGTTTGGTATTTCTTTAAACCCAACCAAAAGTATTTTTGCTTTAACTTCTGGCAAATTGCTTGGACATATTATTTCTGAAGAGGGAATTAGGATTGATCCTAATAGAGTTAGTGCAATTCAAAGGTTAGATTTACCAAGGAGTAAGAAAGAGATTCAATCCTTTCTTGGAAAGGTTAATTTTGTTAGAAGGTTCATTCCTAACTTTGCTGAAGTGGTCAAAAATATAACAAAAATGTTAAGGAAAGGAGCAGATTTTAAATGGACAGCTGAAGCAAAGAAATCATTTGAAGAGATCAAAAAGGCACTCACTCAAGCACCAGTCCTCATCAGCCCGGATTTTACCAAGGAGTTTCTGATCTTCACATTTGCTTCTGAAGATACAATTGCTGGAGTTTTATTGCAAAAAGGAAGTCAAGGTATTGAACAACCCATTTCTTTCTTTAGCAAGACATTGGCTAATGCTGAATTGAAATATAATATCTTAGAAAAGCAAGCATATGCATTGGTGAAAGCAATTAAGGATTTCAGAATTTATGTGTTGCACTCTCATATTGTTGCATACGTGCCAAATGCTGTTATAAAAGATATTCTTACACAAGCTGACCCAGATGGAAAAAGAGGAAAATGGATAGCAAAGCTGTTGGAATATGACATTGAAATTAAGCCCACTAAGTTGGTAAAAGGTCAAGGCTTAGCAAAATTGTTGACTCAGTCAAATCTGGACTGCATTGGTATCAATTTTAGCACAGAAATCTCAGAAATTTCTGAGAATGAAGAAGAATTGGTCCAAATCAATGAAATTTTTTTGATCTCAGAGTGGTATAAGGATGTAGCATTTGTCTTGCAGCACAATAGAGCCCCTGATAACCTTTCAAAATCTAAAGCTCGGTTCACCAAGTTGAAATCTCTCAGATATTTTGTATATGATCAAAATTTATTTTGGAAGGATGCAGGAGGAATATTATTAAATTGTCTCATTGAAGAAGAAGCTGATAAAGTAATTGATGAATTTCATAAAGGGGATTGTGGAGGCCATCACTATTGGAAAGCCACTGCAAACAAAATTTTGAGAGCTGGATATTTTTGGCCAACTATGTTCAGAGATATTTATAAAAAGATAGCAACATGCCATGAATGTCAAGTATTTGAAGGAAAGAGAAAGCTCATGCCAATGCCATTGGTTCCTATTTATGTTGAAGCACCTTTCCAGCAGTGGGGATTAGATTTTATAGGGGAATTCCATCCTCCTTCATCAGGACAGCATCGCTAGATTCTCACAGCCACCGATTATTTTACAAAGTGGATAGAGGCAATACCTACCAGGCAAGCAAATGATTCAGTAATAATTTCCTTTTTAGAAAATACCATCTTATCAAGGTTTGGTTGCCCAATCAAGATTATCATAGACAATGCCCAAGCTTTTAAGTCTAAAAGAATGATAAATTTTTGTCATCAATACCACATTTCCCTTGGTCATTCCACTGCTTATTATCCACAGGAAAATGGTTTAGCTGAAAGTTCAAACAAGAGTCTTGTGAGAATTATTAAGAAGCTGCTGCAAGAAAATAAAAAGGCTTGGCATTTGAAACTAAAGTATGCCTTGTGGGCTGACCGGATTTGCACAAAGAGGTCCATTGGAACATCACCATATGAACTTGTGTATGGAGCAGAGGCTATATTCCCAACATCTCTCGGGGTACCAGTAATGAAGCTGATTCAAGGATTAGAAGAGGAACCAAATGCTATACAGCGAAGGATCAATCAGCTAATAGCTTTGCAGGAGAAAAGAAGTGAGGTGTTTGAAAGTCATCAACAAAACCAGAATAGGGTCAAGAGAGCATTTGACAAGAAGATCAAAGAGGTCACTTTTCAGATTCATGATAAAGTCCTGAAATGGGAAGCCAGAATTGAAGAGAAAGGTAAACATGGGAAATTTGAAAATTTGTGGAAAGGGCCATATCAAATTTCTGCTTTTCATGGAAATAATACCTACATTCTGCAGGAGGTTAATGGAACACCATATGCTGGAGGACCTGTTAATGGCAGGTTCTTAAAGCATTACAGTTAATGAATTTCTGCCAAGTATCTCACTAGCATTGTATATAACCGTTTTATGAGTCTTTCCTGTTGAAAATAACTGACAAGCTGAACAGAAAAGCTTAAGCCCGAGGTGAAGGCCCACAAAGCTAGAAAGGAATGCTTGTCAACTCTGTGTGTGTTTTTGAGAAATTGAACAAAGCACTGGACCTACGAGTTCTTAGTGTACTACAGGAGCACACTATCCCAAGTGGAGCCACTGTTATCACTTAGAACTATAAAAATTTGCATGTAATCCTTTGTCCTAAGTTCAATGTCAAAAGTTGGTGTCAAATTGTTTTTGTTTTATGTTTCTTACTTAGGGTTGGAGCTTTAAAGGTGTTTAATTTAAATTATACTCTAATCCTATTGGTCGTCCTCCACCATCATGGTTTCATAAGCCATGTCTTGTCATATCCTAGTCACCGGCTCTTTCCGTGATTTCGCAGCGCAGTCTCTTATTGGTCAGTTTCGCAGCATAATCATTGTTCAGCCATTCCGCAGTGCGTCATCATTAAGCCGTTTCACAGCGCGTTATGAGAATTCAAAACTAACCGCGCTGTGAAATCGCAGATTCGTGCGTTTGGCAACGAATTTTTCCCAAAGTGTCAAGTCTGTTGATGAGTCATCAATTCCGTCCTCTCATGTTAGTCATTAACCACAATTCCACCAATAGATTTGTAGACATGCACAGGAATATCATTCAAATGGATTTTACCATGCATGGATCTTTATGATGATCGTAAACGATGCATAAGTGACCAGCTTGTGTGATGATGTATTTGAGTTTTCAAGCGAGCCTGATTACAAGCGAGGCCGAGTCAAAGAGAATTGAATCACCATTTTAACTGAAGTTGTTGGTCATTGTCTGTGCAAAGATTTCAAAAGAAAAATGGAGAGGAAAGAACATAGATCTGGAAGATGTCAGAGAACAGAACCTGAAGGTTTAGACCTCGCATTAAGAGATGAAGGCGTGAAGAAAGCATTCAAAGATGCTGGGTGTTGGAATTTCTGTAAGAAGCTGCAAGGTGGCCATGCTCAGGTAACAAAAGATTTTGCTTTAAACTTCACCGGTTTAAATTCTAAAATAGCTATGTTGGAAGTTCAAGTGTCTCCGGAGGCAATAGCTGCTGTAACTGAGATCCCAAGAGGGGGGCAAGAATGGTTTAAGAATTTTAAGTTCGATATGAATCCATGCAAAGAGGTTTTAAAAGAGGCATATGTGAATGAAGACCTAACAAAAGCAGTGCCTAGAAACTATGTCAAGGAGCATTATGCCCTTCTTCTCACCTGTATTCAGAAGTACTTGACCTGTGAGGGAAGATACAATAAGGTCTACTCTTATCACTTCAAGTTGTTGTTACATTTTACTGGTAAAGCATCCATAGACATTCCCTTTTACTTGTTTCGCAGTCTGAGCAAAATGTGTGACAAAGTGCAATTAAGAAAGGAAGACTGTGAAACATCTTTGTTTCACCATGGTTTGGTTAAATTGTTAGTTTTGGATGGTCTCCAGAAAATAGGTAGAGACTGGAACTCGTTCATTTTCATGGCTGGTTTCCAAAGTAAAACAGGTCTTACTCCACAACCAGTTAAAGAAAAAGAACAATCAGTCAAAGAACTCACGATAGCTAAGCTTCAAAAGGAGGCAAAGGATAAAAAGCAAGCCAAGTCACAGTTGAGAAAGTCAGTGAAGCCACTGATCATTAAAGAACAACCTCAGCCATCAGCAAAAGAAGAAGCTCAGCATAAGAAGACTGTACCCGGACCAAGTGGATCTGAAACAGTGTCAAGAGTTAGGACAAGGAGCCAAATAAGTAAAGAAAAGGGTAAAGCCTTAGCTGTTGAAGAGAGCCTGGTATCTAAGGCAAGCTTGAGTGATTTGTTGGAGGCCATTGAGTTTGAGAAAATTGAACCGGTGCACATTGAACCAGTGCACATTGATTTGACACAGTCATCACCAGAAAGCACCAAGAAGTCTAGGGCTTCAAAAAGACTGAGGTTTGATGAACCAGGTGATGAATTCATCTTCAAACCAAGAAGACCTATTACAAGAAAGCAAGTAAGGGAAGCCGAGAAACTGCCTAGAACAGAGGTAGCTGAGGAATTGTCCAGAACAGAGGAGGCAGAGAAAATCAAGCAAAAAGACACAAATAGAACAGTCATCATATCCCAAGGAGGTAATATTATAGCTATAAGAAACTAGTTAGAAGCAGCTAGAAATGAAATTGCTAAGGTGAAGAATGCCACTAGGGAGTCTGCAGTCAGGTATGCAAATTATCGTAAAGCTGTATTGAAAGGAAGTGAAAACCTAGTAAACCAGGTGGATTCAGTAGCTGATGTTTACACATGGACGGTCCCAGCTCTCAAAGAGGCCAAATTCATCAGAAAGATAAATATGCATCTTAGAGCTGAAAATAAAGCCATGAGGAAGAAAGTTGCAGACTTAAAGGCACAGCTAGGTCAGTTAGCTGCTAAATGAAGTTGCTGTTCAAAGAAAGGTGTTGTTCCGAATTTTGTTAAATTTTGCTTAGTTTTCTTGTTTTGAGGACATGTAGATCCCTGCCATATGTAAAGGTGTTTTAGCAATTAAAGGTCTAAGCAGTAAATACCTCAGGGCAAATACAAGCTGTTTTAACAAATTCAGCAGTTTCGTAGCGCGCTACGAAACTGCTGAAGGTGGTGTTTTTAAAGCAAACAAACAGTTTGGTAATATGTGCGGGATTTTTTCCAAAAGGGAACACCTAAAGGATATGTAAAGATCAAATGAAGACATCCTAGCCATTCTGATCAAGACAGGTGTGCCTTCAAAAAGGTGAAATGTTTAACTCAGGTTTAAAATTTTTTCGGTTATAAAGCCACTTTATTACCGGTCATAGGGTATTGAATGAATTGCATACATGGAATTTTGGCTTGCACACTTGGCTATCGATGGAGCATCCGATTCATCTGGAAACATGGCGGTGTTCTATATTTTTGGGTTATTAAAGGGACTAAAAAGACATGCTGCTGCATATTCGAAGTGATGGGGGACCAGAACCAGAAAGCAAGGGATATTCCCTAACATCGCTGAGCAGTTAAAGCCTTCAGTATCCAAAGCCAACATGGAGCATTAACTGCTCATCTCAGCCATCTCAGCCAAACGAAAAGGAAACCAGGTGTCAAAGCTGCAAGGACGAATCATTCTACGAAGGAGATAGAGTTAGAGTCATAATCAGATTAGAACTCTTTAGAATTTCAATTATCAGTTATTGTATTTAATAGTTTGTTACAAAGCAGATAGGTGTCATTAGTGGCAGTCATCGAGCTCCCCTCATGCTGGAGGAGGAAGCTCCAAGTAGTTAAAATTACGTTTCTATATATAGCTGAATCATCTATGTAATGAGGGTTGGATATTTGAGAAAACAGAGTATTATTTTGGCTTGTGTAAAAACTCAGTTTCAGTAATACAATTTGCTGCTTTTCTTCTCAGGATTCATACAGTGTTTCAATGCTCAAGATATGTGGTTTTGCTTTATCCTTAATGTTTTTACAGTTGTATAAATACACAATCACTCAGAATTCACTTATGCTGCTCTGATTTCCTGTGTGTATTTGTAAACTGAGGTTTTCTATGAGATGTTGTTTTGAGTATTTAAACATCACATGCCCTGACTTCTATGCATGAGAAGTGTTATAGTTTATTGAAGTATGATTAACTCCATAAGCCCAATGGAAGTCTTTGTAATGTCTGTCCAGCCAGCTTGTTTGTTAAATTCACTTTACAAAAGTTAGCCATCTTATCAATAGTCAAAATCAATAACTTTTTGAGAGAGCCCTCTCAGGCTAAGGAGGCTAAGCCTTAGTCAAAAGATTGGTCTGAAACAGTTACACAGAGTCTACCTGATCAGCAGCCTTTCAGTGCTTGATTTTGTGATAACAGACGAGATCATCCTGTAGAGGAGGGAAATTAGAGACTGAGACTAGGGGGTGTTCCTATTAGCGGAGACTTGGCTTTAGATGTCAAGAGCCTAAGGAGGAGATTGAGCATGAGGACACGCAGGATGGTGAGGGGCACATCGATATACCTGGTGTGCTGCAGGAGTCACCATTTTTGGAGACCTCTTTGATATTTGCAGTTGACACCTTGGTTGAGGGAGTAGATCATACACTCAGAGGGCCATTTATTGATGATATGGTGATAGTTGATAAGGTACCCAGTGTTGTGACTGAGGTTCTAGCGGATGGCCTCCAGCAGTAGCTTGATGAAGTGCTTGGAGGCATACAGGTCGTTGACGAGTTATTCGAAGAGATGGAGGGGTCCAGAGCAGTGACCCAGTTTACAGATGATAATCACCCTCCACAGTTTCATCAGTTTCGTCTCGACCTTCTAGCGTTGAGAAAGAAGGCCATGACAGTGCGAGAGGCCATTATGTAGCAGAATGAGGAGCTAGAGGGCATGAGAGTAGTTTGTGCCAAATCAATGGCCAAACTAATTTGCATTGGGGAATGGTTGGGTTCCCTAATGGTTCAGTTGGAGTGCACATTGGAGCGACGGGGTAGCCCTACTCAGACATACATAGATGATGCTGGTAGCACTAGTAGGTTACCACTGCACATTGGAGAGGGAGAGGCAAAGTCACCTCGATAGATTGTATGCATTGAACAAGATGGTGATATGAGGCCACATGAGCTGCACAGGGTGCAACCTTTGTAGGATGGAGGATTAGTCTCGTGTATAGGAGTTCATGCTCTTGATCCTTCCATTGGGGTTGGATGGCAAGAGATTTTGCATTGGTGCTTGATGGAGTGGGCTAGGCATATGGAGTTGGTCATAGGTCAAGGTGAGAGTGAGTAGCCACGTTCAGGGATCAGAGATACTGGAGGCCCAGGTTAGCATTCGGATCTAGGTGGTACTACCTACCACTTACTAGATATGCAGATTGACTACAAAATTAGTGGTATATTTGAATCCATTAAGGGAGTCTCAGTCAGTGCCAATGGCCGCTCAGTTTGTGAGGGGACTTCCTAGGTTTTTTTGGTGTGATGGTCATACATTGGATATCACGATGATCAACATACTCTAGCAGGAGTCTCTTGGACGTGGCATTGGCAGGCCACAAGATCGTACCTTGTTTGGGGCGAAGGACTCTCTGCAGTTAGTTGGGACTTAGCAGTCATTGAGGAGAAGCACAGTGATGGCATTTCCATTGGTACATAAGGGGATTCTCCTCTTGTGTCTCTCAGGTAGGATTTGGAGCAAGGCCCATACATTAGAGGGTATGGCGATATGACAGTTAAGGAGGTCATACCGGTAGGGTGCAAGTCGATGTGTACTATCTCAGTTTCAAATCTTGTCATTCAGTGGCATGTAGCAACATTTAACATTGAGAAGTGGTTTTTCGACGAACACGTAGATGCATGGCGGTGTTTTGTGGTGCGTGAGTTTACACCATAGAATGTGAGGAGGTATACCATTGGATGCAGCTCACCCCATATGGATGGGCACACTATTGAGCATCTGGAGACATTGTGCTCAGCAGAGTTAGGTATTCGATCGAGTTATCAGCAGGACCAAGACAGAGAGGGGGGCATCCATGGGATTAGTTTTCCATTTCCATGCAAACTCTTGTTCATACTCGTGGGGACTTACATACTTATTGCTCTCCAACATGGCTTACATTTGTTGAGCATTGGGTTGTTACCCCATGATGCCCTCAGTACAGGTAGCAAGACATGGGAGGCTCACCCTAGACAGTTGGATGAGACACAATGTTTCATGGGTAGGAGGGAGATGCTCCAGTTGATGCATTTGGTGGGTGCATGAGCTGAAAGATAACGACTTAGGGATAGTGTGTTCTACTACTAAGGTAGCATATGTTCCACCCCTAGGCTCACACTTGGGGAGGTGATTGCTAGGGAGATGCATGATACACTTTTGGTGAGGCAATCTGAGGTGCTACATATGCATGAGGGATAGTGGATGGTAGACTTCATTTATAGGAGGCTATCTAGACTCCTAACAGCGTTCGGGTGCATCATCAGGAGTTGGGATAACAAATTTCATTGTGCGGTTTGGAAGGAGTAGGGTAGATTAGCATGCATGGGACAGAGTCCTGATACTAGACATCCACCTATGGGATACGTACAAGGGTCAGAGATGAGGGATATGTGGGTTCTAGTAGGTAGCAGTGCTAGGCAATGAAAAACCTTAAGGAATGGGAGTTACGAGCTCCTAGTATGGTTGGGGGATCCAGGGATTCGGTTTGCGAGTGGATCACTCCACTTCTCAATGGGAAGGGTTACAATGGAGGTTGATCCAAATCTTTCTCAGACTGACACATGGGAAGTCACTAAGGCCTTCATTATATGGTGAGGCAAGATGCTTCTCAGGATTGATGCTAGATGTGGAGTGGTGGACTCGAGCATCACAGATTTTCCTGGCAGGTTGGTCCTAGCTCTAGTCAAGATAGATATAGTGGTCGAGTGTTATTGGAGTGGAGGGTTCGATAAGATCATGTATAGCAATCAGGAATGATCGAGGTGTCACAGTGTTAGTAGGGTAGGTCCCTTTTGCAACGGGCAGGGGATTCAGGCATAGGAGGGCTTAACAATTCAACTACCCATAGAGGTGAGCTGGTTCCTATAAGGGAAGGTCATCAAAATATTCCATTGGGTTTTAGTGATTCGTTGATGGTGTAGGTAACTTCACCAGTGTGACAAGGTGATCAACAGGAGGATATTAGGGGAATATTAGGAAGACGAGGGTTCAATCCCACTAGGATTGGATTGCATCTTCAGAAGTCTACTCCTGAAGCACACGAGAGGGACTATTTGATAGAAAAATTTCACGAGGAGATGATCAGGATATTATACTGTCACGATGCTCTACTTAGTGGCGATA
Organism: Pinus tabuliformis; assembly: GCA_031772625.1. Classification (NCBI taxonomy): domain Eukaryota; kingdom Viridiplantae; phylum Streptophyta; class Pinopsida; order Pinales; family Pinaceae; genus Pinus; species Pinus tabuliformis. Next base: position 804,783,301 of record CM062818.1, on the reverse strand, counting down.
TGAAAAGGTCGTCTAGTGCTTATGATGAGTTGGACAACAAGTGGAGTAATGGATACCTCATGTAGATCAGGATGGCTTGGGATCCTGGCAGGATAGGGTAGAGATTAGGGATAGTTGGGTGGTACATTTAGGACCCCAATATTGTGTGTAGAGACTTTTAGGGTCAACTGAATGAGAGAGTGCTTGTTTAGGCATTGCTTGAGGACAAGCAATTTTGGCTGGGGAGGGTTGTAATGTCCCCAGTTAAATTAATTTTGCTAAGAATAATTTCCATTTTTTCCATTGGGTGTTGGGAAATATTTTGGCAGGTAAACTTAGGAAAAGTGGCTGGAGGGAGTCTCCGCTTAATTTTTGGAGATATGGAAGCCACCAACATTGGAGAAAAGGACAAATTAAATTGGTAGTGGGATGTAAGGGGCCACCCAAAAAGGGGAAATAAAACCCCTTAGGAAAATCGAGCTAGGGAGGAGGAGGTCAAATTTGCGGGGCCCACAAGGAGAGAAAGGGGGCAACAAAGATAAATAGAAGGAAGAGACATCATTTTGGGGGATTTTGACATTTTGATAACTGATTGTCACTCTAGCTGTTTAGTTGAGTTACAAGTTCTTCTTAGCACAAGAGCTTCCCAAGGAGTGAAGCTCAACCTTTCTTTAGGGGACTTCGAGTGCCACCCTAGGAAGGATTTTCTCTTTCTTTGGAGGTTGGGAGAGGGACATCACATAGGTACACACTATTCTGGCTCAGCTAGGATGTAGAGGGAGAGGCCACATAGTCAAGGAGAATTGGTGCCGGAAATTGGAGTCTTTATTGCTACAGGGGTGTTCTTGGTTATATTCCAGCCAAAGGAGGGAGGTTTTGGGAGGAAAAAATGGATTCCCTCGCTGTTGTACGAATTGTTGAAGCTTGCTACGGTGTTATCCCTCACAGGCCTCTGAATTATTCTTGTGTGATTGTTGTGTGGGATGTTAGTTGCAAGATTTAGGGGTTGTGGTGCTAGGATTTCATTTAGAGGGAGATTGTGGGGAGTTTGATAACATTTTGGAGTAGCAATTCATCATTTTCTGCTACAGGTGGAGCGTTTTGGTATTTGAGGAGGGTCAAGCTATTTGGGGTCGAATTTGTAGGGTAAAAACGAGAGCAAGCCCTTTCTAGGTTTTTTTGGGTTTCTGACAAGGATCACAACCCTAAATTTATAGAATTTTTTGGGTAGTTTTGAGGTATCAAATCAAGGTGCCAAGTTAGCTAGAAATGTAGAAAAACTAGGCTAGCGCAAATTTCTGGATGAACAAACTATTCCAGCAGTTGGGTATTAAGAGATTGATCACATGGGGCTTGTAGCTTGCCTTGAGCAAGCCCATGTGCACTGCTTCCAATTTATTGTACTCTAGTAGTTTACTTATAATAAAATTGACCATTTTGGTGTTGTGGAGCATTTTTCTGTTCATGGGTGTTTGCTGAAATTTATTGTGTTGTTATTTCTGTGCATGCCTCTAATTATCTTTGTAAAATTTCTATTTAGAATATTACATACAATTAAAGAAGTGTTCTCGTAAAGGCTAGAAAATGTTTGCGTTTTGAGTTGAAGATTTGTCTCATAGTAAATAGAAGTTACCTTTAGAAGATTATCATTAGAGAAAATTTCAACCTAAAAGTGCCCATGAAATTTTCATTTAATTTCCATGTCATAATATGTAAACCAATCAATTTTTTTTAAATTTAAAAAGAGGTACATGTAAATATTTTGGAGGGAAAACAAGAAAAACTATTTTTTTTTTAAATTGTATTTTTGGTTTATCTGCTTATATGTTTACTCAAATTTCAAGTGTAGACACTCATTGGATGCATAATTAAATTTCGCATCCAATGAGTACACTTTATGCATATTTTTGAGAACATACAAATTGATAAAAATTGAAGATACATTCAAAAAGTGCGTTCATCACGTTTTTTTAATGTATCTTCAATTTTAATCAATGTGGGTCTTCTAAAAGGTATGCGTAATGGGTATGCATTGGATGTGGAATTTATGTTTGCATCCAACGAGTGCCTACACTTGAAATTTGAGTTAAGCTATAAGGAGATAAGCCAAAAATAGAATTAAAAAAAAAAAATAGTTTTCTTCTATTCCCTCCAAAATTCTTCTCTTATTTTAATATTTTTACTATTATTTTATTATTTTTCCTTAGGAGGCCACTATTAGGCTAAAATTTCCTCTAATACCTACTTTGACGCAACATAAAGATGTCTTTCCTGAAGAGATATCAGGACTTCCTCCAAGGAGAAATATATATTTCACTATTGATCTCCTTCATAGAGTAGTTTTAGTATCCAAAGCTCCATATAGAAAGAGTATTCATGAGCTAATGGAGTTAAAAATTAAATTACAAGAGCTATTGGATAAAAAGTACATAAGGCCTAGTGTGTCTCCTTGGGTGCACCAATTTTATTTGTCAAGAAGAAACATGGGACACTCAGGGTTTATATTAACTATAAACAACTCAATAAAATGACTATTAAAAAGAAATATCCTTTACCTGAGATAGATGATTTGTTTGCCCAAGTCCAAGGAGCTTCAATATTTAAAAAAAATGATCTAAGGTCTGGATATCATCAGATTAGGATCAAGGATTAATATATACATGAAACAACGTTCATAACAAGATATGGACACTATGAATTTGTGATGTTGCAATTTGGACTCACTAAGGCACTAACCACCTTCATATGCCTGATGAATATTGTGTTGAGTCTTTTTATTGATATATTTGTCATTGTATTTATAGATGATGTTCTAGTTTACTCCAAAAGAAATAAGGAACACAATCAACAATTATAGATTATTATTCAAATACTTAGAGAGAATGAGTTATATGTTAAGTTTATCAAGTTCTCATTTTACTAGGAATAGATTCAGTGTTTGGGACATATAGCTTCTAAGGAAGGGATTGTTATGGATCCAGAGAAGCTATTACTGATTGGACAGTACCTAAAGACATAGTTAATGTTAGAATATTTATGGGAATTACAGATTATTACAAAACATTTTAAGAAGCCTTATTTAAGTTGGCATACCCAATTACTTCTTTACAAAAGAAGGGGACAAAATTTGAATGGAGTCGGAAGTGCCAGAATAGTTTTAAATAACTAAAACAATTACTAACCACGGCTCCAATCCTAAAGCTAGTTGATCCTAATAAATATTTTGTTGTATACACATATTCTTGTAAAGAAGGATCGGGAGGTGTTTTAATGCAAACGGGTCATGTAATTAACTATGAATCTAGAAAACTAAAGGATCATGAAAATAATTATGACACGCGTGGCCTAGAACTAGTAGCCATCATACACGCTTTAAAAATGTGAAGACATTATCTGATAGGAAGAAAATTTCAGCTAAGGACAAGCAATGTCGGCCTCAAATATATTTTTGACCAACAAAATATGAATGCTAGACAAGCTATATGGTTGGAATTTCTTAGTGAATATGATTTTGAAATCATACACATTACAGGAAAAGGAAATAAGATTGTTGATCCTTTGAGAAGAAAGTTAAATAAAATCTACACAATTTCAGCAATAAGTTGGCAAACAAATTTGATAGAAAAGATAAAAACAACAACATATTTTGATGGGGATTACATGCAAATTGAAAGGAAAATGTAGAAAACTAAAATGTTAGGTGGAGAATAAACTAATAATTTAGTGAATAATTAATATTTTTTGTTGTTTAAAGGAAGCATTTACTTGCCTAATTATCCAAAGTTGAAAACATTTGGTTTAGATGAATTACATAAGAAAACAATATCTAGTTCCCCGGATGCGGGTGTCTTCGAGCTAATCCATGGGAGGCCACATGGCGGGCATGGGCCGACACGTGAGGAAAGCGAGCCTTTATTGCCTCAAGCCGCCGATCCTTCAGCAAGCGAGAGGCATAAAGGAGGTTTTAATGGCGCTGCGGGAGGTGATGGCAGTCCAGCCAGACGCAGTTAATGGAGGTCTTTTCAGATGGAATGTGCAGGAGCTTAAATATGCTGATTCGGTGGGTAAGGGAGCTCAGAGTGATTGGCATAATTATCAGAATCCTGAGAGTCAATATCTCGTCTTGGTATTTGGAGGTTCGGGTAAGGTCCGCGCCATTCTGGTGCTGTCTGGGCTCTGTATTCGTTCAGTCTACGCCGGTTCATACCCAATTTGGGTGCTGCAATATAAGGGAAGGGGGCATAGCCACTGTCGGCCCTTCGCTGCTCAGGCTCAGGAAGCAGAATTGGAGGATTCCATGGTGCGGCCGAGAGAGAGGATACCTAGCCGAAGAGGCCCACGAAGGGGGGAATCCTCTCGTCCTCCTGCAGCTGATGTTCATCATCATTGCTGCTGTTGCTATTGTTATCGGAGGGCGGGAGTCACCCAAATCCCAGCTGGTCAATTCATGGAACTGGGAAGCTCCGTCGAGGGTGAGCCAATTCTCCCAGCATTTGGCTCAGTCACCTTCACGCTGGGCAGCTCCAGAGACACTGCAGGTGTCAATGCCCACATCTCTGTGCTTTTTACAAAAACCCCTGAGGAAGATGAGGATAGCTCGTCACTGGTTCTGGCGGAGGACAATTCAGCAAAGGAAAAAGGTAAACGCCCAATGGGGGAGTCTTCCAACGCAGCGAGCCATTCTGAAGGAGAGCTGCCTCATCCCCCCGCCCAACTTCAACAGCCCGAAATGTCATCTACTACGCAGAACCCCATGGCCATGTGGGAAGGAGTTCCAGATGGGCAGGGTTGGAGCAGAATCGTGGAAGAAGAACCAGAAGAGTAGTCCTCAGCGGCTCCCCTTCGTTTTTGCTTCCTTCTCTCAAGTTGGGGTTTGGTTACTGGCTAATTTCAAGTTTTCAATGTGCATCTTAGTCTATTCTCTTTACATCTGTAAGTCCGGCTCGCGGCTACCTCAGTTGCACTGGGTCCAGAGTCTAATGTCGGGTCTTAGCTATATGTCTTTACCTGTATCGTGTCGGTTTACGGTAATGTCACCAGTTTTTTCAGTTTGTCTGTACTCCGCGTCTCTTCTGGTTTGCCCCTGCGCGGGCCATTTTGTAGTCATGGTAGAAAATCACATAGTCATGTTTTGTCAAGCTCTCTGGAATAGGTGCCCTGCGAGGCAAAAATTCAAGTTTGCTATCACCACCCAAGGAGCCATAGGTGGCCCTCGGCAGCTTGTCTGTTTGATGTAAATGTTTTACTGTAAATATTAATACAAAGTAGTTAGATTTGCCGAGAAAAAAAGAAGAAGAAGAAAACAATATCTAGTTATCTTGGGTATCAAAGACTAATAATTGTGCTAAGGAAGGATTATTATTGGTCTAACATGAAAAGGGATACAATAGAACAAGTGGCTAGGTGCTTAGAGTTCCAACAAGTGAAGGATTCCCATCAACACCCAACAAGGTTGTTGCAACCTTTGCCTATTCTAGAATGGAAATGGGAAACCATATCCATGGATTTTATTACTAGTTTACCAAGGACTAGGAGGCAACATGACTCTATCATGGTATTGGTAGATAAGATAAAAAAGTTGCACACTTTATTCTTATTAAATATACCATTAAGGCTATTAATATAACATAAATTTTCATGAAAGAGATATTTAGACTTCACAGTATGCCCAAAATTGTGATTTCAAAATGTAATGCCAAATTCACCTCAAAATTTTGGAAGGGATTGTTTGAAGGTATGGGGACAAAGTTAAACTTTATAACATCCTATAATCCTCAAATAGATGGTCAAGCAGAAAGTACTAACCAGATATTAAAAAATATGTTAAAGATGTATGTTATGGACAGACCAAGTAAGTGGGAAGATTATCTTGACTTAGCTGAGTTTGCCTATAACAATGGGTACCCGACTTCTTTGAATATGATTCCCTTTGAGGTAATGTATGGAAGAAGTTGAAAAGTACCTCTAATATGGGATCATCCTGAAGATCAGTTAGAATTGGGACTAGATATCTTAAAGGAAATGGAGAAAGTGGTTAAATAGGTCAAATAAAATTTAAAAACAACACAAGATTGAAAAAAGAATTATGAGAATTTGAAAAGAGCTCAAAAGGAATTCAATATGGGAAATCATGTGTATTTAAAAGTGAAACCAAAGAAAAGAACACTTAGACTTGGAAATTGTGCCAAATTATCATCTAGGCATTATGAAAATTTTGAAGTGTTAGCCATAATTGGACTAGTTTCTTATCAAATTTCCCTTCCAGCAAATACAAAAGTTCACAATGTTTTTCATTTATCTTTATTAAACAGATACATACATGACCCAACTCATATAATTTATTGGAATGTTGTACAGGTGGAACTAGAGGGAGAGTTCTTGACAAAACCACTATGTATTGTAAACTGGAGAGTATTCATTCTTGTCAGACCAGGCAATAACTCCTCAGAATCAATTCGTTATATTCATTCAGGTTGGTCTTTATTATATACATGAGGGAGAGACTGTTCATTTCATCTCCTGGTGACTCTTCATATTTTCCATTATTTATTTACATCAATTACACTTATTCACCCAATCTTGATGATTAGGTGTCAACATTCCCCCCCTTAATCTGAAGGGATGTTGGTGAGTCCGAGCATCGTTCTAAATCATTCAAGCTTTTCTCTTCCAAGCACTTTCGTGAAGATGTCTACAATTTGCTCATTAGTGGAACAATGGCAGAGATGGATTGTTTTGGCCTCAACATGATGTTGAATCAAATGATATTTAGTATTGGTGTGCTTCGTTCGGTCATGGAACTTTGGTTTCTTGGCAAAACTTATTGCTGAGGTATTGTCAATCATGAGTGGAGTCGATTGAACTTGTTTTTCCTACAAATATTCAAGAATTTTCCTGAGCCACACAATTTATTTTGTTGCCTCAACTGCTGCCACATATTCTGCTTCTGTTGTGGAATCTGTTGGAACTGATTGTTTGTGTGATCTCCAGGAGACAGCTCCTGATCCAAGCCTCATAGCATAACCTGAAGTAGATACCCCAGTTTCTTTGTCTCCATCAAAGTCTGAATCAGAGTATCCAATCAAGCTGAAGTCATCCACTTGTGTATACTTGATTCCAAAGTCTTGAGTTCCCTTCAAGTACCTTAGAACTCTTTTTGTAGCAGACCAATGTCCCTCACAAGGCTTTTGCATAAACCTAGAGAGGATTCCAACAACAAACGAAATGTCTAGTTTGGTAGTAGTTAGGTAGTTGAGACTTCCTACAAGATGTCTATACTTTGTTGCATCCTCAAATTCTTTTCCTTCAATGGATGTGAGCTTTAAGTTTTGTTCCATTGGAGTAGCAAGAGGATTTCATTCTGTCATGCCAAACATGTTCAACAGATCTCCAATGTACTTCTTTTGAGAAAGAAATATGGACTTCAGATGTTGAGTTACTTCAATACCAAGATAGTAATGAACATAGCCCAAATAAGTCATTTCAAAACCTTTCATCAATTCCTTCTTTATGGATGCAATGTAGCTTTCATTGTTCCCTGTCATCAAAAGATCATCTACATATACCACAAGATATACATTTTTTTTTCCAACTTTCTTGACAAATAAAGTTGCATCATGAAGATCATAATGTTTGAAATTGAGTTTCAAAAGATGCTCAGTTAGTTTTTCATACTAGGCTCGTAGTGCTTATTTGAGGCCATACAAGGATTTCACAAGTTTTCATACTTTATGTTCATGTCCTTTCACAAAAAATCCTTCAGGTTGGGACATAAAAACATTCTCTTTTAGATCTCCATTCAAGAAAGCAGTTTTTACATCCATTTGATGGACTTTCCAACCTCTCTGAGCTGCTAGGGAAAAGAGTGTCCGGATGGTGGCCCATTTTGCTATGTGGGCAAAAGTCTCCTCATAATCGACCCCTTCCTTCTATGCAAAACCTTTTTCCACAAGCCTGGATTTGTGCTTGTCAAGTGAGCCATATGCTTTATACTCATTCTTGTAGACCCACTTGTAACCAATTGGTTTGGTTCCTAATGAAGGATCAACCAGCTTCCAGGTGCCATTCTTTATCAGGGCATCATACTCCTTTTGCATCACTTCTTTCCATTCATCATGAGAAGAAGCTTCTTTGAAGGAAGTTGGTTCGAAATTTGTAGACAAATTCAATTCACAATCATAAGAAACATCCATATCAATAGTTGAATCAGAGTCATCTACATCACCTCCATTTTGTCGGTTTGAATTTCTAGTTCCTGTCTTTCCAACCTCATCAGGATGAACACTTTCAAGTTTCTTTGTCAGCCACTTTGGGGGACCTTTCTCAGATGGTCCAGGCTGCTCCATTGATTGAGTTGGGACTGAATCAAGATTGAGTCTCCCAATTCTATCAATCACATCACTTAAAGTATCATCCGTTGTTGGAGTTTCATGCGGGGGAGAGAATTCTTCATAAGAAGATTCCACAGGTTGATTTAGTATAGGAATACCCCCTTCAAGATGTGGAATTTGATTATCAAATTCTTGAAATGATTTTTCATTTTCGAATCTATCCAAGCGATCAAGTTGTCGCTCAACAACATTGTCAGTTTTAGATGTTTCAAGAAAGATTACATCTCTAGATACAACAAACTTTTTATTAACTTCATCATATAGACGGTATGCTTTGGAGGTGTTTGAATACCCCAAGAAGATACACTTACGACTTCTTACACCAAGTTTGTTTCTATGTACCTTTGGTATCAAGGCATAATAGGTGGAACCAAAGACCTTGAGATGCTTTACCAAAGGAGCATGCCCATACCACATTTCATAGGGAGTCTTGTTTCTGATAGCATTAGATGGACATCTATTCTTTATATATACAGCACATATAACTGCATCAGCCCAAAACATCACTTTTACATTTTTGAAAAACATCATGGAGTGCACCATATTAACGTTGTCCTATTCATTCTTTTAGCTACACCGTTCTGTTGGGGATTATAAGGCATAGTTGTTCGATGTTTGATCCCATGTTAGCGAAGATAGTTTTCAAATTCATTTGAAGTATATTCTTTTCCATTACCAGTGCGAATAGAGCCAATATGAGATTGTGCATCATTTTCAATCCATTTATGAAAGTTCTTGAATGTTTGAAAAGCATCAGATTTTTTCTTCAATAAATAAATCAAACACATTCTATTGTAGTCATCAATAAATTTCATCATATATTTGTTTCCATTTGCAGAAGGCCTATTGGACCACATAAATCTGAATGAATGAGTTCAAGTTTTCTATCTACTCTTGAATGTGAATCATGAAAAGACTATTTGCTATGCTTTCCTAGAATACAAGAATCACATTCCTTAAGTTTCCTAGGAATTGTAGGCAAACCAGCAACACCATTTTTCTTCAACAAGTAAAGGCTGTCATAGTTCAAATGTCCAAATCTATCATGCCATAATAAACTTGATGGAAGTGTACCTTCTTCATAATGATAGTTGTATGAGAAATGTTGTGCATGAGTAGAGGTACCCTACAGCTTGAGAAGCCTTTCTTCTTCTATCCCCCTCATGACAAGTGAGTGGTCAGATGCTTTTCTCACCTCAAGCTTGCCATCAAACATATGAATGGAGTGACCTTGCTGGCGGATGTGGACCAAGGACCGCAAGTTTCTCTTTAGTTGTGGGAGATATAAAACATGATGCAGAAGAAAGTCTGGAAGACCAGGCAATTTGAGCTTGATTGTGCCAAGCCCTGATGGCTTGAGTTTTGATTGGTCTACAAAGTATATTGCTCCATTAACATTGTTAGTAAATTCTTCAAAAAAATATTTTCTATGAGACATGTGGCAAGTTGCTCCTGAATCAAGAAACCAATCATTTTTCCAAGAAGCAAGTGAAGCATTAAATAAATCTTCATTTACTCCGATATTACATTGTGCCACAACATAATGAGCAGATTCAGGTGCTTTACCTTTTTCTGTGTCATTAGTTTTACCTTTGGGTTGATTTCTTTGCTGCTCAATTTTGTCCCAAGGTAACTTGCATGTGGAGGCATCATGTGATCCATTTCTTTTGCAGCGTATGTAGTGTAAATCTGCCTTTTCTCCTTGAGAGTGTCTGGCCCCCTGCCTCTGAAATATCTTCCTCTTCCTCTTCGACCACCTCTTACTCTGGAAGAATCTTGGGCAAGATTCTTTTCTTTATGAGCAAGGCACATAGCCTCTTCAGAAGATTCAGGGGCTGTCTTCTTTCCAAAAGCTTTCTCTCTTTCAGCAATTTTTTTCACAAGAGAGTCAAAGATAATATCTTTGAGATTTCCATTTGCTTGCAATGACTCAAGATAATTGGAGTAAGTAGGATAAAGTGCCTTGAGAAAAGCGATAAGAGGAATATCTAATTCAACCTTAGTGGCTTTGATATCATGCATTATAGATTTTACTTCGGATGTAAGAGAAAGAGGATCATTGAAAAATTCTCTCGAGACCGCTGCCGGGAGAGAGATGGCCATCGCAGAGAGCTTCTCCTGCTCTGGAAATGGAATCATCGACAACGCGGTCGTTGGAGGCGGCGAGGCAGGGACGGCCACAGCCACTGCCCTCTACAAGATCGGCCTTAAGAACGTGATGCTGGAGCGCCCTGAACCCCTTCGAGCAACCGGTATGGCCCTGTTTATGTGGCCCAACGCCAGGAAAGCACTCGACGCTCTTGGCATAGCAGACATGCTTGAAGGGCTAAACATATCAAAGGCCGATCTGAAGGAGAAGCCCGAAAAGCTGTACGAGGTCAGAGATCCGCAGACAATATTCGTTTTTGGGTTCAGAACCCAACTCGGGGGCGGAAAATCGTCAGGGTTTGGCTCGATTTATGCAGGCTCCGCCAGTCTGCTGTTCATCAGGCTTATCCCTCTACTGCCGTCTCTTGCATGCAAAGATGGGGGTCTGCATGTTGCAGATCTACTCCATCAAACAATTGCATGGCCCAATCTCTGCAGATCCAGGCCGGATCTATCCGATCTGAGCAAGTTTCAAGATTACCCAGAACCCAGGCAGTAGATCGGTGGAAAAATGCATCGATTGAGCAGAGGGTACGCATACCCCGTCATGCAAATGGAAGATCGACCCAATAGGAGGTCAGATCTGAAAGATTGCATACAGCCAGATCACATGGCAATCACTCAGCCAAAATGTAGACAACAGGTAACCAAAACTCGATTTCAGATCTTCATTAAAACCCCTGAGAAGAAATCCTTTTTAGTATGGGTACATGCAGATAGCACTATTTTGCAGCTAAAGCAGCAAATTTGGGCATTGACTGGTTATCCTGGTCAGATCCAACATTTAGTCAGTGGCAGGTGGTCTCTCCAGGACAACAGAACCCTGGGAAGCTATGAGATTAGTCCAGAAGAAACCATTGTTTTGAATCTCAGGCTGAGAGGAGGGGCTCTACCTCAGGGACAGCCAAGCAACTCAGGAGGAGACAAGGGAAAAAAGACAACACCCCAGCATCAACCCAAGGGAGGTTCCTCCTACAAAAACATTCTACAAGGTAACAGAGAATCAGGATCCTCTCCAGATCAAGGTGGATATACACCCAGGCCATACATAGTAGACCAGCTAGGGCAAACTCCAGCTCTTAACTTTGATTCCACAGGGCTTGATGATTATGTTAAATCCTATGAAACGCAGGCTCTAATATGTCGTTTCAACAGCTTCTGGCCAAAACCAATGGATCTATTTCATTGGATTTTTACCACTTGGACCATGGAATGTGACATACATTTATGTTCCAAAGGGTTTTTCATAGTTAGATTTGCATCCAGGGAAGTCAGAGATACAATCATCAGTGCTGGGCCTTGGTTCTGGGGAACGGCGGGGCTGTTCATGACCCCATGGTTTACAGATTTCGATCCAAACAAAATGACCGTATCCAAAGTGCCGGTTTGGGTTCGTCTATATAACCTTCCCCTTCACTTTTGGAGTGAACGAGTCTTGGAAGGAATCGGGAACAGCATAGGGAAATACATCAAAACAGATCTGGAAAGGATTGATGAAAGGGTCTTCACCTTTGCACGCATTTGTGTGGAAGTAGATCTAAGTAAAGGGCTGCCAGACAACATAAGGCTGATCTACAAACAACAAAATTGGTTGCAAGCACTAGACTATGAAAATACTGCTTTCAAATGCAGGCTCTGCAGACAAACATAACACTTGCAAAGCACATGTCCAGAAGCCAAGAAAGTAAACAGCAAAAGAAAGCAGAAAGGGAAGCAGAGGAAAGGATGGCAATTCCCTCCCCCTAATTCAGAGGATGAAGAATCAGAAGCAGAAGAGGATGATACCCCCACAGAGAATGCTGCGGTTCCCCAAGAAACAGGGACCCAGAAGGAAAACACATCAGACAACAAGGCTTCACAGTTACACCCAAATCAGGCAGAGAAGACAAACGAGGATCAGAGCATGGGAGGGATCAAACGGCTTCACCAATCAGACACTTCAGATTCAGATAAGGAATCAGGCTCGCAGAAAGCAGAAACACAGTTAGTCATAGCTTCGATCGAGCCCACTCAAGGAGAGTGGCGCAAGGTCGAAAAGAAAAAGGGAAGGAAAACCTGAAGAGTGAGTCTTACTCACATCCGAAATTCAGTTTTTCTTGCCTTCTCCTTTCTTCCCTCTCTCTCTTTCTTTTTCTTCATTTATGCACGTTAGTTGTGTAACGTTGCGAAGGGTGCGAAAGCACTTGAGCCCAATGGGCAGCTTATGGAAATGCTTCAATGCATCTGCAATTGTAACTTTTCATTTTTAAATAAAAGGTTACAGATTTTTCCTCCGGAAAAAAGAGAAAGAGGATCATTAGTTTGTAATTCAAGAGTGAAGAGTTTAATCATGAGTTGAACAACTTCAAGTGCAAAATGTGAGTCATAGAGTTCTTTCAGCTTTTGTAAGGCTTCAAAAGTAGTTGAAAATGGTGACTCACCTCTTCACTTACAAATGCTGTAATTAATGCATAGGCTTTGTTGTTCTTATTTTCCCAAATGGCGAACTCTTTGTCTGAGGTAGGTTGTTCTAGCTCTTTGTCTCCGTCTCCAATACACACTCCTTTCCACAACTCATTGAAAATGAGGGTGTGTTTTATCATCCAGGACCACTCAGGATAGTTCTCCTTGCCAGTGAGAACTATTCCCACAATAGATATGATTGAATGCATTGTAAAATCTGAGTGCTGTAAAAATACTTCTGCTGCCAATCTATAAAATATTTTCACTTCTGCACTGTAATAGCAATATTCTTAAGGAAAAAAAAGTGCAATTCTGATCAAGAATGCAATTTTGGTCAAAAATGCATTACTGATAAAAATGCAGTTCTGGTAAAAAAAATCATCTTCCAGCATGGCTTTAAAGGACTCCTGTAGCTTAGAGTTTTTGTTCAAAACCCCATAAAACCATAATGGAGCAGCGTATGGAGGGAGAAGTTGCAAACAAGCTGCGTATATGAGTGCTGCGTATGAGCAGTGATAAATGCAGTCAAGGGAGGCCGAGCACTGTGCGTATATGAGTATTACATATGAGTAGTGATAAATTCCATCAAGGGAGGTCTGTGTATGGGAGAAAGCAGCGTATCATATGGGAGAGAGTAGCCTTTGGAGGCAGGGAGCCAAATGTAACGTATTTACAAAGGAAATTAATGGTGGTATGTGGGTACAGTGTGGGAGCAGAGAGGTATGCGTTCAACAGTCAAAGGCAAAGACGAACACCCATGCCATATTTGTATATGATAGGCATGACCAAAGGCCACTTGCAAGATTCAAGAAGCATGACAATGGAACCAGCGGGGCAATGAATCACAAACTAAATAGACACTGCAAAATAAACTAGCAGTCATGGCCGCAAAGTATATAACTAAATACAACTTACAGACCAGTGAGGAGGGCGTAGAGACAATGCATTGTTGACTCCCAGTTTCCAATTGAAATAAGACCAACAATTTAAAAAACAGTGTTCTATGTATAAGAGACTTCCAAAGTGTGACTCAGAGCCACAATGGCACCACAACACCGATAACTGGGACCTGTGCGGTAATACCTTTGCTATGGTGAGGTCGTGGACAACGTGATAATGAAGATTCAAAACCAGGAATCACACCTCCTTGCAGCGTTTCCACAGCAAATCGACATATACCAAACTTCCACTGCGTACCTCCAGGAAATGCACAGTCCACGCTCAGTAATGCATGAAATTTCGTCAGTCTGCAAAGGATGCAGAACATAGGCAGAATGGGAGTTACAAAGTAGACTGGAATGCCAAAAATGGCGCTGGCTCTGATACCATGTCAGACCAGGCAGTAACTCCTCAAAATCAATTTGTTATATTCATTCAGGTTGGTCTTTATTATATACATGAGGGAGAGACTATTCATTTCCTCTCTTGATGACTCTTCATATTTTCCATTATTTATTTACATCAGTTACACTTATTCACCCAATCCTGATGATTAGGTGTCAACAATTCTTAGGAACAGAGACATAGCTCAAGTAAAATTCCACTAGAAACATTTTAGTCTTGAAGAGGCATTTTGGGAGTTGGAGGATGCTTTTAAAGAAGCATATCCATCTTTGTTTTAATAAACTAGAACGAGTTCTAGATATTATAATCAAACAACGGGATGGTGTTAAACTCAAGTGGGGGAGCATGTGACATCCTTCACTTGAGGGTTTTGTGAAAATAATTGTATTTTAGTGTTTCTTTTATCGAATGTTTACATTTGAAAAATAAATGATGAACTTATTTATCATTATTTTATCACTAATAACGAATTATTGTAAATTTTTATTTAAAGTATTTTTAATAAATAAAGAGGTTTGGAAAATTAGTGTTGGAGTACACTTGGATGAAAGAGATGAGGTTGAAAATTGATGATGAATATTAATTATCCAGTAATAAGTTCTAGGCATCTAATCTGGATGATTAGATTTATTGTGAATTATGGAATTAACCAATTTATTACTTCCCTAAAAGATAGGATGTTGTTTTTGGAAGTAGAAAGTAAAGCTTATTTATGAACTAGTAACTACCTGCCACCTATTCATGAGGTAGGAGATAATTACCAACTACCACAAAAATGATTTTATGTTTTGATATTTTGTCTTCTTGCTCAAGAGCTAACATTGACTTGGGAGAGACTGATGAGTAGCAAGTGAATAGAAAAAAGTCAAAAATAAAATTGCAGACCTGTGCTCGAGAGGACACATTCTGGGTGAAGTGTGAAGGTTGGGAGGAACTAGGTCCTATCATATCAATTCTCCAGAAAATTATTTCAATTCAGTGTTCTTACCTACTATCTTTCTTAGAAAATAGAAATAGTCATGTTTTACTTAGAATTATGGGCAATTTATTTTAAAGGTGTATTGTTAGAAATAATGATGAAGTGGTTCACTATAGATGTTCTTTGTTTTTAATTAATGCTACATGACTATGAAAGAGTAGGAAAAATAAAATACAGTAAAAAATGGAAAGGGAATTGCTTATGATTATGAAATATATTATGTTGTTGTATAACGTTGGTAGAAGGATCATGACTATAAATTTAATAAAACAAATGATGAATTTAATCATAAAATATGTTCTTTTGTTTGTAATGAAATAGTCTTAATGTAAATAGGAATATATATATATATATCTGACATACAGAGTTTCAGATACATACAGAGGTTTTATTTCTATGAAGATAAAATATAATTACATTATAACATTGTAACCTAAACTCTTATATTCAAAGACTATATGTGACAATATATCACCAGAGAATCAATGGGGGAGAAATACCATACGACATGCATTCAAATTAGGGATATATATTGAGGAAAATTTGCATAATATATTGAGCATATAATAGGGAATAAAGGGTTTTTATATGTTGTGTATAAATAATGTTGCTCAAAGTTATGAAAAAATATAAAGGGGTATAAAAAAAAGTTGATGAAAATGTAGTCGGGTATTGTTTAGTATGTCACGAACACAAGTGCTATGTCAAAGGTCCATTCAATGAATCCTCCATGCAATATGTGTGTGTGTGTGTGTGTGTGTGTATTTCATATTGTGCATACAAAAGTAAAGAAAAAATGCAAAAATATTGTGTACATGTCTAATGCCATAGTTGAAAGAATGAATCATAACTAAAAACATTAAACAAGTAATGTATAGTCACCGTATATAAGTCACTGAAAATATAAATGAGACAAGCAGTAATATAGCTTAGAAAATTTAACAATTAAACATTGTTTGTATTTAATATTAAAGTGAAAGAAATGTTCATAAAATTAGTGTAGGTCAACATGACCTTATCAAATTACAAACATTAATAAAAGTCTTGGGTTGATGGAACCCATAATTAATTATAGTAACAAGCTTGTAACCCTGTAGAAATAAGAATATTCGAGAAAGAAAGACAAATTTAACAAGTACAACATAAACATATACTTGAATATTCGAGAAAGAAAGACAAATTTAACAAGTACAACATAAACATATACTTTAGAGCACACGCATCCTAATGAGATATATTGATGTTACATTCACAAACATGTAGAGAAATTCAGTTTAGGGATGCTACATTCACAAACATGTAGAGAAATTCAGTTTAGGGTTTTAAAATCCTCCAACCTGGAATGACAAGTTCCAAAAACCTTCATAAGTGAAAATGAAATCTTGTGCTATTGAAAAGGAACGCCTCAAAGTGTCATTTAGGAAAATACTTAGTTTCATTTAGGAAAATACTTTAATACATGTGACAATAGAAAAGTAATCAGTTATAAATTGCATTTGAAAATTTGTAAATACAATTAATTGATGGTAATTGTATCAAATGGAATTTTATTTGGTGAGAATTTAGAGCATGAAAGGTCCATCAATTCACTTGGATTGTGAAAGAATTAAAGTTGGTAAATTATATTAGAAATAGTGTTAATAGTTAGGGTAGTGTGAATCAAATATATCTATACAGTAAAATAAATTTACATACGATGAGTGTATTTAGATAGAATATCAGAATTCATATTCAGAATTATATCGAACATTGTAGAACCCTAAGGTTTAGAGCATAAATTTGTAGAATTCGAACACTTAAATTGATAGAGTCAATTATAAATGTAAATTGACAAAATCAAATTCAAATAAAAATTAATAGAGTTAAATTAAAGAATAAAAAGCACAGCCACAAATATACTACTATGGTATGTTTAAGGTTGGAGAAAAACCCTAACCCCAAACCTATCTTAACATATAAAAGCATGAAAAGAAAATCATGGTGTATGTATTATACTATCACACGGGTAACTAATTTCTAA
Organism: Pinus tabuliformis; assembly: GCA_031772625.1. Lineage (NCBI taxonomy): Eukaryota > Viridiplantae > Streptophyta > Pinopsida > Pinales > Pinaceae > Pinus > Pinus tabuliformis. The sequence continues at coordinate 804,765,999 of CM062818.1, read as the reverse complement.
CTTTGAAGTTAGAAGGACCCAATTCAACATGGGTGAAAACCACCGTAAGTATCTACATTAAAAAAAAATAGCAAGTACCCATAAAAAAAAATAGGAAATATTAAATATTATATATATATATTACCTGGAATGACAAGCCACTCAAATAAAATTATGAAAATATGAAACCATGAAGTCACAATGGCTTTCTCCAAAGAGTAAGCAACCAAAAAGAAATTGTAAACCGTAACCATAAACAAAGATTAATTACCCAAATTCAGATTTCTTGAAATTCATGGCCAAAAACAAGAAACGAAACGGGGGTTTTATTCAAAGTTACATGAGAGATATTATCTGGTGAAATGAGAAAAAAATAATGCTCAGAAAGAGAAATTGCTTTTCATTACTGTGACAAATTCCAGAATATCTTCCATGGTCTATGGACAAGGGTTTATAGAAACCCTTGAGCAGAGAAATACCTTGACTGTAATAGCATAAACCTGTTAGAGTTAAAAACAAGAGAGTTATTTGATTAAAAGAAACTAAATTCTAAGAAATTGCAGCATTGAAATGATATAAAACAAAAGTGGCAATATAACATAAGAATCTGCCCCTGGAATAACCTTGGAAAAATCTGAAATAGTTATCATTCCATCTGTAAGAATTGATGACACAGTGGTTGTGGTGGCAAAAACATATTTCCTATAATAGAAAACCCTCGAAGAATTAGCTGCAGAGAAGCAGTCGCAAAATGCAAACAAAGGAATGAATGATCAGACAAAGGTTGTCAGGGTAGTCATTAACTCAAGTAAAAACCCTAATGCTTCCAATCACGATTGATGCAAGAATATTACATTGCAACCACCGATTTTGTTAGTTCAATGGAGTATTCATGTAGATAGTATAGAGTGACCTATATAAAAACGTACATGGCAGTTATGGAACAATCTAGAGATTTTTCCATTAATAATGTATACTGCATCAAAGTCGACACATAGGAGTAATCTATATATATATACACAATTGCTGAATAACGTTGGAAACACTTAACACATAACCTCAAAAAAAAATATGGCGTTGTTAAGGCATGGTTAAGACGGGTTAATGAATTATAACGTACCCAAGGCCAGAGTTCGGAGTTTCAGGTTAAAACATTTACCATTTTAAGTTATTACAAGACCCGACCATGGGACTAAGGTTGGAGGTCGAAACTCAAGATTAAAACACTTTTTTGTGAAATTTTGTCCAACAATATAACTACCCAACTAAGGCCGGAGATCACGATCATAATGATTGTCATTAAAACATATTAAGTGCCAATCAAAGTTCATAGAATTGGTTTGGAGGTCAAAACTCAAGATTAAAACATTTTTTTTTGTGAAAGTTTGCCAAACAATATAACTACCCAACTAAGGCCAGAGATCACGATCATAATGATTGTCATTAAAAGATATCAAGTGCCGATCAAAGTTCATAGAATTGGTTATATATATATATGATAGCTATTTCATTAGATATATATAAAAACCCTGGAAGGCATAATACTTTTAACATTATTGGATATAAAAATATATTGATATGAATATAATATCAATTATATAAGACTATTTTGATTGATAAAGGTATATGGTTTGCATTATAAAATAAAAATAGAAACAATATGAAAGTATTAAAGCTACATTGAAGTTTAAGAATCGATTCTAAGATATGAAACAAAAAGGTTATGTCGAGTTGTGAGGAAATAATAAATTATCACTTATGTTTTTGAAAGGATTATGAATGCGTATGAGTGTTTTCGCACCTGATTTACTAAAATAAAAATAAAAATTAGGTTGTATTTGGGGATATGTTACATTTCAAGAGGGGTAAGGGAAACATAGATTTCAGTTGTAGACTAGGTTGTTTGAGTTCTTGGTTTTCGTTTGGACCCTCACCCCTCAAAATCACACTATAGGCACATTCTTTTCTTCAGCATGATGCAAAAGAAGGATAAGAAGATAGCAAGAGGAAATTCAGGAAATGGATGCAAGTCGGGCAAGTGAGAGTTAGAGGGACGCAAAGAAAATAGGATGTATAGCTTTCAGAGTGTAGGGGACAGAGATAGATTGAACCAGATGAGTGGGAATGATAAATAACCCTGGTAGGCAGTAAGAGGGTGTTATTGGCTTTGGGGATCTAGAGGAACTCAGTCTATGGGATTACAAATAGGCATCTCTACCCTAATGAATACACCTAGAATCTTAAACCACTATATCAAAACCTCATAACTATAAAAATAATGCCAACAAAAAGGATGGAATACAATGAATTTACTAGCATACTTGAAGCATGCTTGTTCTCAAAGTTCACAGCTAAGACCTGGTGTGAAACTCGCCACATGCACCCCCACTATTGTGATAAAGTAGCAAAGTTTTTAATCGATAATGGGATGAGGAATATAGAAGGCTAGACAAGGAGGCCCTAACCTTCCTCCATTGTAGCACAACCCAACCACACATTGGAAAAGGAAAATCCCCCCTACAATTTGGTGATGACACAAAGATACTAGAAAATGGCAAAGAAATTCCAACCTTAGCAAGGAGATATGGAGGTTGTCAGGGTTGTCATATTAATTCTCTAATTCCTCATTACTCGTAGCATGTGTGACTACATAGGGGAGTTGGCCATGGCATCCCCTCTTTAATGCCTAAAGAGACAAGAGGTGGTAGGCATTATCCCCTCCTTCCATAAGTGTGGTTTCCAACCTATATATATATATATATATATATATATATATATATATATATATATATATCTATATATATATATGAGATAAATAATGCTCCCTCATAAAATTGTTGCTACTAACCATTCTACCTAACAATCTGATACAACTCCAATTAACATATATATAAAATCAAATTATTCAAAATAAATCTTTTTGTATATATATAATCTCTTTTAACCTATTATAAATCTATATCTATAATTAAAATGAATGTGAAATAATAATATAATAAAATCAATGTTATGTTATATTAACAAAATAATAATAGAATAAAGTAAATATTATGTCATATTAAGAAAATACAAATATTCTAATCCAAATAAAATGATTTGTTCAACTACAAACTTACTCATTTCTTAAACGAGTTTTAATTTTATTAAAAAATAATAAAATAGATGTGGTGCTTCGATTTTTAAAAAATAATAAAATAAAATTGATTTATTACTGTTTATTTCTTTCATAGACAACTCTAAAAATTGAGAAATGAATTATGATAGATTTTCCCACCCTATGTAAAAGAACTCTAAAAATTACATAATATATATCATGATCTTCTGAATTTTCCACATTTTGTGGGAATAAATCATTTATTGCACAATCTTTCACTACAAGAATATGTCCTTGCACACTCGGAATAATGGTACCAATCGGATTTATACTTAATGGCCAAGGTGAATACACAGACATTGAATCCTCCATCAATTCATCCATGGCTTTGAAAGTTGATATATGATGTGTGGTACAATTTTGAGAAGCGTATCATTGTTGGAGTGTAGAGATTATGCATAACATACAGAATACTAGTTTGGGATAAAACAAAGATGTCATGGATGTATCTTTTCATAGTATTGATTTTGTTAAACCTATACAATTTCAAAGCATTGGATTTTTTAATGGTGTTGTTCTAGAAGAAGTTGATTGATGCCAACAATGTAATAGATTTGGACATGCGAAAGATCAATGTTTTGATCTTCCCTGGTGTGAGCATTGTGGAAAATGCAATCACCATTCAAATATATGTTCGAGAAAGAAGACTATTGCAAGAGAGAAACTAAATTTTGGATGGATTTCTTCTTGGGATTGGTAGAAAACAACCAAGAATATTTACAGGTCATACCAAAGGATATGTTTGAGAGTGTTGACCAACCTTGCAGTCATGAAAAATAATTCTCACCCTGTATCCAACAAGGGAGGAATTGTTGATGGTCTACTACAGGTTTGAGATGTCAAACGAGCCTGAGTCAGAGATCCACAAGTGAGCCTGAGCCACAACCTGTACCAGTTAGAGCCAGATTTGTATCCAATGAGATTTTAGTTTTTATTGAATGATTTTTCGGTGAATGAGCACTTCTAGATTCAGAATTGTTTTAGAAACTACATTGATAGTTCTAGAGTTAGTGGTCACCTTAAAACCACATTTTTTTTTGTTCTGAGAACTACTATGAAGGTTCCAGAGTTCGTGTTGGTTGAGACCTTGAGTTCTCCCATATTGGTTTGTGGTCATACTTCGAAACAATTTTTGAGATACATTCAACTCTTAGCTGAGATTAGTTTTTACATTTTGAGTTCTCATTCTTGGACTTTGATACATCCCTTCAGATTAATGGGGAATGTTAGATAGCTAATCCTTGGGATTAAGCTTGGGTTAGTTTGTATTAGCATGATTGGTTATTAGAGTCTAAGAAGACCCAAAAATTGATTCAACAGTTTATTGTATGTATTTATATGTACATCATATACATCATTCTTTGAGATCAATATTTAATATAGTTGATTTTGGTTTCCAATATTGTGTGTCTTACACAAATAAACATGTTGAATTTGTTTCTCTTCACGTTAGTGGTACTGGTATCTTATTGATTAATTGGTGACCACCCAATGCCATAGAAATATTAGCTCCTTGGATGGAGGGAATCATACCATGCATGGAAGATGATGAAATGGTTTCTCTTGGGTTGGTATGCACGGGTTTGGAGGCCAAAGTAAGCTAAAGTTATTTTTTTGGGGTTAAAATTTATCATCATTAATGTTTAACCAAACCACTTTAATGATCGCTCTTTAAACTTGATTTTGGGAGTTTAACATGTTCCTCTAAATTTTGTTTAAGCTCATATAAAAGGTTACGAACCATCTCGATAATGAGTAAATAAAAATTGTAGCTACTCGTTTTCTATGATACTTTTGCTTGTACATGATTTATCAACCATTTCATATCCTAAGGTTTCACATTTCCCTCATCAAGGTAACACTCCTATTCAAGGTAGCATACACGTACACCCGGAAAATTAAGCTCATGTTATTATACTAGTAAACATGTGACTCTTATACTCATTCAAGTTGTTCATTCCACTACATGAAACATCATGTGCTACCCCACTATATTTATGTCTAAAAAACAAGTTTTACTAAAACTTTGCAGAATGCAACATATTTACTACTTTGATTTACAAATTGAACCAAAAACCTCTAGGGTGTTCATGCACCACTGTAGCTCTCAATCAGATGTTAGCTTATTCACCAATCCTCAACACAATCAACTCCACCTATGTTTGCTTGTCCATGCAACAATGTGACCTCTCTCTCGCTATATCTCTATTCTATACATAGAAAATTTTAGGGGCGAATGTTCGCCCTTTGGCGAAATTAAGGGGTTTTAAATTTTTAGTGAGCGAATATTTTGTATCATAGTACATTTTTACAAATCACCTCAAATAGCCCACCTTATTTTAAGGGAGAGGGTAAAAAAGGTAAATTTAGCCATTGAAATTAGGAGTTACAACCTTCCATTCGCCCATTTTCAAGAATAGGTTTTATTTAAGTGAATCCATTCGCCCATTTTCAAGAATAGGTTTTATTTAAGTGAATCCTATGGGCCAAAGGCCCAAATACCATATTTATAAAAGAGGTATGGTAAATTAATAAAAATATAAATAAATGAGAGGTATGGTAAATAAATAAAACATTTTTTATATTTACTCCATAAGTCACCTTATATACATGCAAGGGTGTAAACAAATAAAAATATAAGTAAAGTGGAGGTATGGTAAATAAATAAAACGTCTTTTTATACTTACTCAAAAGGTATGGTAAATAAATAAAAATATAAATAAACTAGACACATGGTAAATAAATAAAGCCTCTTTTTATATTTAGTCCATAACCCTCGTTCTATTTATGAAGGCTAAAGAAAGAGGTTTTATTTAAGTGAATCCTATGGGCCAAATACCATATTTGTAAAAGAGGTATGGTAAATTAATAAAAATATAAATAAATGAGAGGTATGGTAAACAAATAAAACATTTTTTTAATATTTACTCCATAAGTCAACTTATATTTACGAACACTCAAAAAATGCGTCATATTTAGGTGAAACCTATGGGCAAAATACTATGGGACAAATACCATGGACTAGTAGCCTATTTAAATGGGGGAATTAAACCAGCATAGATCCATCTTTACTCTGGATCTACTAACCCCCGAGAGGTATCAAATATCGTGATATGTAAACTAGCATAGAGTGAAAAAATATTTGATCCGATCAAGAGTAAAATGGATGTTGTAATTTAATGTATGTTAAACATTTTATCTTGGTTAAAATAAAAAATAAAATAAAAATCAACTATTAATTTTATTAATTTTTATAAATTACTAATAGTAATTTTTAAGCTTCAGGTTTATGATAACTCATGGTATTGACCCATGGTAATACCATGGTATTCATGTGAGCATAAACTATTTAAAGGGGAAATTCTATCATCTTAGATCCATCTTAATTCTGGGTCTACCAAGTGCTCAGAGGGATAAATAGATTTCATCCCCCTAAGAGTGGTAGATGTGGAGTTAAGATGGATATAGGTTCATTTTTATGATAATGAAGATATTAAATAGACTTAGGAAATTATATTGTAAAAACATCTTAAGGTGAACGGTTAAAGCATAGACATTGGACAAGTATATTTGTATACTTCTGTTTTAAACTGAAACAAATCTAGGGCTAAAAGGAATCGATTGATTGCATTAGTCATCCTTCTATAACTTTCCAACATATGCTGGAGTAAACAGATTTTAATTTGGGTAATTTTTCTAATTGCAAACAGGAACATACTTGTGTATTGGCAGGGTGGTTACGAGGTCCCTAGAAGTGATGAATTTGAATTTTTCTTGGTTTTATATATAGTATTAGGTTTTTTCTCATGCTTTCTGTGAATGGCACGGGTGAATTTTATCCTACACCCACTAGGTTATCGATATGTAATTTCGGTAATTTTGATTTCAAAAGATATTTTAAAGAAATGCAATGATTTCATTTGTGTATTCAATAAACACAAGATTTTGTAATTGAGTAAACTATTCGCCATTCCTGGTGAGAGATTCGCCAAAAAATTATATATACATATCATATCATTGATAAAATCGCCTTCCATTTTTCCTATATACCATGGATATTCGCCCATTTATTATACATGTAAATTTAGGGGGGGTTCTTAAAATTTTCCCTAATTCTACAACAATATATATGTTGAGATTGCCTTCCAACACCATTTGCAATCACTATATCCACACGATCTCTCATCAACAACTCTTAAAACTAATCTTAAACAAATATGTCCTACTCTTATTTACATTAATTCAAAATTCCATCATGGAAGACAATAACAAAATTAACCAAATACTTATAAAAAACATTATTTATAAGACTCATGAAAACATCTAGTGCATTTGCTAAGCCAACGAGAAGCACTACACACTTATAATGCCTATATCTTTCTTTAAATCACATCTTATGAATGTCTTCATCCTTAATCCTAACTTAGTGATATACGTTTTCCGCTTTCAATTGAATGTGTAAATCATATATTCTATGTATAGGCTACTTATTCTTGATAGTTACTTATTTAGTTATTTATAATGAATATCATAAATTCCCTGTAATTCTTCACTAGAATGGTAATCTCGAAGGTGAGATAATTGGACAAATATATCCCTTAGAACACATTCATTTTGTGACAGTTGTCCTTTGATGGCTCTAAGATCTGATATGCAATTGAAATTTATTTATATGACAATTTTCAATTGCAAGGATGAAACTTTTGTTCTAGAAATTGACCTTGGAATACCATTTATTTTCCAAGGGGTTCCTTTATCATCAATATAATCAATGTTTTTGTTTTAGCAATCAAATACCACATGATATGACCCTAACCAATCCATTCCTAAGATAACATCATAGGACCCAAGAGGCAACCCAATCAATTTTGCATAAGAAGAGAGACCTTTTAACACTAATGGGAAACTTTCTTTTTAGAAGATAGCTATACTAACCCAATTTTTCTATATTAATTTAGTTGAGAAAATCATTTCCTACAACCTTAGGAGTAACTTAGCAATGGGTATGTCCAATATCAATTACAATTATAATAGCTCGAGTCATGATCTTACCTTTAACTTCGATCAACTAATTGATTATCAACATGAAAATATTCCAATCATAAAAAAGTTTCAAGTATGGTCCATGCCACATCATCCACTATTATAGTATCTTGAATATTGAGGAGAAATTTATTTTTAACTCATTCTTAAAAATATCTTATCCTTTGCAACCCACATGTAGGTGAATTGCATACTCCTATTTTTATGGTCCCAACAATCCTTATACCACTTAAAGTTTATCAAATTAGCCAAAATGAGAATGGATTATTTTTTAAGATAGGTGGCTTGAACCATTTCTTTCCTTACCGAAAATTACCCTTTGTCTTTCCTTTCATGGCTTCTGAAAATATTTCTTCTATTTTTCCTATGCTTCAATACATCTAACCTTCATAAATGCTTCCTTAAGGGTTCAAGGCAATGCCATTTCAACCTTATCCCTATATTCATGTTTTAGGCTACATAAAAGGAAGCATATCACCAACTTTTCATGTTTGCCAAAATTATGGGGGGGGGCTTTATTCAATGAACCTATGACATGCCATGTGTATCCATGGCATACTAAACAATACCCCTAATTTGACTATATATTGAAAAATAATTCTAAAAATCACATTATATAACCCTCTACTAGTGCAAACCTAATACACCTTCCCAATTTAGAAAAACCTTAATTTCATTAGATATTGTAGCTATCCATTTTTCATTAACAATTTTTATACCCCTTTATATTTTTTCATTAATTTTGACATTTTTTATACCTATCAATGTAAAAACCCTTTACCCCCTATTATATGCTCAATATATTATGCCATTTTTTCCTCAATATATATCCCCTAATATGAACACATGTGGTATGGTATTTCTCCACCAGTGAAACCCCCATGCAAAATTGACATAGTTCAACAATTTTATGAAATCCCTTTCGAATTCAATAGCGGACATATATTCTTGCTTGAGGACCTTAAATTCATAGAAATTATTTAGTAAAATAACTTACAAACCTATTTTTTCTTAAAAATATTTATTGAATTTTATCCACTCAATTCTCCTTTTATCTTTTCTTTTCCATATTACCTCCACCACATATGTGATTATACTATGAGATTATAAATAGAAAAAATAAACTTCATGTTCTGAGAGCAGTGATGAGGCATAATGTATTTTCTCATACCCAAGAGCCATGATGCAACTTATTCTCTAGATTTTATTTGACCATCAAAGGTAGGTTGTTCTTCTTTGTGGAACTCTTCCTTTGAGTTGTTTACGTAGTTCCTATCTCCTTTATGGCTACCTATAAAATATTGCATACTACCATGTGAACATTTAGATTCCCTAGAAAATAATTCTTATGTCTCATGGTATCTCCTATGGCTATCCCCTTTGAAGTACCATTACTCCCATTGGTTTTATTGGATGTTTTTTCAAGTTTCATTTGTATTTTCATTAAAAAATCAAGTGATTATTTATATTAGTTTGGATTCACTTCTTGTATAGTTGGATCAACCTCTATTTTTATAAATTCAATGCGCTCATATTTTGAACTTCATTCAAAAACCCTTCTCAGATTCTAGGCCCATGTAAGTCTATGTTAACATTTCCATTGTTCATGTTTTCTCTAGAAATTTGTAGTTGTTCAACATTGTAGACATTTTGGGAGTCATTTAAATTGATAATTTCCTCATAAAAAAACCATGCCTGATTAAGAAACAAAATTTCATAGAATAATGCCTTTTTAAAATTTGGTTATGTTACTTAGTAAAAACATTTAATGATTAAAACTATACTAAATTTTAGGTTTGTTGTTACTTGTAAGTCCTTAACTTTGAGAACTAGGATATAGTACCACTCTATCATTTCCTAATTATCATAATTGTATATAGCTTTTGTCACAAATATTTAGTAATCTTTCCATCATCACTTGTTAGTTGATTGTTTGAAATTTCTATCCCATGATTTTGCATGAGAGGAAAAATACCAAAATAATATGAAAATATTTTGGGAGATTGTATATTACTTCTCATTCATTAAGGAGTTGATGCAAATAATTTAATAAATAAAGAAAATGTGTTTGGATATCATAATCTTCTTCTTCAAAATTATTCTCACATATGTTTGCAAGTAAATAAATTCTTCTGCGATAGAAAGAATCATTAAGGATGAAAATGATTTGTTACTTATAACTATCCTTAACACCATGTGTTGGTAATCTAATAAATTGACTAGTGTGCATTCATCAACAACCAAAGCTTGGACAACAACTTAGTTTGTGGTTTCCCATCATCATGGATAGAGCTTATATAAAAATACATAACATTATATTACATTTACTTTGAGAAATATTTTTCTTATCTAAAAATACAAAGTTTTAATAAATCACAAACATGTTTACAATAAATGATTTATACACCATGATGAGGATATTTACATGTATAAAGTGAAATGCACATGGAAATCAATTTTATAGTATATGTTTTCCACCCAAATGAAACTATATATCCATTACAATATTTAAATACCTATGCAAGCACACAATTCATCACATTCCCACCTTCCTCTTAAGCCTTTCTCAATCTCATGGGAAATAATTCCTATTTTTATTTTATAGCTCAAATAATTCCTTGATTTACCCAATGGAAGAATCATAAAGTATACAACACACAACTTGGGCGATGGAAAGGCTATCACATGGTGGTGTAATTCCTTGAAATTCAAAACACCAAGGAAAACAATTAGCAATTTTGGTGAGTTGAGATATAGAATTGTTAATGATAATTAAATTATTGGTTGCATAAGGTATCTTGTGGTTCTATGATAGTCAAACAATATAACACAAGGTAAATGGGTGTAAATTCAACATAAGATATAAAAGTTGAAAACAATCCTATAGCGGAATAGGAAAGGAAGAATAATTGATCAACTTGGATGTAAAATGAGAGAAGCCATTCTCATTTTAGAGAGAAAGAGAGTAAGGATGGAAAATTATTCAATTTGGAAAATCTTCACGAGATAAAGGAAGCATTTCTCAATAATAATAAAAAGGCATCATCCACACACAAATATAGATAGAGGAATATTTTGAGTGTTCCATTAAATTGAATTAAAATAGGCCAGTGAAATTTTTTTGTCACATATACTCACCTGCAAATAAATGGAGGAATGTGGGATTCTTCATTAATTAAACAACCATGACGAGAAAAGTTATTGATTATTCTTGTTATATATACTCACTTGAAGACACTTGGAGGAATTTTAGGAATCTTCTATCAATGGAAGCATCCTCGAGAATGGATCATACACATTTTTAACATAAGATATTATGGTTTATATTTTCACTTATATTTTCTCCTCTGGTTGATTTATAGTTTAATTGAGAAAAGTTATTGATTCTTTTTGTTATATATACCACTTGAAGACAAATAGAGGAATGTTAGGAATGCTCCATCAATTCAACCATCATGGAGAAAAGGTCATACGCACCTTTAACACAAGATATTATGTTTCATTTTTTCAACCCTATCTTCTCCTCTCGTTGATTCATAGTCCACTGGGAAAAGTTAATGATCCTTATTTCTATATAAACTACTTGAATACAAACAAATGAGGAATGTTAGGAATGCTTCATCAATTCAACCATGATGGAGAAAAGGTCATACACACCTTCAACATAAGATATTATGTTTCATTTTTTAACCCATATCTTCTCCTCTGGTTGATTCACAGTCCACTCGTTTTCCTAGTAGTCTTTGCCATGTGAACTTTCTATTATATTATGCATTTTGATATAATTTTACATACAAAGTCTTTTTTTGATGTTAACTAATTATACCCACCTTTTTTTAATGCATTTAATCACTTAGACACGTATATGTAAGCATTAAATGTCCATTTCTAAATGGTTCCTTCATGTAGATGTTTGTTATTATTTTATATGTGAGAATAAGATTAGTACAGTTTTTCCCATGACTTGTGCAATACAATTACATAACATCACTTTGATTATTATCATTCATTTGTATTGATAAAGAAAATTTGTCAAATTGAAAATTTCTCGTTTTATCATTATTACTATTGTTTACGTTATAATTTAGAATTGTTTTGTTTATGTTATAATTTAGAATTGTTTATTGATTTATTATTGCATTATTATGCATTGTTGTTTTGTCATTTATGATCCCATAAATATAATAGTCCATCTTGTATCATCAATTTATATTTGGAAGCCCTCAATTATTCCTCAAAGTAACTTGTTTTTAGTTTTTGTTGTTAGTTGTTAAAATATTATGTTGAATAAAATTTGATTTACCACAATTCTCTCCCTAATTACATGTTGATTATGCTGAAATTTTATTACGTATTGAATTCTTTATTTCAAGATGAACAAGCCATGTGGTTTAATCAATTTCATTGTAAACTAAATAATAATGGCATACCAAGATTCTTATTCTAACCTCAGATTTATTTATAATATTCCTAAGATTTGAATTTCACATAACACTTGAAGTGTGTAATAAACATAAATTGTGATGTCTAACATCCATATGAAGTTACCCCAATAAACCACGGGATAAGTATGACATCATAAAATAACATAAGTATTAAACAATTAGATCACTAGGATGCATCCACATTATCAATATTATCAATATGATCAGGATGCATCCACATAAGCATTAGGTTCCCTCCACTAAATCTTGGAGGTTGCCACATAGTAAAATAAATAATCCAAGTGTTTACAGATCATATAAATAAACTAAATCTATCATATTATGCTCTTCCGTACTTGTTGGACCCTTTTCCAATGAAATTGGATTTAATAGGCATGGGTTCCCATTCTTGGTCATATTCCATCCTTTAATGTTACCTCTCATGAATGACCATGTTTCTTATTTTATTCTAAGATAAAAGCTTTGTTCATTCTTAAAGGACAATGGTTCATGGATAGTTCATTCCTATCTATGAAGCAATGCATCACATATTTGATGTTAAAGATAAGTGTATGGAGAAAACTCCAACCTAGGTGGAGCTACTTGCCTTACCTATGGATCTTTTGATAATACAAGCGTTTACAGTTACTAAGAATTTGCTTGATCATACATTTCTAATTGATTGTATTTTTTTGACTAGTTAGGTTAGGTTTGTGGTGAGATTAATAGTTAAGATAAATGTCAATCTTGGTATTTATGAGTTGGTGGATTTTATAATGGGTGGTTGAAAATATTATGAGATTATCAATTATCATAACATCACATTTAAATGCATAAGTTCCAATGCCTATCATCACATCTACAAGGATTGTGACAGGGACTTCTTTAAAAATTCTTGGCAAAAGAAGAAGATATCAATTATAGATTTTGGTAGGGAGAGTAATTTTTTTTTATCTAATATAAAGTGAAGATATCAAGGAATGAGGTTGGAATTTCATCGTTCAATTAGTATCCAAAAATAAAATGTTAGGAGATGGGGGATAAGGTGGAAGTCAATTTATGAGCTCATGGTAAGGGTTGGGGTGATTTGATGCATTGGCTTAGTCACTTCAGCTTGGATTGGTATGCTATATCCTCATTAAAGAATAAATATTGTAGGAAATATCTAGTAATGGAGGATCTTAATTTTTTGGGTAAGTCTAAAACATTGCATCTTAATCCATTTGTATAGCTCATTTCTTCTCAGAAGATGGATGAAGTAGACAAACTCTTGTGGACTCAAAAAATAAGCTTATATGAAGTGGTAAGATGGTCTCTCTATCAGGTTATTTGAATTTTTCTAGAGGGTATGTGAATATGGACTCTACTGATGTATAGTCATGTGAGTATACTCATTCTATTCATATGGAATATCCTACTGATGGAGGGAATAAGTGGGTCACCTTACAAAATTATATGAGGTGGAGGAAATTACCAACTACGAAAAAAATGGGGATGACCCCACTAGTTTTAACATCTTGTAGGGTCATAGGTTTGTTCAAAATTCCTAGGACCTCGAATTCTAGGGAGAAAATCAAATTTGGAACTAGCTCAAGAGAGAAAAAGCAAAGAAATGAATCAAGTTAAATATACGTTGATTAGAGGGGCGCTCAGAGAAAGATTAACTCTTCCTTAATGTCCCAATGAAAATACTTTTAGTTAATATGAGAGGCCTAAGGGGACAAGCCAAGAAACTATCCTTCAAGAAACTAATGGAGTTAAACAAATTGTATATTTTTCTAATACATGACATAATAGGAAAGAGGTACCAATTAATGTTAAAACTCAAAAAGTATTTGGGGAGATGGGACTTTCTTTCTTTAGATTCAAAAGAATATTTAAGGGGTTTGGTTACTATTTGGAATCACAATATACCCATTACTAATTCTTTATCTGTTGATTTAGGACTTTGCATAGAGATATACAGTAAAATATTGGGCTTGTCTCTTACTTTATTAAAGTGTATGGGCATTACGATGGTAAGTAAATTTACTAGGAAAATTTGATTTCTTTTTAGTGTTAAAGTTGATAATCTCATTATTGTGTTGGACATAAAGGTTACATTAAATAGAAGGGAGATATGTGGACCCATTTCTAGAGTGAACATATTTGTTGGATTCTGACATAACTTGTTTAATTAGGTAGGTGTTGTGGACATCAAGCCTATTAAACTCAATCTAACTTAAAGCAAGAATGGATCAAGGGTAGATTATGTTTCCAAGAATATTGATAGTATTTTAATCCATGGGAAATTTCTATAAAAGTCGGATAGTTACCATTCATTGATAGGATCCAATAGATGCTCATATCACTTTATATTTGTTTTGGAATTGGATAAAAATGATCAAAATCCAAGTGCTCGTTTCAAGTTTAATCGGGGATGGTCTAGAAAGTATGAGGTTTTGGGTATGGTGAAGGTAAATTCATTGAGGTATGACCCTTCACAGGAGGACATAACTTGTGAACAAATCATAAAGGCTTTGAAAAGAGTTACAAAAAATCCAAGTCACTTGGGTATTAAAAGGACATAGAGAAAGGGATGGTCAGCTAAAACAAGTGGAGAAGAACATGGAGTCACTTTATTATGCTAATCTAGGATGTTATTTCAATGATGGTAAGTTCAATAAGGATATTTTTCATTTTGAAGGATTTGGAGTAAAAGAAGGAAAATTTACTTTTATACAAATAAATGGAATCGTCACTCAAGAGTAAAGCTACCTATATTTAAGGGTGGTTGACTCTGTGAGAGGGGAAGACGAAGAGCTAGGGTTTCAAGCTTCTGCAAGTGTTGTAATCCATGGAGGGGCGCAAAGGGGGGAGCTCCACTCTCTCCTACAGGCAGGCCGTGGCCGACCAAGGTAAGAAGCCAATAGAAACTACCAGTGGGGCCAAAGCAACATCAAATAGAAGGGTAATAGGCCAGTCTAAACAGGTTCCAAGTACTCAAAGAAGAGGAGGAGATAACAAAGTGAGATCAGGTAATGGAAGGAAGCCCAGGGGAGAAGGAGAAAGAAGAAGATAGTGCACAAACACAGAATATTAATAAACCAGAAAGAGACCATGCTGAGCAATAGAGAACTGGAACTGGACCAATAAATGACCCAAAGTGAGATGGAAATGGAGGATCATGAACTGCATGAGATTCTTGATAGAGAACACCTAGATCTGGAAGGGTTGTTGAAACAGGGGACCATGGGAGGGGTAGAATCACTACCTCAAGAAGAATTCAATAGAGTAGAACAGATGTTCCTATGGAAAATCCAGGCTAAAGGGATGGAAAGGAAAAGAAACAATGAAAGGCAGGGCAACGAAGGTGTGAAAACTATGAAAACCACACCAGGATTAGCTCCTAGAAACTCAGGAAAGAAAAGAGGCAGAAAAAAGCAGAATGAGTTATTAATGGAATGTGGAAAGCTAATCATAGATTTAGGTAAGATGAAAGACCTAACCAGCTACTCCTTTACAAATCTTTAGTAATGAAGTTCACATCTTGTAATATCATAAGTCTAGGTAGTAAAAGAAAAAAAAGAATACTTAGCAATAGAATGAAACAAGAAGCTCTGGATATCATCTTTATCCAGGAAACTAAATGTTCCATTCAAAAAATAAAAGAAATTCATAGCAATTGGCTCAATAAATTTGAGTTTCTAGAAGTCAAAGCAAATAATACTGCAGGAGGGATACTCACTCTTTGGAACCCCCACAAGATTGGCATAATAGATGTTGAGGCATCTAGGAATTATTTATCAGTGGTTATTCAGCCTGTGGGAGATAGGGAGACTTATCTGGTCAAGAATGTTTATGGCCTCCAAAGACTGGATGATAAACTCAGGTTTCTTGACTCTCTTGGGGAACTAAGAGATAGACATGCAGGAGTACCATGGATCATGGGTAGAGACTTCAACATGATCAAATCACTTTCGGAGAAAAAATTGGAACCAGAACTTTAAGCAAATACTCTATAACATTTCAAACTTTTATAGATAATATGAAGCTAGTTGACACTGATATGAGTAATGGCCTCTTTACTTGGAATAATAAAAGAGGAGGATAGTCTCAAGTAGCCTCAAAGTTAGACAGATTCATAATCTCAGAGGACCTTATGCTCATCGACAAGGAAATGATTGTGAGAATTCTCCCCTTTAGATGCTCAGACCATTGGCCTATACAACTTGAGGTTCAGGGCAGTGGTACCACCAAGAACAAACCTTTTAGATTTGAGAATATCTGGCTCACCCACCCAAATTTCATCAGCAACATTACAAAATGGTGGATGGAAGATCTGCATATTGAGGGTACAAGAATGTTTCTGCTTCACAAAAGACTAAAGCACATCAAATTCAGACTTAAAGAATGGAACAAGAATGAATTTGGCAATATTTTTGAAGCGAAAAAAGTTGTTGAAGGAAAAATGTAGGAACTCAATCAAGCCCTTATCACAGATGGCTTTGATAAAGTAAAAAATGATCAAGTCACCAAGCATCATCAAGACTGGGAGAATTTATGTAAACAAGAGGAGATATTTTGGAGGAAAAAATCTAGAGTTCAATGGCTAAAAGAAGGGGAGCGAAACACTAGATTTTTCCACAGATCCACCATGGTGAACAGATCTCATAATAGGATCTCTTCACTCAAGGACGAGGGAGGTCATCTACTTAATTCCCATGAAGATATAGAAACTATGTTAGTTCAGCACTTTTGAGGTATAACAAAGGAACCCATTTCAGACAAAGATCATTTTATTAGGGACTTAACAAGGCATATACCTAGGCTTGTAACAAGAGAGGATAATTTCAATCTTAACAGGCCAGTGACTGAAGAGGAGGTTAGTGAGGTCATCAAAGAAATGCAGAATGGGAAAGCGCTAGGCCCAGATGGTTTCAATGTGGATTTCTTTAAATCTTGCTGGAACATTGTTAAACAAGGTATTATGAATGTAGTGTAGGATTCGAGGATGACTAGAACCATCTTAAAGGCACTTAATACTTCCTTCATCTCCTTGATCCCCAAACAGGACAATGCTCAGACTCCAGACAGGTTTAGACCCATAGTTTTATGCAATGTGGTGTATAAGATAATATCCAAAGTTGTGGCCAATAGACTCAAACCCCTTCTGCCTACTCTAGTTTCTGTGGAGCAATCAGGCTATGTGGAGGGCAGACAAATTCTCAATAATATCATTCAAGCGCATGAGGTGGTGCATTCATTGTTAAGCAACAGGAAGGCCGGAATGATTATGCAATTGAATCTAGCCAAAGCTTACAATAAGTTGAATTGGACCTATATCAGGAAGGCTCTTATAGCTTTTAGATTTGACCATAACTGGGTAAGATGGGTTATGGCCCTGGTAACTTCTTTTAGCTTTTCAATTCAGGTTAATGGTTCTCCTTCCAAGACTTTCAGTCCTTCAAGATGCCTCAAGCAGGGAGATCCGCTCTCTCCCTTTCTCTTTATCCTCATGATGGAAGGATTTGGTCGGTCTATCAAGCATGCGAAAGAAGTTGGTTACATCAAGGGTATCCAACTTTCTGAGACTGGACAGGCTTTGACCCATCAACAATTTGTTGATGATACTATGCTGCAAGGAATCCCAATAGTCAAAGAAGCACTAGCTTATAAACAAATCATGTGTGACTTTGCCATGGCTACAGGTATTGAAGTTAATCTCTCCAAATCTAAGATTTTTTTCTTTAATACTAATATTGCTATTCAGAGAAATATCTCCAAAATTTTGGGCTTTCAAAGGGATGTCCTTCCTTCCAAATATTTGGGAGTTCCTCTAACTGTTAAACCTTTGCACAAGAGCATTTGGGAATTGATGATTAATAAGATGCAGGAAAAAATCAGGAAATGGCCTCTTAGATCTTTAAACTTGGCTAGTCGGTTGGTGCTTACAAAAGTTGTACTTCAATCAATCCCCGTCTTCATGCTATCAGCCCTTCCAGCTCCAAAAGGAGTTTTGCAACAATTTAGAACCATTCAAAGAGACTTTCTTTGGGGTAAGGGGGAGGAGAGAAAGAAATGGGCCTTGGTAGCTTGGGATAAGATTTGCAAACCTAAAAACCATGGGGGTCTTGGATTGGATGATCCAGAAGTACTAAGAAAAGTTTTAGGGGCAAAATTATGGTGGCATTGGGTAAAAGATCCAAAGGCTCAGTGGGCTAGTATCTAGAAAGAAAAATACGCCAGAACTTGGCAAGATAATGATCACATAAGGATGACCAACATCATTAAAGGCTCCCACATCTGAAATAAGACCTAGGAGAATAGAGGCTTAGTACAAAAAAATAGCTTCTGGGAAATTAGAGAGGGGGATCTTGCTTTGTTTTGGGAGGATAAATGGCAACAAGAACCTACACTGTTAAGAGAGGACTTTCTGGACCTCAAGAAAGAAATTGATACCAAAGGGTTACTCAGGGTAAAATATTTTTGGGATCAAACCAATAGTGAAGGAAAATGGAGAACCTTAGATTACAGGGATGATAACCCCTTGAAAGCAAAAGATCAGGCACTTTTGACAATGTTGGACCAAAAGAAAATTTTAGTTACAGGGGGGCATGACCAACTTAGATGGGGTAACAATAATGAAGGTACCTTCAATATTAAGCAAGCTAAGCGCATACTCCTTGAGCTGGACTCGAATGCACCGGACAAGGTTTGGCAGAACCTATGGAGGAATCAAGGATGGATGAAGTTCAAACTCTTCATGTGGCTAGTACCTCATAAGAAAATTCTAACTTGGGATAACATTCAGAAGAGGGGTGTTTTGGGACCTTCCAGATGCCAACTCTGTGAAGCCCAAGAGGAAACAATGGAGCACCTTCTCAATAATTTCATTTTCACCTCCAGGTTGTAGGATACTTTTGTCACTATTTTCCAACAAACAGACAGGGACAAAGGAAGCATTATCAATACCCTAATTAACTAGAGACGAAACTTCTTTGATTATGAATTTCTATGCTCAGCTTGGGCTTTAACGCCAAGCTTCATAATATGGAATGTCTGGAAAGAAAGGAACAACAGAATCTTCAAAAATGAAAAAAGTTCCTCCCAACGCATTTTTGAGAAGATCTTAAGACAACTTAAGGAGACAGTAGGTACTTTAGTGCAAACTTCCCCAAAGAATCCACCTTCAGAAGTTGAAATGCAGATACTTCTTCAGTTGGGTATGCAGGGGCTTATACCACAGGGCTTGGATAGGAAGGTAATGAAACTGGACACTAAGCAGGATTACTAGCATCCTCCCCCTCAGGGTTTTTTGAAATTCAACATTGATGGGGCCTCAAAAGGCAACCTGGGTATTGTTGGTTTTGGAGGGGTGTTAAGGGATGAAAATGGCAACATCCTTTTTATTTTTCAATTCCATTTGGGAAGTGCAACTAACAATATGGTGGAATTAATGGCTCTTCAGAAATGTTTAGATTTCCTAAAGCAGGATAATCTCTAGAATATAATTATTGAAGCTGATTTTGAGTTAATCATTAACTCGGTCAAGAGAATCAATTGTGGCACGGAGCTGGAAAAAGTCTCAAAACACTGGAGGCTACTTCAGGTCTTCCAACAGATTCAGCTTCACCTCCTGTGCTTACGTACCATGAGTTTTAACCATGTGCGAAGGATGGAAAATAAATTGGCGGACATTCTGGCCAATCAAGGGGTACTCTACACCAAAAGCAGGGTCAAGCTGAGTTGGCAAGAGATGCCTCAGAATAGTTTAAGGGCGCATTGTCACAACTAGGTGGATGAGGACAAAATGGTGTTTTGAAACAGAGCCACAAAGACGAGGTCTAGTTGATTTGGATTCATTATGAAGTGTTATTTCAGAAGTGAGGTCATTTTTGGGATGTAGGTCACTGTCGGCCTCCTCAACCCTAGTAGACAATGTTGGAAGTTGCTCGGTAGATGCTGTTTCTCGGATGGATGGTTGGACGGATGGTTTTTCATCTTCTATTCGTTCATTCACCCGAGGAGATGGGATGGTGTGAGGGGTCGAAGTCCAAGCTTTCTCGACAGACTCAAATCCCTCGCATTTCTTTTTGGGGTGGCTTTACCACTCTCGGGGCAGTTTGTAGTTTTTCGCATGCCCTTCAAGCTGGAAGCGGTATTTCAGAGTTGGGAGCAATTCCACTTACCAAGCAACACGTGGCCAAGGGAGGAGAGAGAATACCGCCCTCATCGGGGGGTAATTCTCGGGGCTTTTGGCTTGTGCGATATGATCCTTAGCCATTGGATCAAGCAAGATGAATCTACGGTCAAGAATAAGCATGCATGTTTGTGGGTCCAGGTTGTTTATCACGTGGTAATTCTCCATGATTTTTGATCTTGCGATATTATCCTCCGTCGTTGGATCTGGCGAGTTGAATCGACAGTTAAGGCAAAATATGTAGGTTCGGGTGAGGGGTATCTTCCGTGCTTGTTTCGCTTCAAAGTGGGAATCGGTGGATTTCAGGCGAACTACATGCTTGAGGGTTATTCTCCCATTCAGACCTGAAATCCTTATAGAGTGGTCCCTATCTCCTCATCGGGTCCGATTCTAATTTTAAAGTGTTTGCATGTTTTCACCCCGATTTGAGCCTCGTCCATCATATCTCTAAGGGTGGATTGAACGGTCTCGACTTTTGTTTTTATTTCACGGGTATTGTAGTTATGTTTGCGGGTCCTTGGCTTGGTTTTTAAGCCTTTAGATCAATGCCCTAGGCCTTAAGCAGATAGTTATCTCTATGGCCCACAGTTCCTCGGGGACTGTTGTACTTTATGTAATTTGGTTTTCCATTTCAATGGAATAGAAGGTACGACTCTTGCTTCAGCAAAAAAAAAAAAAAAAAAAACTACCTAGATTTAACTTGGGGGGAAAAATACCTCATTTTTTCAAAAACAAATCCTATCATAGAAAGAGTTTTTACACAATTTGGAAACTAACAAATAGGGAATGGTGTAAATTCAACAAATTTTAATATTTACTTGTTAAGCCTATAACATTTTTAGGAAGTGTTTAAAGAATCAAATAGAGAAAACATAGAATAAATTCTCAAGGTGGCATATTATTTCCCTAGATTGTTTGGAGAAGATGAGAATGAGAGAATGTATAAAGCAATAAGAAGGAGGAATTTATTTGTGTTCTTAAATACTTTAATAAAGATAAAAGTATAGATGTATGTGGTTGGATTGTGGAATTCGATATTGAGGTTTTTACCTATTGGGTGAGGAATTACATAGATTTAGTGAAGAAGTGAGAACTTATAGGAGAATTCTCATATATTTTAATTCCACTTTTACTACTCTCATCCCAAAAGTGGTTTGTATAGAAAATTTTGATAGTTTTAAGCCTATCTCTGTATGCAAATGAATTTAAAAAATGATCTCTAATGTCATTATAGTTAGATTAAATATTGTCCTCTTAGAATTCATATGACGTAAGTAATTCATGATCCTAGAAGGACGCTAGATATAGGAGGCTATAGATTCAGTAGTAGAGGCACTGCACACTATGGAAGCTTCACATATGCTAGCAATGATGCTTAAGTTAAATATTTCTAGAATGTACTATAGGGTCTCATGGTTGTACCTTTTCCTATTCTTAATTCACATATGGTTCTCACTTTATTTTGCCAAGTGGATTATGGGATGTATGTCTAATCCCTCTTTTGCAATATTGAGTAATATACCAACATCAAACTTATTTAAGTATTCAATAGACCTTACATAAGGTTACCCAATCTCACCTACCTCTTTCTTTAGTAGCAAATAAATTATGTAGATCCATTAGTGAAGATAGGAGAAGGGGGAGAATTATAGGTGCGACAATAGGAAGATTGAAGGTACTCACACATTTGTTATTTGTAGATGATGCTTTACCATTTTTCTTTGGATTAGAATGGGATTTCTATGTTTCAAGAACATTTTATACCATTACAATAAGGCTAAATTCATGGAAATAAATGATACTAAGTCTACAACTTAAACATTGGTTTTGAAGGTATTCAATATTTGGGTATTGGAGGATTCTTTCAATTTCAACATTTAGACATGTTAGAAGCGGTTAAATATTTGATCTTTTCTCTTAAACATAATTTTTATGAAAATACATAGTGGTACTAGATGTTGTAAAATTAAAAAACACAACCTTTTGGTGCAATAGGTGGATATATAGAGGATGTATATTGGTTGTGATAAATTCATTGTTAGAAGTTATTCTAGTGTACTAACGCACCCTAGATCATATACAGAAAGTTATACTTGTAAAAATTGGACGTTTATGTTTTAATTTATTGTGGAAAGGGAGAAGCAATCACAAAGGAATCATTTGGTTTAAGTGGTAGATGATTATAGCTCTGAAATCCCTGTAGGGGAGGTTTGTGGATAAATATTGTGCATTTATTTGGTAAATCTTTAGAAACAAAATCATTATGGAATGTTATAACAAAGGAGAGAATATTGAAAATGGTTTTTGTATAGAAATTCATTGATTTAGGAATTGTATTGGATTTCTTTAGGAACTGTCTTTGATTGGATTATAAAGGAAAAGAAGAGTATAGTAGTTGTATCCAACCGATGGAAGGCAATGAAACTAGCCTTTCCAACCTTAGGCTCTTATCTAGCAAGGAGGGTAGGAGGTAGATCACATGTAAGAGTTGAGGCATATACAATAATGAGGCATGATAGATACATATCCATCATTGATGAAATCGTACAAGTACATGTATAGGTAATTGGAAGGTGTGCACTAGCCTCGAGGGTTATCTCAATTGGTCCATTCCCTGTCATTAAAGCATCTTTGCTATTTAGAGGTAACAGGTTCAATTATCTCAACATTCTCAGGGCCAGGCTTTATGGTTGAGTCAGCAGGAAGTAATCCATTTAGGTGGATTTGCCTAGAAAAAATATTCCATGGATGTAATGATCACCAATCTCGAGGGTCCATGAACCAAAGAAAAAAAAATGGAAGATGTGTGCATAATTTGATTGATGACTTAGATGACACATCCTTATGTTCTTAGGCTAGAGAAAGGTATCCGATCTTATTATTAAAGGAAAGTTATCCCAAAGGTCTTATTACTTTTCAATAACAATAAAAATTTCCATATAAGATTGAACTATTTACCAAATAGATTAATTAGGGCTCTAAATGGATTAGGCGGGAGTTACCCCTAGTCTTGGATACTCATCTCTATTTTGGATAATAAATAAGTGATGAAAAATGGTGGTGGAAAAATAATTGGAATTTGAGGACCCCATCAAGTGTGAATTTTTTATGTTCCTTATATTGAATGATAATCTTTTAAAGTGGGATTTGAGAAGCCCTCTAGAAAAGAAATAGAGTAGGTCAAAGTATTTTTTTACTTTACAGGTGTAGTGAGGAAATCACTTCACATTTGTTCTTGCATTGTATTTTTTCTCAAAAATTCAAGGTTGAGGTTGGGGAGATTTTGGATATACAAAACCTTTGGAAATGTGAATCCACAGATACATGTCTTAGCATTGTCCATTTACTCAACAAAATCTAAAGTGCTTCATTGAAATATCAGTCATTGCTCAATGGGGAATATGGATAGCTATATACTCTATATTGTTTGAATGAAGAAGATGCCTACTTTACATCCGGGCACTCACATAAATGCTTTATTTTAACATTATAAGGTTAAACCATAGAATTATATTATAGATATAGGTGGACAAGTCTTTAGCTTGAGGCATTTATATGGGGTTTATCAAAACCAAAATTGTATCCCGTTCATTGCATATATATCGAAGGCATACATATTTCAAGTCAAAGGTAATATAGGAAGAGGAATAAATAACCAAATAGAATTTGATGCCTTATACTACTTACTAAAATATACTTTGTTTGAAGGGATTGATAATCTTCATGAAATGGGTACTTCATTAATTGGTTGAAAGGGAGAATCCAAGTACAAAATAGTTCTCAATTAATGTGAATATCTAATCAAATTACTTGGGTAAGCTATACTCAAATTGCTATACACATATGTATATCAACTCTCAAAGGAAGCGCTACAACTCTTTGAACTCTAAGGCTCTTTGGAAGAAGAGAAACATGGTGATAGAGTGTTTTTAAAGTGGTTTTTTTGTAAGTTTGGCAAGACAACATCTTCATCATGTCTAATATATCACCCTGATCTGGGTGGGGAATTGAATTGGTGATATCACATCAAGGAGTGTCTTAACAAAGCACTTGAAAAGTGATTTTAATTTCATGATTTTTGAACTCTTTTTTAACCTATAAATTTTTAATATATAGGACTATTAAGTTTACTATTTATTTTCAATTACTTGATAGATAGTATCCTTGATATTATGAAAGTTATATATATATATAATGAAGAGGTCTATCTTTAAATGATTGATTAATTTGTTAGGTACATTAATATTTTTTTTGTTCACCTCAAATAAAAATACATTATTTTCCCTCTGACAAAAATATTTTATTGTAAACTTTATATTCTATTAATATAAATATTTAATTCAAAATAAATAACCTTTTTCACACACTAAAAGTATTTTTTCTTTAGTGGTAAGGATTTATTTCCATTATAATTGTAAAATCTCACCATTTATAAAAATAATTTTAACAAATATCAATTTTATTACTAATTGTACTCATTAATTTAGAATTGATAAATAACATTAAAAAAAAACAATAAATATAAATAACATTAAAAAAAACAATAAATTATGTTAATGTTGATCATAAGTATTTCAATATCTACATTAAATAAATATTTTTATTTCTTATTTTTTGATAGTGGATTTCTACTTTTTAAGTATGAAAAATATGTTATTCTTAAATACTTAACATGGAGTGACATATAGCATTCTAAAAACATATAAATAAAAAATATTAATCTTAAACATAAATAAATATTTGATATCCACCTTCAATTTTATATATATATATATATATATATATATATATATATATATATATATATAATTTTCTTTCAATGTACTATAAATTCATAATACAAAACAAATCAGATGTCTTGACCTGCCAAGTGGAAAACTAGACCAGTGATAGTAGAGGTACTATAATGTTATTTTATCTCACAAAATTAACCAAAATTAACCTAAAGTCTATGTATCACTATGCCAAGACTATAATGACCCTTGTGAAAATTCCATGTAATAAAAGTTAAAAACAATAACCATGGTTGATGGGACACTTATTCCAAGCTGAATGTTGGGCAACACATCCTAGGGAGTGCTCCTTTGATTGTTTATGGCTAAGGAAATTAGCAAGGGCAATGGCTAAGGCTTTGGAGAGGCAAAATGGCATTTTTGGCACATTTATTTATGAAAATACTAGAAATTGTGAGAAAAGAAAGGTGAAAGGTCACAGGTTGCATGTGAGGAAGAAAATGAAGGAAAATAATGGAAAATTAAGAAAATAGAGCCCTCAATCATAAAAAGGCTTCTGAGGGTCAGTTGGTAACCTTTTTTCAGTTGAGATTTGGAGCTCTCTCATTATTCTCTCTCTCACTCTTGGACACTTAGATTTTTCTTGAAGCATTTTGGCATTAGAGCAAGAAAGGCAAAGAAGGAAAGAGAAAGCAAAGATCAAACAGGGAAAGGTGGGATGAAGAAGCTACAGTAGGCTTCATTGCAGCTATCAACTTGCATGTGTATTTTCATTGCTAGATTTCACATGCATGGGATTTCATGTGGTTCTTTTCTATCCTATCATAGGTTTTGCCAAGTGTGACAACATTTTCAGCCTAGCCTTGCCATTTTCGGATAGCCATGGTGTGAAGGGGTTCTCATGTTTTGGTTGAGCTAGATTATCGGGATGGATTCAAAGTTGAGTGAGGTGGGTCTCCGAAATGATAAAAAACATGGCCTAGTAACCCCTGAGCTAGACTATGGGTTGCAGTAAAGTTGAATTTTGTATTGCCTCAAATGGCCTAGTGTTACACTAAAATTTGTCACCATGACTATTTGCAGTTAGTATGGCTCCATCAACTGTCATACTATCCTCCTTGGCAAGTCTTATACCTCTGCTCTTCATGTCAAACTCCAAGAAAGAGAGAAAGTCTTTAAAAATCTATATAACTCTGGGTACACAGTTTCTCTTAGCCTTACCTGCGTGTACGCACCTAAAGTTCACATTCCCTGCATACTTGTACGCTCTGTCTGTAAAGGGGTGGCTGTGTACCCTTGTAAAGGTCAAAAGGCGCGAGTTTTACTTCAAAAAAGTTACTTGTGGTCGATTCTAGAGCATTCTAGAAGTTTGTTTGACGTGTATTGAGCGCCTCCAAATGGTTCATGTATCCCTATGAAAGAGGAAATTATCCCATCAAGAGGGGAGCTATCCCATTCAAAGAGGGGCTTATCCCATTGATGGTGGACCTGATTAACTTCCTCTATAGCACTATAAATACAGGCATTGGGCCAGAGGGAGGGGAGGTTGAAAGCTGAACATTCCTAAGGGTAGATGCTGCTGGAATTAGGACTCCCTTATAGAGCTTGAGAGGAGAGATTCCCATCCTTTCTTAGCTTCATTTGGAAGTGGGTGAGCTGATCAAAGTAAAGGAGAACTCTTGCTAGATCCTGGGAGGGACCTGCACAACACCAAGGCATAGGTTTTAATGGTTTCTTTTGTTTCCACTTAATACAATTAAACTCATTTTTCTCAACAGGTTGTTATACATGATTTGTTTCATATACTCCTTGGTCTGTATGATGAATATGTTTTATTTTATGAGTTATTCAGGTGCTATGTAATCTTTTGTTTGTTAGTGAATACAGGTTTCGAAGAGAAGGAGGAGCTCATCCGGATCGGCGAGGCTGGATTACTACAAAGCGTTGGACTAAAGGTATGTTATAAACACCTGATTACTTGTATTCTAAATGCATATTTAGGGAAAGGTAGTGTTTAATTGTCTTGTTTGTCACTAGAAAGCCTTAGCTTCTAGGGAGGTCGGTTTTGTCCGCAAAATTGACTCTTTCCGCATGACAAAATGGCGACTCCACTGGGGAATCCATGGATTTGATTGATTTCTCTTTTGATTGATACTTTGATTTGAGAAAATCTGATTTCTTTCTAGTTTTTGACTGATTGACTGTGAATTTGGGTGGAATAGCTTAGGGTTAAGTTAGTTTTTATTTTTCTTGATTTTGAGAGCAGTACGCACCCTCTGCGTTAAGCACAGTGCGTACTTGTACGCACTTTTGCTGTGTACACAGAGCGTGGCCGCACCTGTGCAAACAGGCTGCCTGCGTACCCCTGTCAAAAGCTTAGAAAATTTCCATTTTTTCCTTTTTCTCCTATTAGATTTTGTTTATAGCTTGTTTTTGCTGCCCAGATCCACTGTTCACCTGTCAGAAGCTTTCATCTTGGCTAATTTCATTGGCATTCCTGCTTTAAGCTTTTATCAATTGGGTGTTTTGAGTCTCTTTTTTGAGAAATTCTAAATTTGATTTCCTTTGGTCATTACTTGGAGGTTTGTCTCAGTCTTTTCACAATTTTGCATCTTTTTGCTCTTGTTTTTGCAAAAAAAATTCCCCCTCATTCGCCGAGGGGGGGTGCCTAAGTTGTGTATGAGTGTTAATCACCTTTGAGTGTTTTTATTTTTTGATCTTTGGAACTCTCACCCAATTTTCTCAACTTACACTTGATTGGTTCTTAGATTACATTAGAATCATCTTGTGTTTGAGAATTATCTTGCATAGATCACATTTGCGTAATTAGAATTCTCATTTTTAGAATATGAATGAAAAATGTGCATAGATTACATTTGCATACTTTTCAATTGAATTGTGCATAGATTACAATTGCATAGTTTACATTCTGAAAAATCAATCGTAGATTTAGATCAGTTTTCTTTGATTTGAATTTACACAAAAATAAAAATAAAAATAAAACTATTTTGGAATTGATTTGCTTTAGTTTTTCTTGATAAAATTAGTGCATTAGAGAGTTTGTTATATTTTCTCTTAATGATCAATTTCTTGCATTGTTGGAATTGAATGGAAACTCTCTCCTTACTTTAGTTAGGATTCATCGAATTGAAAAGATTACATTATCATATTCGATTGCATTCAGTTGAGTCGGGTCATAACACCATTGGTTTCATATCCATTTACCCCTTTGAGTAATAACAACCTAAATAACACAACGCTTAATTAAAATTCATCTAGTAATTTTTACATTTCTAGGGCTCTGATACACCAACATAGCTTAGGCTAGTGTCTTGGAATAGGTTTTAGTTAACTCTCCAAGACAGTAAAACCAAACAAGTAGCTTATCTTGCGGTAGGATAAATCCAACTGTTACATTTATACTCTGGGAAAGCTCCTCTCAAAGGAGAAGCACGAGATCGTGTCCGAACCAGTGAGAGAATCAATCCTCCTTCATTGGGAATGACGCCAGATACGCACGTAGTACAAACGGTAAACCTTGGATTAACCATTGTCGAGGAGCCTGGGGTCACTTGTCGGTAAACCTTGGATTATTGTCAAGGAGCCGGCAAGGGGATTGAGCTTGTTACTCTGCCCTTGCATGCTATCGGATCGTAGACTGTTCCCCCAGGTATATTTGTTGTTGTTGGTGACCTTAGTGACTATTATCTTTAGGGTTCTACCCAAGGTGACGGTGGAGGGAAGAGCCCACTGTACCTGGAGTAGACGTCGGCTAGACTCACTTGGATTTTCTGGGGGGTTCACTTCACTCGAGACGGTTAAAGTGGAGGAACTTGGTCCAGTCTATTCATTAAGCAGGTTGCCAGGGTAACTGTTCCACCCGCCACTTCTGTACTGAATTCTACGATGTTGGATTTCATCACCAACTAGTGTTTTCAGTCCGGGAGGTTACTGTTTGTGTGTGGTTTGACTCCTAGATTTGATAGCGCGTGTTAATTTGTTTGTTTTTACTTTTAGAGACCATAGGTGTGAATTGTGAATTTTAATTGTTAAGTGTGAATTGTGAATTGTTAATTTTAGTTTTAAATTGTTAATAAAATTCACTGAACTTGAATATAATGGCAAATGTTCCGGAATTTACCAACCTGGGAACTCCTCCTAACGAGAATCCTAGTACTTTTCCTTACTTTGGAAATTTTGGTCCTCTTTATATGGCTACTTTGTCATTACCTGGATTTACAATAGGTTTACCGATATGGTTATTTTCAACTTTGTTGGCCCCAAATACTCCAATTGTTCCACCTCAACCGAATGCTTCACCTCAACAGAGTTCACCATCTCAACATCACCAACCTTCTATTGACCCTTTACCTTCTTCACCTAATTTTTCTTCCTCCATTTCTTCCTCTTCGCTTGGTAAAAGCCTTGACACTAGTAACCAGGTGTCTAAGAAGAAGAACAAAGGGAAGAAGAAGAAGAAGAAGAAGAAGCAAGATAAGAAAGAAGTCAACCAACCAACCATGGCTGTAAGTGTTAGTTGTGTTGAGGAAAACTCCAACATGCACCGTAAACCGAAATACCCTTGCAGGCTTTGTAAGGGTGACCACTTCCTTGTCAATTGTCCTGGTATACCAAAGGTCTTGGAAGTATGGTCAGAAAAATCTCATCAACTTTCCATTGATCCATCAACCAGTGATAGTCAGGTTCCTGGGAAAAAGGGTAAAGTTAGGTTTCCTTGTAAGTTATGCAAAGGGAGTCATCAAACTCACATTTTCCCTCGCATGGATGAAGCCTCAACATTGTTGGAAAACCTTACTGTTCCACAGCAAGAATTTCCAACTGGTTACCGTAAACTTTCTCCCAACCTACCGTCAACTGACGGAGTGATTGCTCTAAATTCAAGTCCAGTCGATCACACTCTCCCATTGGAGAGTGAAACTCATGTCACTCAGGTTGATGATCCATTAGTTGATCAAGTGGTCGATTCAATTTCACATTCCGTCGATCCCACTTTCCCTTTAGAGAGTGAACTTCATACCGCTCAGGTTCTTCTTGTTACATCAGATTCTTCTATGCTGGGGGGCATTTCACCTGTTTCTACAGAACCCCCTCCAAGTACCGAGGTCTTTTCCTTTGATTGGAATAGACTGACAGAACCTCGTCTTCCTTCCTCCATCCCTTTCCAAATCATTGTCAAGGCTGGTGGTAGGGACATACATCGTACTCAGGTATATGAAGGTGCTTTTGTTAGTATTTTATCCTCAACTGTTTGGAAAGCTTTGGGTTCCCCTCAGCTTGCGCCTATTACGCAGAATCTGAAAGCTTTTAACAGAACCATTAGTGAACCTTTAGGGATCCTTCCAAAGATTTCTATTACCTTGGAAGGTAAAACTGTCTGTATTGATCTTATGGTAGTTCGAGGTCCCTTGGATTTCAATTTACTCCTTGGGCGAGACTATGTTTATGCAATGAAAGCTATCATATCGACACTCTTCCGCGTGATGTCTTTCCCTCACAATGGCAGTATTGTGACTGTAGACCAGCTTTCGTTCCCTAGTCTTGTTTCAACTACCAACAATATGACAGCCTTAAATGTTCCTGATTCTCAAGTGGTATCTACCCTGCCACGGGTTAATTATGTGGAAACTTCTCCCATGTTTTCAGTTACCAATGTAAGTGAGCCTCTCACTGTTTGCTCATCTTCCTTTGATTTAGATCCGGTAATTGACATGGAAAACTCTATGGGATTACTTGAACATGATGTTCTTATCCCTTTTGAGTCCCTTGACATGTGTTCCTTCCAGAGAAGTATTCTTCCTTCTGATGAAGACCTCTTGGAAGCCATGATCAAGGTGCGTGCATTGACATGTCTTTCTTCCAGTTGGAAGCCATGATCAGTTGTACGAGGAAAGTTCATTTTACTGTGTCGACCTCGTTAAAAAATGAATCAGTGAGTACGAGGATAGTTTTTTCCTGTATCAACCTCATTAAAAAATAAAACAGGCTAGCATGAGGATAGTTCTTTTACTAAGTCAACCTCATTAAAAAATGAATCAGGTAGATTTTAGGATATGTAGGTAGATTGTAGAAAATAGGGTTTTGAGGATAGTTCCTGTTACTGAGTCAGCCTCGTTAAAAAAAAATGAATCAAGTACGAGGAAAGTTCCTTTTACTGTGTCAACCTCGTTAAAAATTGAATCAGTGTGTACGAGGATAGTTTTTTCCTGTATCAACCTCGTTAAAAAATGAATCAGGTTAGAGGATAGTTCCTGTTACTGAGTCAACCTCGTTAAAAAATGAATCAGGTATGAGGATAGTTCTTTTCTTGTGTCAACCTCCTTAAAAATGAAACAACTCCCTTTTCAAGGTAAATATTGAAAGTAAACCTTCATTCCATCCATCTGGTTGAATGCAATGAAGCCTGGGGGGCATGTACCTCGCTTTGCATCATTATACTGGCGGCATGCGAACTTTATGAGCATAGTTCCTTATCTTGTGTCAAGCTCATTTAAAAAATGAAACAAGGGTTTTGAGGATAGTTCTTTTCCTGTGTCAACCTCACTAAAAAATGAAACAACTCCCACAAGTCTTTCCAAGATTTTGAAAGTGAACCTTCATTTCATCCAGCTGGTTGAATGCAATGAAGCTTGGGGGGCATGTACCTTGATTTGCGTCATTATGCTGGGGGCATGCGAACTTATAACAAGCATAGTTTTTCGTTTCAAGCTTGCATAAACATGAAACTGAATCCGAGCATAGTTCTTTTCCTGTGTCAAGCTCGTTAAAAAATGAAACAAATCCTCCTCTACTTGAGTCGAGAGTTTGACTAGATCTCATAAATGTTAAGTTGTATATTTAGGTTAGTTATTTCAGTTTTTTTTATTTTCTTACAGTTTAGGTCGAGTCTTTCAAATGATCTCGTAACTCAACCTTCATTTCATCCAACTGGTTGAATGAAATGAAGCTGGGGGGCATGCGCTCTAGCAGTTACGCTTAGGGGGCATCAAGCACAGTTTTCTCTCTGTTTCAAGCTTGTGTAAAAACGAAACTACTTTGAAGCATAGTTTTTCTCTGTTTCAAGATTTTGTAAAAATGAAACCTATCTTGAGTCAATTTCAGTTATTTTCAAGACTCGTTAAACTCATGAAAATCCCGAGATTATTTTGCTATCTTTCATTCTCGTAAAACAAATGAAAATGCCGAGTTCTTTCCGTCTTTTCCTGCTCGTAAATTAAATTGAAAGTTGGCCATGAGTACATTTTTATCATTTTTTTGAACTCGTTAAAACTTACGAAAAAATGAAACCTTAGAGTTCTCTTTTAAGCCCTTTTCAGACTCTCAAAATATGAAAAGATCGCCGAGCATTTCTTTTGCACTCGTTAAAACGGAATTAAAAGACGGTCCCCTTATAGCCCTTTTCTGACCGTAAAAACAAGAAAAGATTGCCGGGTTTTTGTCGTTTCAAACTCGATATTGGAAATAAAATGACGTGTCCTTGATCGCTTTTTACTTTTCAGGTCAAAGACACTAACTATGAAAGTACTCCTTGGTCGTATAAAACCAAGCAGTTCTCTCAAGTATTATTTTATACTTTTTTCGGGCTTGGGAGACACAAATTTACGAAAAAGTTCAACCTTGGAGTCTTCTTAAGTTTTTCAGACTCTCTAAAATTGAAAAACGCCGAGTTTCTCCTATACTGGACTCGTTAAAATTTCACAGTAAAGGACCTGTTCGATTACAAACAGGAACAGACCACTCCTTCTTAGGGTTCGAATCAAAACTAAGTTGGACTCATCCGAAGGATGAGCTTATAATCAAGCATATGTTATCCTCCTCAATCTTGTTAAAAATAAAGAGGTACTTGCCAGAAATGGTGGGGGAAAAGAGAGAAAAATGAGCCTATTTGTTATCCTTTGTCTCAGAAGAAGCTTTATCACCACTCTTGAACACGACACTTTTCATTCACCTGGGTTGGGAAATCCTTTGCCTAACAGTTGATCAAACCACATTGAAAATCTTCAAACTGGTTCCGGGTATTAACTATTGGGTCAATTGTCACCAAGCCATCTGTCGTGTTGTTATGTGTTCAAGAGGTCACTGCAAATAAACCATTCATCTACAAAATACCCGTCATCCATCTCGACCATCCCTGAGTCAGTCCTTACAGCTACATTTCTTCAACTTGATCTATGATTTCATGTTGTGGGCTTGCCTGCAACGGGTCGCTTTCTATCGACATCAGCACATTATCTAGAGAGATGACCTAGAAATCGTCAGTACCTTGAAATCTGCATGCATCAATGGCAGGTTTCTCGCCTTTGACGACGGTTTACATCATTGACTTTCGATCGAAGGATTCTGTGAAATGTTCGACATCAACTCGTTCATTCACATCTCATGGATTGTACTGGGTACTTTGAGAACCATTGACATCACTGGTGGTCTCTCTCACACTTGTTAACAGTTTACATCATCGACTGGTAATCAAGTGGTTTCTACCATGTTCGACATCAACTCATTTATTCGCATGGATAGAATCGTACCATTTCGGGAAGTAGAAATGAAGACCCTGGATCTAGTTTCCACCATCCAGGCTGCGAGGAGTTTTGTATTCATTGTACAGTATACTAATCATAAACAGATGGCTGCGTCCATACTGTGTCTACAAGAGTCTATGGTTATGATGTACTGCGAAATCATTCCTGTATCAGAACAGTAGTTAGTTTGTTAGTTAAAGTTTTCAATCTGAGTATGGGAATGCCTACCTAAGTGGTGATATGATCTTATATATGTATTTTGTGTTGAATATTTGCAGGTTTTGACTGGGCTCTCCACGAGATAATCCTTGAAATGATAAAGTACTTCACCCTTCCTAGATGATATGAAACCCTAATCTACTACAGGCTTCGCACTTTAGGGGGCAATCTGTTACACTAAAATTTGTCACCATGACTATTTGTAGTTAGTATGGCTCCATCAACTGTCATACTATCCTCCTTGGCAAGTCTTATACCTCTGCTCTTCATGTCAAACTCCAAGAAAGAGAGAAAGTCTTTAAAAATCTATATAACTCTGGGTACGCAGTTTCTCTTAGCCTTACCTGCGTGTACGCACCTAAAGTTCACATTCCCTGCGTACTTGTACGCTCTGTCTGTAAACGGGTGGGTACGTACCCCTGTAAAGGTCAAAAGGCGCGAGTTTTACTTCAAAAAAGTTACTTGTGGTCGATTCTAGAGCATTCTAGAAGTTTGTTTGACGTGTATTGAGCGCCTCCAGATGGTTCATGTATCCCTATGAAAGAGGAACTTATCCCATCAAGAGGGGAGCTATCCCATTCAAAGAGGGGCTTATCCCATTGATGGTGGACCTGATTAACTTCCTCTATAGCACTATAAATACAGGCATTGGGCCAGAGGGAGGGGAGGTTGAAAGCTGAACATTCCTAAGGGTAGATGCTGCTGGAATTAGGACTCCCTTATAGAGCTTGAGAGGAGAGATTCCCATCCTTTCTTAGCTTCATTTGGAAGTGGGTGAGCTGATCAAAGTAAAGGATAATTCTTGCTGGACCCTGGGAGGGACCTGCACAACACCAAGGAACAGGTTGTAATGGTTTATTTTGTTTCCACTTAATACAATTAAACTCATTTTTCTCAACAGGTTGTTATACATGATTTGTTTCATATACTCCTTGGTCTGTATGATGAATATGTTTTATTTTATGAGTTATTCAGGTGCTATGTAATCTTTTGTTTGTTAGTGAATGCAGGTTTCGAAGAGAAGGAGGAGCTCATCCGGATCAGCGAGGCTAGACTACTACAAAGCGTTGGACTAAAGGTATGTTATAAACACCTGATTACTTGTATTCTAAATGCATATTTAGGGAAAGGTAGTGTTTAATTGTCTTGTTTGTCACTAGAAAGCCTTAGCTTCTAGGGAGGTCGGTTTTGTCCACAAAATTGACTCTTTCCGCATGACACCTAGGAATCCTTGTCGGTGAATGGCAGGATATACGGTAAAGCTAAGTGCTAGTTTTCTCTCCGTTGGGCCTAGTAATCCTAGCTTTGGGATATGCAGTAAAGCTTGGAGAGTAGGTCTTGGTTTAGGGCCTAGCGATCTGGGTTTGGATTGCGGTAAAGCCTAAGAGACTAGGAGACAAGAAAATTCCTCACAATGTAGGTGGAGATTTGGTGGCATCCATGCTTGTTTGGCTTAGTGATCTAGTGGAGATCACAGTAAAACCTGTTATGATTTGTTCATTGTGTTGGCCTAGTGATCCGGGATGGATTATGGTAAATCATAGTTTCTATTGATGAGGGTGAGGTGGTGTAGACTCGGTATTCCCTCATTGGTTCTTTTGGTTTGAGTCTCATATTCATGCTTGGAATATGGCATAGGGGTGAATGGCTGAAGAAAGATTTGGCTCATCCATTCTATGGTGAGGTGGAAAGTGGTAGTCCCATCTCTGGTTGGTTAATTGCATTCATTAATGAGAAATTCATTCCCTTGATTTCCATGTGCAAATGTATTGATGTATATGCATATTTTGATGGATGATATGTTTATGGTATTTCTATTCCTATTATGTTGGTTATATGTATATGTTATGACAACGACTATGTATGGCTTTCAGCATATTTTTACTTGTACATGAATGGATAATGTGTCTATGACCTAATAGATGATAATGCAACAAATGACATGATGGAACAATGCTTCATAGTGATTCTCATATAAGTATGAGATCCCTACACTTAATTATGTTGTTTACACCTGTAGGTTACATGTTGATGATATTTTTGATCAAATGCCTCGCATGGCTAGTAAGGGTTTGATAAAGGCCTTGTTCGACTGATTACTTTTTCATCATGGCTTCCCTGTATTTTTATTGATTCCAAACTATCAGTCCATTCTAGGTAGTGGCCTAGGCTTTGGGTCTGAAAAAGTGGCTTAAATCCCATGGTTGTTGGCACAGAACTGGCAATTTTGGTGTCTAGTCGCTGGTAGGCAAGCCTGTGAGAGAAACTTTGGGTTGCTGGTCAGTCCCTTGCCCATAGCATGAGAGCGACTATGGCCTAAGAGATCTCAAACAACAATGGGACCCAGGGATTGGTTGTCTTAGTGGTTGACTTGTCTCCCGGGGGTTCTGTTGATGATGTTGGATGACTATGTGTGATGTTTCATTGATTCCACTTCCTTAAGGTCACATAGGAGCTTGAATATGATCATACTAGCGTCTCATCTCATGTTTAACCCGATTGGCATGGTTATTTGGGTGGATGTGGGGGGAGGGTGTTACAGAGTGGTATCAGAGCATGGTTCAACTCTCAGACTAGATGGGCGGTGTGTGTTGGTCATGCATGAATGTCAGTTGAATGTGTGTCTCTTACACTTGCATTTCATGTGCTTGTTTCATTTTCTTGATGATTTATTATTGTTGTAGTATGGTTGATATGGAGAATTTGATATTGATCTTTTAGAATGTATTTGTTATGAGTATGTGACTGGTTGCATATGGTTACATGTCGCTTACATGTTGATTTTATGTCACCTACTTACATCCTTGTATGTTAGGTTACATTCTTGAATATTTGATTACATGTATCAGTCTTGTAGGTTGATTACAAGAATTGATCACTTATGTTCAACTACATGCGTTTATGCATATGTGTAGTTGATTAGGCATTTCTTATGCATGTTGTTGGTTGCATGTGGCAATGTGTACAATGGAGTAATGGTTGTTGTCATGCATGAGGTCATATCATGCATTTTTTATATGGCCTTGCATTGATGACTGGACCCTAGTTAGAGTGATGTTTATGTGTTGATACATTTATTTTTTTATGTTTATATGCTATTATGATTATGTTATACATGTATCACGTTGATTTGGTGATCTTGCAAATAAGGTATCATCCCTGAGCTATACTAAGGTACATCGGTTTATTTTGATTTGGTTTATCTGACATATTATGCATTGTAGGAAGAAATATCAAATGGCTAGCAAGATGGTTGACTACAAAGACTCTCCCTATGAATCCGAAGAGTGGTATGGTGTTGGGAACTCTTCCAATTTGGCAATTACATTGAAAAGTTTGAAGGAATAGATAAGGAGTTGTAAGGCAGATAATGATCGGATCATACAGGCACAAGAGAAGAAAGCAGAGGTTAATGCTATACGTCTTCAGAGTTTGTTAGAATTGTAGCAACAAGGGTCGCTTCATATCAGCCATGGACATGAGGATGGAATTAATGAGGCATATGGCAACAGGTCTCCTGGTTGACATAGGTCGAATAGATCTGACATAGTCAGAGATGGTAGGTTGTTTCACACTATGGATAGGAGGGGCGATGAGTACAGGTACTATTCTAGTTCTGGTTCTCATAGACATTATGATTGTCATTGATATCATCCTTATAAGAGGAATGATAGGGGATACTTTCCAGATGAATTCAAGAAAGAAAAACCACCTACTTTTGATGGAGGTGTGAAGAAGCTGTAAGATGCAGAGGCTTGGATACTTGGGATGAACAAATTATTTGATTTGCATGAGTACACAGATAAAGTGAAGGCTAAAATATCTATCTTCAGCTTGAAAGGTAAAGAAAACATCTAGTGGGAATATGTTAAGCAGGTTAGAGACATTAGGATAGATGACTTGAGTTAGCGGGAGTTCAAGAGAATTTTCAGGAAGAAATACTTGTGAGAGACGTATTACGACAGTAAGGATAAATAATTCTATTAGCTAAAGATGGGATCAATGACAGATGAAGGGTACATGACTAATTTTCTAGAGTTATTGAGGTATGCACCGTATCTTACTAATGAGAAGGCTAAAGTTTAGAGCTTTGTTAGTGGTTTTCCATTAGAATTTAGACATCGAATTGACTATGATGAGCCTTGGTCACTTGACGAAGTCATTGGGAAATTAAAGCATTGCTATGAGCAATCAAAGCGTAAGAATGAATCTTAGCATGGATGGAAGGGAAAATACAAATGTAGAGGTAAATGCAAGCCTAAGAGGACAAGGCCTCATCATATGGATGAGAAAGAGAATGTGGCACCACAAAAGATATTTAATGCAGCTAGACAGGGACATGAGTCACAGAAGTAGCATAGAGGTGTTGGTATTGGTTGGTTGGAGTGTTGGACATGTGGTGAGGAACACCTTAGGAGAGATTGTCTACAACATCAGGGTGGAAGGCCTAATATATACAGTGCACAACAGGGACAAATTGTTGGGGATGTTGGTCAGAGTATTCCACGTATCTATGCGGCAGTGGACAACAGGTAGGTAGAACACTAGGCATCTATCATTGAGATGGATGGTAAGATTTTTTATGAAGTTATTTATATTTTGATTGAACCTGGATCTAATT
Source organism: Pinus tabuliformis (assembly GCA_031772625.1). Lineage (NCBI taxonomy): Eukaryota > Viridiplantae > Streptophyta > Pinopsida > Pinales > Pinaceae > Pinus > Pinus tabuliformis. Next base: position 804,727,107 of record CM062818.1, on the reverse strand, counting down.
ATAGCTATGTTAGTCCTAACTTGGTGGATAAGTGTGGTTAAAGGAATTGCATTCAGAATCTTGGTTAGTGCAGTTGGTTACAGGTACAAAGAAGTGAGTTCATCATTGGGTAAGAGCTTGCACATTTGACTTGAATGGTATGACTACCGCAACACATCTAAATGTATTACCGTTGGGATCATATAATATGTTGTTGGGCATGGATTGGTTGTATCTCCATAGAACAAAGGTAGATTGCTATGACAAATTTATTGAGTGTGTTGATGACAATGGATAACCAAGAGTCTTGCAGGGTAAGAATAAATCCACATTAGTTAGGATGGTGACAAATATGCAAGCAAAGCGTAGCTGCAGGAAGGGTGCAAGTTATTTGTAGTACACATTTCTAGTGATAAGGGTAATGAGGTTGAGGATGTATATGTGTTGAATAGGTATCCATTTTTGCAACAGTTTCAGGATGTATTTCCTGAGGAAATTATAGGGTTGCCACCTTAGAGGGAGGTAGAATTTTCTATTGAGTTAGTGTCAGGGGAAGCTCGAGCATCAAAAGCACCTTAAAGGATGAGCACATATGAGTTGGTTGAGATGAAGTTATAGTTGAATAAAATGTTAGGCAAGGGATAAATTAGGCCAAGTGTATCACCTTGGGGCACACTGGTGTTGTTTTTGAAGAAGAAAGATATCAATCTTAGATTATGCATTAATTACAGCTAGTTGAACAAAGTGACTATTAATAACAGGTACCCTTTGCCGAGGATTGATGACTTGTTCGATCAGCTAAAGGGAGTAGCAGTGTTCTCAAATATTGACTTGAGATCCAAGTACCATCAAGTATGTATCAAAGAGGAGGACATTTACAAGACTACGTTCAGTACCAGGTGTGGGAATTATGAGTTTGTTGTAGTTCCATTTGGATTAACTAATGCTCCATCTACATTTATGTTCTTGATGAATAGTGTGTTGTGTCTATACATGGATAAGTTTGTTATTATGTTCATTGATGATATATTAGTATATTCTGAAAATGAGGAAGAGTCTGCCAAGAATCTAGCAGCAGTGTTGTGGTTGTTGAGGGAACATCAGTTGTACGCTGGGCTTAGAAAGTGTAGTTTAGTTTAGAGTGAGGTACATTACTTGGGGCATGTTGTCTCCAAGAAAGGCATTGCATTAGATCCAGAGAAGATAAGATCCATCATGGAGTGGGTAGCTACTAAGAGTGTGGAGGAGGTGAGATATTTCATGGGTTTGGCAGGCTATTATAGGAGGTTCATCAGGAACTTATCATAGATTTGTTATCCCATCACATCATTGCAGAGGAAAGGTAAGAAGTTTGAATGGACAAAGGGGTGTGAGGCTAGCTTTGAGCAGCTTAATCAATTGTTGACACATGCACCAGTGCTATAGATTGCAGATCCAGACAAAGAGTTTGTAGTGTGCACAGATGCTTGAAAGAGAGGAATTAGTGGAGTCCTTATGTAGGATGGATAAGTGGTATGTAATGAGTCACAGAAACTAAATGAGCACAAGCAGAACTATCTGACACATGATCTTGAGTTAGCAGCGATCATACATGCATTGAAGATGTGGAGGCACTATCTTCTTGGTAGGAGATTTGTACCGATTAGTGATCATATTGGGTTGAGGTATTTGTTTGACCAGCCAAATCGGAACTCCAGGCAGGTTAGATGGTTGGCCACGATCGGTAAGTTTGTTTTCAAGATCAGGTACATCAAAGGTAAAGAGAACTGGGTGGTAGATGCTCTCAATAGGCAATTATAGGTACATCACTTAGCACCTATGATATCCTATGGGATGGACTTACAGGATAGGATCCTGCAGGCAAGTCAGCAGTATGTCAAGTATATGGAGATTGTGCACAAGTTGCAGCAAGGTGCTGGTATAGGTGCAGGTACATGTGAAGGTACAGGTACAGGTGGAAGCATAGGTACAAGTACAAGTACAGGCGTAGGTGCACAGGGTATGGGTTATTGTTTTACAGTGGATGGATTGGTCAGGTTCCAAGACATGATATATGTACCAGATAGCAGTGAGCTCAAGAAGGTGATCTTGAGGGATTTTCATGCGAAACCTTATTCAGGTCACCTAGGTTATCAAAAGACACCAACAGCAATGAAGAGATATTATTATTGGCTAAATTTGAAGAGGGATGTAGCAGAGTTTGAGGAGAGGTGTTTTGATTGTCAATGAGGGAAGGTAGAGTGAAAACATCCATGTGGACTACTACAGTCGATCGTGATTCTAGAGTGTGGGAAATGGGATGTCATTTCCATGGACTTCATTACAGGTTTGCCAAAGATAGTGAGACAACATGATTCCATCATGGTTATCGTGAACATGTTAACAAAGGTTGCACATTTCATTCCAGTGAAGTCTACATTCTTAGCTAGTGATGTAGCACAGGTATTCATCAGAGATATCATCAGATTGCATGGTGTTCCAAAGAATATTGTGTCAAACAGGAATTCAAGGTTCACTTCCAAGTTTTGGAAGCAGTTATTTGTAGGTTTGGGCATAGATTTGGCCATCAGCACAACTTATCATCCACAAAATGATGGATAGACAGAGAGGGTCAACAGGATATTGGAGGACATGTTGAGAATGTATGTGATGCATCAGCAATGGATGTGGGAAGAGTACCTTCCACTGGTTAAGTTCATGTACAAAAACGATTATCAGGAGTCATTGACAATGAGTCATTTTGACGCATTGTATGGGAGGAGTTGTAAAACTCCCTTCAGTTGGAGTGATCTGGTTAACAGTGTATTGATTTGACTAGATATGTTGGTAGACATGAAACAAGAAATTCAGGTTACAAAGAAGAATCTAAAGGCAACACAAGATAGGTAGAAAATATATGTAGAACGGAACAGGTTGTTCAAGGCGTTCCAGGTTGGGGAACAGGTGTACCTTCACATCAAACTAAAGAAGAGCTCCATATAGATTGGATCATGTGCCAAGATGGCACCATAGTTTTGTGGACCCTTCAGTATCATTGAGAGGATTGGGCCAGTAGCCTATCAACTTGCACTGCCTCCGACAATGAAAGTCCATTATTTATTCCATGTATCATTGCTTAAGAAGTATGTTATAGATGGTGATAATGTGATTGACTAGTATGTATTGTAGGTGGAACAAGATGGAGAATTCTAGGCAAAGCCTCAGTGTAAATTGCAGAAAAAGGTACTCATGCTCTAGAAACAAGCACGTTAAAGTGTAGTGGAAGCACTTTCGGCCCGATGAAGCTACATGGGAGATGGTATATCATATGCAGGCTAAGTAACCTTCTTTGTTTGCCAATTGAGGAAAAGCAGCTTTGATATGGTGGTTTGGTATATGCTTTATGATGTTTTGGTATATGATTTGATATGATGTTTTGATATATGATTAGATATGGTGTTCAGTGTATGTTCTAATATATGTTTTGGTATATGATTTGATATAATTTTTGGTATATATTTGTGGTACTGTTGCGATATATACACATGTATATGGATGCAAATACCACCATGATCTATGTTATAAAACTCCATTATGTGGTATGGGTGTTATGCCATTATGATTATGTTGTCATGTTACTATGCTATCATATGATTATGTTATCATCATGTTATGATGTCATTTGGGTTGGCACTTAGTAGGATGATCATTGTAAATAACGTAATGAGTTGTGTTATAAAGCTCCACTATGAGGTATGTTGTCATGTTGTCATGATGTTTTTCTTTTGAGAAGGTCTTTCATTGTAAATACCGCAATGAGCTGTGTTATAAAGCTCCATGAGTAGTATGTATCCATTCAGCGGGTTGTTGAGGTATATGCGTGATTGAACACTGAGGATGGTGTCCCCCAAGGGGGAGGGTTCTGTAATAGCCCTAGTGAAAATTCCATGTAATAAAAGTTAAAAACAATAACCATGATTTATGGGACACTTATTCCAAGCTTAATGTTGGGCATGACATCCTAGGAGGTGTTCATTTGACTATTTATGGCTAAGGAAATTGGCAGAGGCAATGGCTAAGGCATTGGAAAGGAAAAGTGGCATTTTTAACACATTTATTTATAAAAATACTAGAAATTAGGAGAAAATGGAGGTGAAAGATCACAAGTTGCATGCGAGGAGGAAAATGAAGGAAATTAATGGAAAATGAAGAAAATAGAGGACTCATTCATAAAAAGGCTTATGAAGATCAATTGGTAACCTTTTTTCAATTGAGTTTTTGATTGCTCTCATTATTATCTCTCTCTCTCACTCTTGGACACTTAGAGATTTCTTGGAAAATTTTAGCATTGGAGCAAGAAAGCAAAAGAAGACAAGAGAAAGCAAAGATCAAATAGGAAAAGGCATGATCAAGCAGCTACAACAGGCTTTATTGCAGGCATCAACTTGCACATGTATTTTCCTTACTAGATTTTGCATGCATGGGATTGCATGTGGTTCTATTCTATCATGCCATGGGTTTTGTTAGGTGTGACAGTGTTTTTAGCCTAGCCTTGCCATTTCTGGATAACCATGGTGTGATGGGGTTCTCATCTTTTGGTTGAGCTAGATTGTCGAATGGATTCGAAGCTGAGTTAGGTGGATCTCTGAAATCATAGAACACATGGCCTAGTAACCCCTGAGCCAGACTGTGGGTTGTAGTAAAGCAAAAAAATTTATTGCCTTAGATGGCTTGGAAATCCTTGCCAGTGAATGGCAGGATATACGGTAAAGCTAAGAGGTGGTTTTCTCTCCGTTGGGCCTAGTAATCCTGGGTTTGGGATACGCCGTAAAGCTTGGAGAGTGGGTCCTGGTTTAGGGCCTAGTGATATGGGTTTGGATTGTGGTAAAGCCCGAGAGACTAGGAGACATGAAAATTCCTCATGGTGTAGGTGGAGAGATCCCATGGCATCCATGCTTGTTTGTCCTAGTGATCGGGTGGAGATCATGGTAAAGCCTATTATGATGTTTTCATTGTGTTTGCCAAGTGATCCAAGATGGATTACGGTAAAGCTTGGTTTCTATCGATGAGGGTGTGGTGGTTTGGTCTCGATATGCCCTAGCTAGTTCTTTTGGTTTGAGTCCCACATTCATGCTTGGAATATGGCACGGGGGTGAATGGCTGAAAAAATATCTGGTTGATCCATTCTATGGTTGGGTGGAATGTGGTAGTCCCATCTCGGGTTGGTTCGTTGCATTCGTTAATGATAAATTCATTCAGTTGATTTCCATGTGCAAATGTATTGATGTATATGTGGATTTTGATGACTGATATGTTTATGGTATTTAGGTTCCTATTATGCTTTTTATATCTATATTTTATGACAACAACTATGTATGGCTCTTAGCATGTTTTTACTCGTACATGAATGGATAATGTGTATATGACCTAATAGATGATAATGAAGAAAATGACATGAGGGAACAATGGTTCATAGCGATTCTCAGATAAGTATGAGATCCCTACACTTAATTTTGTTGTTTACACCTGTAGGTTACATGTTGATGATATGTTTGACGAAATGCCTGGCATGGCTAGTAGGGGTCTAATAAAGGTCTTGTTCGACTTATTTCTTTTGCATCATTGTTTCCCTATATTTTTACTAATTTCAAGCTATCACTCCATTCTAGGCAGTGGCCTAGGCTTTGGGCCTGAAAAAGTGGCTTAAATCCTGGGGTTGTTGGCACAGGACTGGCAATTTTGGTCTTTGGTCACTCGCAGGCAAGCATGTCAGAACGACTTTGGGTTGTTGGTCGCTCCCTTACCCATAGCATAAGAGAAACGATGGCCTAAGAAATCCAGAACAAAAATGGGACCCAGGGACAAGCTATCTGAGTGGTTGACTTGTGTCCTGAGGGTTCTGTTGTTGATGTTGGATGACTGTGTGTGATGTTCTGTCAATTCCACTTCCTTAAGGTCACATAGAAGTTTGAATCTGATCATAGTATCCTCTCGTCTCATGTTTACCCCGGTTGGTATTGTTATTTGAGTGGATGTGGGAGGAGGGTATTACAGCCAAGACAAATTTATGGCACAATTATCAAAAAAATTACATACAATCAATTAGATATTGATATTGTTAGAAAAACATAGTTCTGAAACATATGAGAAAGTAAAATATATCCCACTAAGCATAAACATGAAATAACAAGATACTTGGGCATGCATCAGTATTCAAAGGAAATAGCTATGGCGGGATCTTGAGTGCTTGGGCCTGCTCGAGAGTCTTTCCCATACTAAAGATGTCTTTCAATGTGGCACAAATGAGCATCCAAGTTTACCAGAAAAGGGCACTAGTGTTTTTGAATCCACTGGATGTCACTGAATCAGGATGATTTCATTGTGATCCTCCTATTTTTGTTTGATGATATTCCTCAACAAGGTTTTCATTTGCAAATTTAGGGTGATGGAGTAAAAATATTGGTTCGTATGACCTCTATTGTGGCCATGATTTAGGACCCAGTCAGAGAAATCCACTAGATTTTTTTATTCAAAATGGGCATTCAGGTCATTGGCAGCCTAGGCTTCAAGTTGGAAAATTTCCCCTTGGATTTCAAGAGTGGTGACTAAAAGATAGATTTTAGTTGCACATTAGGCTTGGGTTTGATCTCTAGGTTTTCTTAAGGAGCCCCATCCCCATATTCACACTACAGACACATTCTTTTCCTTGGTGTGGCACTAAAGAAGGACTAGAGGCCATCAAGAAGAAATTCAGGAAATGGATGCAAGATGAGGAAGTGAGAGCTAGAGGGGGGTAGAGCAAGTAGCATGTAAAACTTCCAAAGTGTAGGGGACAAAGACAAAGCGATCCAGATGAGAAGGAACGATAAATGAGAGACAACAATAAGTAGTAAGAGGACGTTTTGTGTTTTGGGGTGGGGGGGGTCTAGAGGAACTGGGTCTATGGGTTTACAAATAGGCATCTTTGCCCCAATGAATACACCCAGAATATTAGACCATTGTATCAAAACCTCATAATTGTAAAAACAATGCCAACAAGATATGATGGAATACAATGAATTTACCAGCGTACATGAAGCATACTTGCTCCCTAAGTTCACAGTTGAGTCTTGGTGTGACCCCCTCGCTTGATGCCACTCAAACCAACAACATGCACCCCTATTATCGTGAGAAAGTAGCAAAGTTTTCAACCAGCAATCAAATGAGGATTCTAGAAGGCCAGACTAGGAATTGGGAGTTGGGGCTTCCTCCACTATAGAACTGCACAACCAAACATTAGGAAAGGAAAATCCCACTTGCCTCCTAGTGATAAAATGAAGAGACAAGAAAATGTCATAGCAATTCCAACCTTGAAAATGACGCACAAAGGTCATCGGGGTTCCCATATTAATTTGTTAATTCCTCATTACTCGTAGCATGTATTACTACATGGGGTGTTATCCCCCTCTTTAGTGCATAAGGAGGCGGTAAGGTGGCCAACCTTCTCCCCTCTTTTGTTCGAACACCTCCATTAAAATGTGCATGTGTTTATATATATATGAATGAAATGTATAATACATTAAATATTTAAGATAAATTGACATTTATATATATTTACTTTAAAAAATCAAATTATTCAAAATGAAAAAAAAATAATATTAACAAAATTCCCCTTTAGTATATTACAAATCTACAATTAAAATGAATATGCAATAATAATATAATAAATGTTATAGGGCTTGTTTTTCTCATTGAAATTTAATGATTTTTTTTCCAAAATATTTAAATAAGTGGTTCATTATTTTAATGATGAAAACAAATTTAGTACCCTAGAAACACCTAAAACTGTTATAATTCTGAAATTTAATGATTATAATTTTGATTTTCAAAAATTTCCACAAAATTTAATCAATATAACATTGAAAAATACATTATTTATATTAATAATATAATAAAATATTATATAACATTTAACAAAAATACAGGTATTCTCACCAAAATAAAGTGATTCATTTAGTTACAAACTTTCTCATTTGTTAAACCAATTTAATTTAGAAAAATAATAAGCTAAATTTGGTATTTTAATTTTAAAAAATAATAAAACAAATTTGATCGATTAATGTCTATTGCTTTCATAGACAACTCTAAAAGCACCGAATCCTTTTCATTATGTACTGAATTCTCCACCTTTTGCCGGAATAAAATATTTATTTTGCACAATCTTTCACTTCACTTTCTACGATTTTATATATATATATATATATATATATATATAACCAAAAAAAATCGAAGTCCAGAACCACAGAACGATCCTCGGATTCAACACAAGCTAGATCATTAAAAATAATAAGATTAATTCAACTAGTATTTTCCCTATTGCGAAAATGGTTGGATTATTTATTTTTTCATACAGTATTCCAATTATTATTTTTCTTTAATTAAGATAAAAACATATGTTCTCGCACCTTGTTTATATATTTTGTTTCAATATTATAAAAAAAAATTAAAAATTTTTAAATTATATTAAACTATAAAATTGATTATATTATATTGTTATTTTCTTTTTTTTTCCATATATTGTTATTTTCTTTTATAATTATAAATTTAATTTTTATAAATTAATTAATTTTGAAATTGTGAATTTCACATTAAAAATATTTAAACACAACATTCCATCCATATCTATTTTACATTTCATAAATAGATTATAAATTTACATTATAACAATATAATTATTTATTTAATTTTAATCTTAGGTATAATTTTATTTATATATTTTTTACATTTAATATAATTAATATTTTAAAATAATATTATTTTTCTCAAAAATTATAAATTTTATATTATAACATATTAAAATAATGTTAAAGGACTTGGAGCATATTCTAAAATTGAACTTAAAAAAATAAGTTAACTGCTTAAGATCTAGAGACATTGGGAGGAGTGAAAGGGAAAACTCACAGTTTTCTTATAGTTTTCCTTCAATAACTGGGTGGATAGCAACCCAAAGATAGCTATCCTCATTTTTGGTGACATTAGCGGATAATACTTAGAGATTGGTATGACAACTGAATTATGAGAGGTTTTCCCACTATGTAAAAAAAAATGCCAATTAAGTTTATTTTAGATACTTGAACGAAATAATTGAGATTCTCACCATCCAAATTCAATTCCCTCAAATGACATAAGGAGCTTTGATGTAATGGATGGAATATGTATATTCCTTATATATATTATAAGGATAAGAGAATGAACTTATAAATTCTAATAGTCTAACCTATGTTTTTTCTATCAAAAATTGTCAATTACATTTTTTTAACTAAACTAAAATGAATAATTCAATTAACAACTTTTTCTTTATTAAACAAAGTAAGTGAAAAACCATAAAATAATTTGGAACTCTTTATTTTATTTCTTGCACATGTAACTTTATTGATAGATTTTCCACATTGTGAAAAAATAACTTTTAATTTCTACCAAAATATTTGATACAAAGTAATCTAAACTATGTTATTCTCAATATTTTTTTAATTAATTTGTGCAAATTTTAATTTTAAAATTTTAAAAATAAACATTCTAATTATTAAAAAATAATTAAATTTTTTAAAATGTTAAACTATTTTAAATATTAAAATATTATTTAATAATATAAAATAATAATTTAATTAATAATTATAACACAATTTTTTTATATATTAAAAGAACAATATAAATAGTAATCTTTTATTTCTACCCTATCTAAATCTAAAACTTGTTATTTTTTATTTCTACCCTATCTAAATCTAAAACTTGTTAGTCATTTTTATTATATTTTACTTATAGATTTCTCATTACAATAAACATTATTCTGCATTCTTAAACTTTTTACATATTATGAGCAACACAATCCTTACTCAAAATAGGGTACTATCAATATTAGATAGGAAAGGTTAATAAATAGTTATTAAAAGTTTTTGTTTATTATGATTTAATTTTAAGAGTTGTTCTCAAAAAAAGAAGAAGATCTTGTTACATTATAAGTTATTGAGTAGAGAGGGTTATTGAGGTCTAGAGGCTTATTCTACAACCCAATATGAGGGGATGTGTAAGTATGTTTGTCCATCAGTCCCCTTTACAATAAAATAAAAAATAAAAATATCATTCAAAAGTACAATTTAAACAATGAAAATGAAGGGTTAGAATTTTTATATTGATGTAAAATAAAAATATATACTCTATTTAACATTCAAAAATATAATTTAAACAATGAAAAATAACATTGTATTTTGCACTATAAAGAAGTTTGTACATGAAAAATTTAGATGAATTTAGATCACTCTCGACTTATCTTAAATTCGTATTTAAGATGAATCTATGATGATTAGTATATTTAACTTGTGAACTATTAAATACACATCTATCATTAAATATCAATCTATCATTAATATGCACAACAATCTTTAAATCTTCAATACATATACAACACAAAATACCACATAAAATCATATAGATATAGATATATGTATATATATATAATAGCTAAAATCTTATTCAAAGAGATCAAAAAATACAAATAAGTAATATTTATATATCTATATCAGTAAGGAATTACCACACAATCCACAACCACAGAAAAGAAACCTGGATTCAATCACAAGTATTCCTCAGAACTGCCCATATGTTCAAGGACAGCATATAAACTTCAAATACCAGCACACAGAACTGCCCATATGTTCAAGGACAGTATATAAACTTCAAATACCAGCACACATTTATTTCGCAGATTATTATAAGTATCTGTTTTGGATGTGAAGGTCACACACTTCTTTTCTCACAACACAAAACAGTAGGAGCAGCAGCCATATATAAAGTATTAGAGAGCGGCGTAAGCTAACTAAGAGCGCTTTGAAGTGGTTGGAGGCTGATGAGGTGGAGGAGTCTGAGTGGATGCAGATTTCGACGGAGGCGTCGCTGGCAACGCTGCAGTTGGAGGAGGTGGAGGTGGAGAAGCCGACGTGGGATCGGCAGGACCCCCGACAGAATCCGGGGCATTGAAGGAGGTGGGCAATGCCTGTGAAGCCTGCCGACGGTGGTGCTGGCGGCGCTGATCAGACATTGTGTGACGAGGGATATAAAGATTTTCTATTCCCAATGCTACTAACAGGTCGAGCGTTCGATTCCTGATACCGCCTTTCAACACAACTCAAGAACCGATGGATATTCAGACGAAAAATTATGAAGGGTTAGGGTCGTGTATATAGGCAGCCGTGATGTGTTAAAAAGTATATGGGATCGAGCAAAAAGCTTGCAGAATTTGTTTTTTCTTCACTGCCAGTGGTACTCGTATTTTTTTTTTATGGATTGGTGGGCACCCCATTTCACAGAAACCTTAGCTCCTTGGATGAACGGAATCGTACCACGCGCGGAAGATGACGAGATGGTTTCCCTGGGGTTGGCCTGCCCTGGTTGCTGAGGCGAAGGGTATTTTTTTCATAATTTTGAGAGTTTGAGAGTTTGATATATTTTTCATAATTTTGTGAAACTTTATTTTAAAAAGTTATCAACCATTTACTGATTACTTAAAAATGTACCAATCAGTATTTTAGATTATTTTTTAGATGATTTATCTCATTTATTGAGATTCATTTTACCATTTGAAATAATATGAGCTATATCTTATATGTATGTCTAAATAATATGTTTTACAATAATTTTAAAGAATACAACTTATTTAAGGCGACGATTTACAACTTGAACCAAAAACCTCTAGAATGTTCATCTATCACTACAACTCTCTATTACATGTTGATTTCTTCACCAACCCTCAACACAACTCCATCTCTATCTACGTTCGTTCTCATTGCTTATTTGACATCTCTCTACGTATATCTCTCGTTGCTTATTTGACCTCTCTCTACCTTGACCTCAGGTATCTATACCTTGACCTCACCTTCCAACACCATTTGCAGTTGCTAGATCTACATGATCTCTCATAGAAAACTCTAAAAAATTATCTTAAAGAGATCTATCCAATAGCCACTAAACCACTTTTTTCAAGTGTCTAACTCTAAGAAACAATATGTCATTAAGCTCTAATCTTGGGATTGATGATGTATTTAGGTAGCAATGCTCACTACCCTTGTTCTTGCTTTCCACTAGCATGTCCTCATATCCATAGAGGATCTCTCATAGAAAACTCTAAAAAATGATCTTAAAGAGATTCATCCAATAGCCACTAAACCACTTTTTTCAAGTGTCTAACTCTAAGAAACAATATGTCATTAAGGTCTAATCTTGGGATTGATGATGTATTTGGTTAGCAATGCTCACTACCCTTGTTCTTGCTTTCCACTAGCATGTCCTCATATCCATTTGATTAAGCTTCAATATGTCCTCGTAACCATCTTGTCGTTTTTATTTCTCTTGCTTTCTAACTTCAACATGTCCTCTTATTTTTTTTATTTCTTTTTCTTTCTAGCTTCAACATGTCCTCTTATTGTTTTTATTTCTCTTTCTTTCTAGCTTCAACATGTCCTCATATCCATTTGATTCAACTTCAAGGTGTCCTCATATCCATGTCATTCACATGTGTAGTAACAATGCCAATGACCCTATTAATATTGAATGTTCATATTTAATCAAATCTTATACTTTTCCTACTGTTATAATTTTTCACTGCCCCTATGTAGCAATTAGTAAAAAGGAGAGAGAAATAAATACATGAAAAAACACATAACAATAATAATACATAGTCACCAAATTTTAAGGTGGAAACCCAATTGTAAATAATAGATATGTTATTTTTGGCCCAAAGATGATTCACATGAATGGATTCATCTTGCCTTTAAATAAACTACATGAAATTAAAAGACCATAGGGGAAACCATGGGTATTCAAAACCTTGAGACCAAAAACTTCTAATGATAAGTTGACATGGACTCATGGTGCCTTTAAATAGACTGCATAACATTAGAAAATTATGGGCAAAACCATGGGTATTCAAAACCTAGAGACCAAAAACTTTCAATTATAAATTGACTTTAACTAAGTCAAGTTTACCCAGACTACTCTAACTTTAACTCAGTGAAATATACGGAGACTACCTAACTCATCTGCTTCCTTTGTGCTGATTTAATCTTTATTTGAAAAATGAAATATTTTTCTAATGAAAGAAGTATCCTAAAATCTGAATCAATCAACTTTTGAGAATTCAAATGAAATCTCATGGAAAAAAATGATTTAACTTATTCTGATTCTGATAATTTAAAAAAATATATATATAGTTTTTGTAAATATCAGTGTTTCGGATTAATCACATTGTGAACATTTTGAACTAACCAATGTGATACATCATGGATCACAAAAGTCTTAGATCTAAAATTAATCTATGGTTAAGGATTGCAGTTGATACAAGTTCATGGCGATACTTATTTCCCAATCTATAAACCCATTAATAAAATGCTATCAAACTGTATATACTCACCTTTAAATTTAAACAAATAATCATCTAACCATAAACATATACAACCCTACCCCATTAATAAACCAATAACCCGCCCAGGTTCATCAGAGATTGATTCCCCGCGCAGTGATGAATGGGAATAATAAACCTACTACCTGTTAAATATTGGTTGCCGGCCCAAGTTCATAAGGGATTGATTCCCTGCGTACACCCCGCGCAGTGATGAATGGGAATACGGGTCCTGTCACACTGGAGAGTGTGATGGCTTTGGCGTCTTGCATGTCGTGTGCGAGGTAGCAGACAAGCTGCTAGACGTTTCCGAATTTGTTCCATCACGTGCTCTGTATTTCGCTGATCAGTGGTTCTGTACATTACAAAAATTAAAATATCAAAGTGCAGAATCTAGATATGAATTTTTAGCTCGGCTGTGGTTGAATGGCATGTCCCTCGCTCGCTGTTGCGCTCCACTCTCGACGGCATCTTTATCTTTCTTTTATGTTTTTCGAATGTACCATGCAACTTGATTTGGGCAATTTGGCAACTTTCTTTGCAAATACCCGTCTCCCACTAGCAGAAAATGATTTGCATAGCCGTCTCCCACTAGCAGAAAATGATTTGCATAGCCATCTCCCACTAGCAGAAAACGATGGGAATAGCACAAACTCTAGTTAATATGAAATGGACCTTGTTCATCATCTAGGTTGCCAACTTTCTTTGCCGGCCGTCTCTCAGTAGCAATGAGAATATCAATCCTCGTTGAGATAGAAATGGAAACATTCATGAGAATAATCAATGTAATTGAACCTAGATAGAAATGGAAACATTCATGAGAATAATCAATGTAATTGAACCTAGAGACCATAGTTAAGATAGAAATGGAAACATTTATGAGAATAATCAATGTAATTGAACTTCGAAACCATAGAGAAAGTTTATGAAAATAATTCATGGAATTGAACCTTGAAACCATAGAGAAAGTTTATGAGATTAATCCATCGAAAGTGAAGGTATCATGGGAAGTTTATGAGATTAATCCCTGGAATTGAATCATGGGCAAGATCTTATTGAACATAGTGACACTAAAATTTGGAAAAGAGTGAAGGGAAGTTTATAAGATTAATCCTTGGAATTGAAACTTGGATAAGGTTTCAATGAACTTAGCGAGACTTGAATTTAGAAAAGAGGGAAAGTAGTGAATGTATTTCTAGTTTTTATAAATTTCCATATATAAATGTTATTACTATAAGATAATAAGTCATATGTATCTAAGTCATATGTATCTCTAACTTTTAATATATTGTCCTCTATAAATGCTTACTAAAATATAATAAACCATTTAAACTTCTAGAGCCAAATATGCCATCCTTATTTTGAACTTCTAGAGCCATATATTCATCCTTCATTTGAAGTATTTCATGGTTACTTAAGCGATTAATATAAGTCACGATTTAAATAAATAGAACATGAAGGTGAGTAGGTTGTATTGGTATGTTTAATTTACTTCTTATTTCATGAAATATGTTAATTTTATTAAATAGGTATATATTGAATAGTCATGAGACAACAAAGTTTATAGTGTTTGTTATTTAAAAGAATTATGATATCTAGACTTAGTGTTTTAAGGAGTGATGTTATTGTTTTTTTTTAATTATTGTTATTTGTAACTTTTAGTAGGCATTTTTATCTACATACTTGTGATAGCTATCTTTTGTTAATGTTGAGGCTCTTCCATTGTGATATATCTCATATATTTTCTTGTATTTGATATAAAATAGATCTAATATTTCAATTCCATTCTCTTGTAGACGGATTTCAGGTATCAAAGTTTTCTTTGCAAATCCATTCTCATAATTTTTCTAAGAGAAATTGTGGAAGGAAGGATTTGGTGTTACACATCATATGGCAATGATTGTAGAGGTTTCATAGATATCATCTCCTATGCCTTATAGATTAATCCATAGCATGGATTCATCTTCTTTGTGTGATGGTTCGTTAATTATATTGGTTTGGATACACAATTATTGTTCTTTAGTGTTACCATTTGGATATTTTCCTTAGAATATTACTTGTTTGGGTATGGGAACTCACACAAAGATGATGTTCAAAAAAGTGGCAATGAGATCAGCACAAAAGCATTCATGTTGTAACATGCTCATGTTCATAAGAACACACATATGTTCCTTAATTTTTGGCTTTGGAAAATTTCCCTAAACCAACACCAAGGATGCCAAATTAATGCCAAATAGAAATTCCTAAGAACATGCACATGTTCGTAGGAACAAGATGTTGTATGCATTCCTAAGAATGAGAACACACTATTGGAACATGCACTCATTCCTATTTGACAGTTTCATAACATCATTGTTGGAAGACACACCAACCTATAAGGTCCCACCTTACCAACCATCAATAATATAGAAAAGTAGAGGTCACATTAATCACTAATACTCAATTTTTTTATTTTTTATTTCGTAACATCACTAAAGAAACTGTGGACCTTTTGGAGCTGTGCTTGAAATCCTCTTATTTCAGTTTCAAAGGAAAAATTTATGAACAAACACATGGTGTGGCTATGGGCTCTCCTTTATCCCCCATAATTGCCAACATCTTTATGGAGCACTTCAAACAAAAGGCTCTTAGGTCATTTCCATACACCCCCGTTGAATGGAAAAGGTTTGTAGATGACATATTTGCCAAGTGGAGTCATGGAAAAGAAAAACTTGACCTATTCCTCAATCATCTAAATAGCCTATCTGACCATATAAAATTCACTATTGAAATTAAAAAGAATAACCAGCTTCCCTTTCTTGATATCCTTCTAACAAAATGAAATGGGTCTCTTGGTTTCTAAGTTTATAGAAAGAAAACCCATATAGAAAGATATCTTCATGAAAATTCCCATCACCACCCTAAACAGAAGATTGGCATCATTAGGACCCTAACCACTAGGGCAGCCAGAATATCTGATCATGACCATTTAAATGATGAACTCAACCATCTACACAAAGTGTTTGAACTAAATGGCTACAATAGAAATACCATTAAGAAAGCCATGCACCTATCTCTAATAAAAAATAACAAGGACATGGAAAATCAAAATTTATCAACTCCTAAGGTCTTCCTGCCTTACGTAAAAGGCACCTCTGATAAAATTACTAAAATTCTTAATAAACATAACATCAATGTAGCATTCACCCCTACTAACACCATTAGTCAATTAATCAGCTCAGTCAAGGATCCCATAAACCCTAATCTAGAAAAAGGTGTTTATGTGATTACTTACTCATGGAGTAAGGAATATATAAGTGAAACTGGTAGGTCTCTTAATATTAGGATTAAAGAACACGCGACCAACCTAAGAAGAGATAGGACCTCTAAATCAACCTTAGCATAACATGTTCACTCTTCCTCTCATTACATCTGCATGGAAAAGGTCAAACTGGTTAGAAAAGAGGACCACTATCTTAGAAGGAAAATCAAAGAAGCCATAGAAATAGAAAAAAGGAAGAACAATTTGAACCGGGATGATGGACTAAAACTATTTAACACATGGAAACCTTTACTTGAAAATCTTAAAAATCAATAATTAACCCTTATCCCTTAAATTAACTTATTCCCTCCTCTCTTAAAAATTTTAATATAATAATCACCAAAAACATCAATTCTCATATCATCATCATCATAAACATAAATTAGTAGTGATTAATTCACCCATAATCAATTGATAACATTAAACAATGAAAATTACATCTAGGATTGATAGATAATATTATAGCATTAACTCACCAAATCTATTAGGATTTATTAATTAAAAATTAAATAAATTTATCAAGTAAATAAAATCAATAAATAATCAAACACAAAATAAATACATAAAACTAGAGACATATTAACAAATAATAAATAATTAAAACCAATAAATTAATTTTAATTAATTAGAAAAATTAGATTAGTAGTTAAAAACATTAATAAAAGTAATCAATCTATCTAGCTATATATATATATATATATATATATATATATATATATATATATATATATATATATATATATAATAAATTAGTCAATTAATTTTACATGAAAGAAATAAACATAACAATTAATCAACAAACTAAAAATTAATCAATTAATCAAACTAACAAGTGAATAATACAATAAATTAATAAACATATTAATAAATAATAATTAACAAAATTAAATAATTAATCAACCATTTTAATTAATTAATTAATTAATCAATCAAATTAATAAATCAAGTAAACCATATATTTAAATAAAATTAATAAACATAGTAAGTAAATAATAAAATCAATTAAGTTATAAACCTATCAATTATTTAATTAAAAAAATCATAATAAATAAATTTAGTAAAGAATAATAATTAATTAATTAATTAATTAAATGAAAATCTAGCCGACCTATTTTCTTACATCTTTTCTTCAATTTCTTATATATATATATATATATATATATATATATATATATATATATATAACCTAAATCTAGCTCCTCGATACATCATTAAGATCTGAAGAATATCTATTGACGCATCCCCTGATGATGGACTCACTTGGTAGTTCAAAACGTTAGGTTCACTAAAACTCTATAACAGGTCATTCCTCCTATCTAAAAACTATCCTCACCTGTATGGATTCATTATTAATTACTAACTTAGTTACCATGTAATCATGTTCCTTCATCTATTTCAATAAAAGAATATCACATAAGAAGTTGGGGATAACTTTCCCTTAAAACCAATTCCAAAACACATTTCTCCTCAAGTTTAAAAGAAGCATGTACTCTTTTCATACTTAAATGTGAGATCTAAGATTGGAAATAAATTCCACCATAATGCCATGTGCGAGAATTAGGCTAGGTCAACCTATTTGATCTCCTATATTATGCTAAATAATTTCTACTTATTGACTCTTGACATCATAACCACAAACGTGTGCAATAAGAACCTAAAATATTATGCTTCTATCACAAAAAACACATATAAGGGTATGAATATTAACCTACTTGTAACAAGATAAATAAAGAAGGAATATGCCTCTCTTCGTCAGTAAATCTAATAAATATGATATGTTTATTGATTCATCAATTAAAAATTCTCAATAACATTGCTTCAATCATGAGACTCGTATAATGAATGTTGCAGCAAGAGAAATCACTGTTACAAATTCAAAAGCATATTATTCTTCAAAAAATGCCAAATAAAACAGTGGACTTGCCAAAATTGGGCACACTAGTTGTTTGCTACAACCATTAAAACATAAGATTGCACCCATGAATACATGCAGCTCAGATGAAACTTATTATGCTCACTTGCACAAAATCCTACAGAATTAGTCACTGTAAAATTGTTTCCAACAACAACCCTTTTTTAAATGAAAGCTTTAGATAATAAAAGTAACAACTATCCTATTCTCTATTCACACTTCAACAACTTATTAAATTCATTTTCACATTCATACAAAAACTTACAAACATAGGAAGCTACATCCGTTAAATACTCTATTCATAAATTTTCTAGTACATAAAAGTTACAGTGAATAGGACATTTACCCTAGCAGTTTATATGCACAAAAGCTACATCCATTGAGGCCTTTTGACAAACACTTTGAAAGAATGCATTCTACAAGCTATAGTTATTGATGTCTTTTGACAAACACTTTGCAAGAATGCAATCTACAACCATTGAGGCATTTTGTCATACATTTGGAAGCCACAATCGCTTAAGGAAATTTGACATGACTCTAAGATTCTTACTCAACCTATTTAGCTCATAAAATTTATAAATTAATTCTTCAGATGAAAAAATATTGAAACAATGACTAAATCATTTTATTCTTTCTCCCAAAGCTTGACAACAGACGCACACATTTGGCAGCATCAATCTGCAAAATCATTCAGATTTATGATCTAAGTTCTTAAACATGTTTTCTTGGAATTAAGTCAGAGGTTATAGGGTAATATGGTACAGATACCCCATGATGTTAAGATGAATCGCAACAAAAATGCTTAGGGATGTGATTTCTTAAAACAACAACAACAAAAAACTCCTACTACCTCATTTATTACTTTGGTCAAACACTTAGTGTGAAAACTTCAACTCAAGTTGTACACTGAGAAATAAAACCTAAATTTATGCTCATATCATTTTTTTATCAACTCATGACAACCTGCTATGGACAAAAATTTATTATAAACTAAACTTAAAAACTTTAGCAACACATTCTTGTTTTAATCCCCTACATGTACATTCTCAACTACAACTACCATTCATTATTGGTTAGCTCAAAATTAACTCTATAAATATCTCATACACATTCACAAGTAGCAAGTTTCAATAAATTGAAAGTTTTAGAAGAATTTAAACTAATAATAACTAAAATTTCAAGAATGCTTACGAACATACCTGGTTGTGTATTTATACAACTCCAAAAACATGGGAATATGCTCAAGCTCCAATGAGAGTATGCATATCCTTACCAACTCAGTGTGAACCATCTAATTTTCCACCCAACCATATCCAAGGAGATCTTATCCCCCTGGAACCCCAAGCTGTAAGAGCTCCCAAGCAGTACCAAAATACAACAGTAGAGAGATATACAAGGAAAATTGAGGAAGATAAGTCTCACTTCCTCTCAATACCACTCATGGACAACTTCACCAGGTAAAACTACTTAGTAATTTAGTTTAGGAATTTTAGATTCATTTAAACAACATTTGGCTACTCTCCAAGAGTCTCCCTCTCACAATCCTCTTCAAGTCTCTCCAACTTTTGGTATTACAATGCACCTCCCCCTAAGTGAGAATACATGAGACACCTATATAGGAGGATAAAAAAATTTGTCATAAAGGAGTAGTAATATGCATGCCTTGTATTCCATTAGAGGAGTGTGACTCATTCCATTAAGGATAGGTATGCATGTCTTAGTTAAGGAGAGTGTAACTTATGCATTAAAGAGAGTGTAAGAGGAATCTTTCATGACATGTATTTAATGAATGTAAGAGGAATATGCCATTATTTGATGAGTGCATAAAAGAGAGTGTAATGTATTATTAAAAGAGAGGGATATTTACATAGATTTATGAGAGTCATCAAGGAGAGAGGTATGAAGTGATTGAGGAGATGAAGGTGACTTGTAATTCCTTTTTAATAATAATATCATAGTCTCATAAAATATGTTAATAATATTGAGGATTAACTTGAGATTGAACTCTTAGTATTGATTAATGATAAGTTAAGTGATTTTCCTTCACCTATACTTGATTACCCATTGATCGAAGGTGATTTACTATTTTTGGAAAGTCATACTTGAGATGCTAGACATGACTTTCTATTTTTATAAAGTCACTCTAGAATTGTGAGAAATGATATTTTATTAAGGAAATTCATCCCTAAGCTACCCATGAGTGGTATTTTTCTTCTGGAGAATGTGGATTATGAATCCCTATAGCATACATCTCCGTGCCTTAGTAGATTAAGGACTTTGTGCTCTAATTTACTCCAAGGATCCAAGATTCAACACCTTGATCTTTTAAATATTTACAACTCTGCATACCAATCCTTTTATTACAGATCGAAGAGTCCATGTCTTTATCTTTCATGTATTTGGAATCCACACCCTAATCCTTTTATTATAGATTGAAGACTCCATGTCTTTATCTTTCATGGATTTAGGACTTCACACCCTAATTTCCATGGCTTCTCATCTACTCTACTTTGAAACTTCATGCTTCACCTTAAGGTACTGACTGTGAGCTCATACCCATATGATGGTTCGTTGGTAAGGCCTTGTTCTAAGACCTACACACATTAAAATCTCATAGATCAAAGGAGTCAAATGAATTTTGTAATTAACTTATTCACATTTTACCAAAGATTGTGCATGACTTCCACTATCATTTTGGTTCTAGAGAAATGACTTCAGCAACCATTTATAATTTTAACATCCTTGTTTGCAAATAACCATGTCCCCTATCACATCTTGCTCAATACAAGATTAAGCATATATAATCATAAAAATCATGTATCATGACTTCCGAAATCATTTATAATTTGAGCATCTTTGTTTGCAAATAACCATTTCCTTTGCCACATATTTCTCAATACAAGATTAAGCATATATAATGATACAAATCATGTATCATGACTTCGATAGTCATTTATAATTTGAGCATCCTTGTTTGCAAATGACCAGGTCCCCTGCCACATCTTGCTTAGTACATGATTACACATATATAATCATACAAATCGTATATCGTCCATAAATCATAATTAACCATATATTCTACATAACCATGATCATCCATGGATCTATGTGTCTCAATCCTGGATCAACATCCATGTCATACACCTATGTCCAAACTAGGATACCAAAAGAGAAAACATCGATAATATGCTCTTAACCAAAATCAGTTCTTATACACACAACCATAGATATTATCATAAGCACATAGCAACCAGGTGACCCAAACTAGGTCTATAGCATATAAGAATGTACATGAATCTGTCATGCATAATCTTATATCATTACATCAAAATCACCCTCTCTAAGTGTCACAAAACAAACCTTTTCAAGGTAGGACCTTACATATGGTATCACCTTGGGACACTACCTTGTGGAGGTATTAATAGTAAGGAGTAAGACATGAAACCAAATTAATTGATTAATTATTGAATAGAAATCATGAGTGATTTTATAGTGGGAAAACAGGCTGACTTACAGTTGTCAAGATAGATTCAATTATATAGATATTGTATTTGTATAATTATGAAAGTTGTTCTTGATTACAAGCCACTTTTGAAAATATATATTTACTTGTTTTTGTAATCAATATCTTCTAATTGAGTCATTCAGAATTGATTCTCAAGTAAGGAAGTGAATAATAATGAAGATTATGGGAATTCAAAGAATGGTATATAATATAAAAGTGGGTCAATGAAGATTGTATGGAACCTTAAATTGTGATTTTTCCTGAAGAGTAAACATTTAGTAAATATTGTAGGTATATCTTAAATATTTTGGTTCCAAGGGTGCCTTATGGAATGAAAAAAGGAAAACTTGGATTGAGAAGATATAAATCAAGTGGGATGTAAGAGTGGGTTATATATGTGACATGTTTTTTTCCATAGTTTCAATGGATATGCATATTGTATGTGGATTATTTGATGCTTCTTGTATGAAAATTTAATTGTGAGATGGGATGGACCATCATGGTTGGTTACACAGCTAATGTGGGAGTTGTTTGTGAGTTGGAAAGCTCAATTTTCCTATAGAAACCTAAGAGAATGAAACAAGAAAGATTATTGAATTCTTAATGCATTATATAAGGAAAAGACAATCATTTGTAATGTGAGATCATTGTAAAATGATAGTATCTAGATATAATATGCTTGATTAGATGATTACCTTAATATAGTATGCATTGTAGTGTATGTTAAAATCTATTTAGTATGGCATAACTATAGATGGTACTTGATTAATAATGTTATTTTTTGTCTTCATGGACAACCTGATTTGATTATATATATATATATATATATCTATATATCTATATATATATATATATATATATATATATATATATATATATATATATATATATATATATATATATATATATATATTTCCAACGACTATTATAAAACTTTGGGCCAAGTTTAATCCAAGAGGGGGAGTATGTAGTGTCCCACCTTGGCAAGGTTAGTTTTGTGACACTTAGAGAGGGTGATTTTGATGTAATGATATAACATTAACTACAATCGATAAATATAAAAGTGGAAAGTGATGTAGGGTTGAGGTCTCTAGAAACCTTATAAAAGACTTACAAAACACTAGAGATCCCTCATGACTATCAATGGCCACTTCCTTAGACACTATTGTATATTCCATTACAAATTCCCAAGGTTAATTAACTATCAATTTAGATTAGAGCGATAAATGTATGAATACTATAAGATGGAGTAAGATAAAAACAAATTTTTAGTTGATGACATTGTTTATTGATCCAAGATTTGTATGGAACAATGAACCTTCCAATCATTTTTATTCAATTGGATGGACAAGTGGTTTATGGTTTTTGACAAACCTCCTTGCAATAATTGGGAGGTGTCTTTATATTTATTTAGAAATCATGGATATAATTTAATTTAGTTCACTATGTCAACTACTTTGACATTGGTGAATTCCAAGGTATGGATAATAGGTCCATAAAATATGGAGAAAATACTAGGCATGATGCATTTCTAGGTTCCCATCCTCCTAGGCAAAGGCCTAACCCCTATGCCAAACATACTCTTATTACATAAAACATCAACTAGATCCAAATATCCATATCCATATTGACCCATAGCATGGTGTAGTATATCACTTTTATAGTGTTATCCCGTTAGAAGCAACCTATAGGTCATGTTGGCATTGGAGGAGGGGCTATGCCTCTAGGGCTTGTAGTAGAGTCTAACTAGAAGAGGTCATATGGTTAAACTACACATTCATGTGACACTCAGATATGCTCGAGTTGTACAAAAACTTGTTGTGGGTTAGTGGAGGACACTAGGCATGAGATTTTCATGTAGGAGCTTAATATCTTAACCGTATTTATGTTCTTGAATCTTTGTTGATTATATATATTATTATTGTGTATCTTTTTCTATGTTTAATTATATGATGTTTATATTTTCCATTCTTCAATAGTAGACCCTCAATATTGGTAGATGTATCAATATCAATTTTTACAATTATTGCAGTTGTAATAGAATCCCGCTTGTTTAGTGTACTTCACACCAAAGTGTGGTGAAGTGAGCACTAGCATATATTCATACGTAATCACTTTGACATTTTCTATTTATTTATTTTTTATATAAGGGAAGATTCAATGTTGAACACCAACTCTTCCACAAGTATATTGTTTTGATCTACCACAATAATCAACAATTTCTCTAAAGTACTTTTTGCTAGTGTATTCAACATGACTTTTCATAAATTCACCATAGTGTTCTGGTTATTTTTTGGAAATGTCATTACTCTAATACTATTTTATTACATGTGTAAGATAATAGATGTGTTTAAATAACTTGTTTAGAAGAAACCAAAAATAATGTTGTTATATGTCTAGTTGCATTTTTTTATAGTGATGAACCATGTCCACATAAGATGGACAAATCACGATCTTCCTAGGTATCACATGTCAATTTAAATATTGTTTAATGTAAAATTTGTTATCTTATGTTGGTTGAATTTCACATTTTTTGTTTTGATAAAAATATTATAAATTTGTATTTAGGTTGGATTATTTATTTGTAGGTCACCAATATCACCATGAAACCATTCACCTCTAACCATATCCCCTCCATAATTTTTCCTAAGATATGAGGAAGGTTTGGTCCTTGGCCACCTTGCCCTACATCTTGGGATATCTCTTTCCACCCCTAGGTTATTTCAATCCCCCATTGATCTATATTTGATATTTTTTATCATCCATCTTGACGATTTTAGAGTGGAAAAAGTTGGGGAATCAACTGATAGGACGATTTTTCCCAGATGGATCCAGTTTGGCAAATTGGGGTTGGAAATATTCCAGGAGTAGTTTGAAGCATCAAACAACTTTTTTTGGGGTAAAACATTTCCACGTAAGCACATACCTTTTTTTGTTATTATAAAAATAGAGACCTTTTCCAATAATGCAAGAATCAACTCGATTGGAATCGATATAAAAAAATTTATACCACTTGGAAGTTGACCTAAGTTCTTCTTTTAACCACCATAATTTAAAAGGATTCCATGTCAAGCCCCATTATTCATGGAAAAGGAGTTATACACATTATCATGATGAATAAGACACTAGAAGAGAGAATATTGTAACTCTAGTTAAGAGTTGGAGTCAACCTAACCACCAGTAGGCTATCAGGTTGTGTTATAACTAGGCCACTAGGAGGAAAATGGGTCTCATATTATTCGAGAGAATTTGTTCCATAGATGAACTAGAGTCGATAGAGAGATAAAGAAAATAGAGAGGATATGTGCTTTCTAATATCCCACAGGCCAAAAGCGTCACTTCTTTGTACTTACATCGATTTTCCATTCAGAGAAAGAGAGCAAATTAGGCTCACCTTTCAGTTGAGTTTTCTCTCGAAAGGGTTTCTAAGGGTATATATTGTGTTCTTATGGTTGTGAGTGGCTATATTTTTTAATGTTCTCCATTTTTCAAATTTTAAATATTGCATTCTTGAAATTTCAACTTCATAAGTATATAAGTTTGTGGAAAAATAATTTGCGCCATATAGATTTCATATTTTTAAGAATAATTTTATGAGATCTATTGTGATGAACTATCTAGTAAAATATCCACGAAATTTTATAGATCATATTGGTATCAGATTAAGTCTCTTAAGGTATATTGTGGGGAGTAGTAGGAGATCTAGATTAGCTAAGTTAAAAGTCACAAAACACCATTCATGGATGGCGAATCTATGAATAACCCTCATGATCTCATAAAGGTGAGGTTTGTGTGACTAAAAACACAAGCTATAGATATAAACTGCAATGTGAGCCTACTCATAGAAGTATTGACGAATAAGCTCAGGATATTCAAAGAAGATGGGGTTCTAATGCAAAGGTGTTTTCATAAGAGAGATTAGAAGATTGAGAAGAAATAGAGGAGCCAAAGAAATAACATGAAAATGATTAACACATTTCCAGCCTTGTTAGCCATTCACAGTCCCTATTCAAAATGGAAGTGAAGGTCCACATCAAGTTGTATCAAGGTGATATTTACGTTTTGAATTTAAATCATTGGTTGTAAAAATTAGAAGTTTATTTTAGTGTTCATCATATATAGAAATAAAAAAAAAATATTTCATTTGTTCGGCTGAAATTAGAGGGCCATGCCCTAACCTAGTGGGAAAGCCACACATAGACCTTAAGGTTGGAGGGAGATCCTCCGGTGATTAAGTGGGAGGATTTTAAAACCATTATTGTTACAATTTTACCCTATTAGGTATGTAAATCACTAGTGGATCCCATGTCATTACTTTAGGTAGAAGCAAGAGCAGAGTTTATAGGAGTACACCAACGAATTTAAAAATATGGCCATAATGTAGGGTATCTTCCCAAAGAAACTAGACATGCCCCTCAAGTATCTAGGGGGTATACACAACCATTCATAGAAGAAAGTAATGTTATTCAAACCTAGATCAATGGATAAGGCTTATGTACATGCATAATACCTAGAGAACATAGTCTGGAAGAAATCTCAATCAAGTGGATATAAGCATAAGGAGCACCAGGAAGCTTCTAAGGAGGGGAAAAAGAAGTGGAAAGGGGGAAAAGATAAAAAGATGGAGTCTAGAACACAACAATGGAAATATCCTAGCAACCAATGCAACCATTATAACGTTAATTGCCATATAGTGGAGAAGTGCTAGAAGTTGCATCCAAAACTTAACCCAAAGAACAAAAAGAAATATGCAAAAAATAAGAACCCCATGGCCATTGATTCAAGAAACTTGGTTGAAAGAAGCTTGGAAATGGATGAGAGGATAATTTCTACATCAATTCAGAAGGAGGTGAATCTAAATTCAGTTCAACAACAAGAAGAGAATTAAAATACAACGATCTTCCATATAAGTATATAGGTCATGAATACAAAGATTAATGCTATGTTCAACTTAGGATCACAATTGAATCTCATTGTGTAGCAACCCTTTTTGTTCCACCTCATGTAAATGTCAATATGTGAACTTGTTTATGTAATTCATGTAAAAATGAAATTGATAAGATGGAAAGGACATGGATTTAGATATCTGAGGAAGAGAGGTTTCTTATGATATGTTAAACCCAAACCAAAACCAACACATTTAATTATATTACTTATCTCCCAAATGAATTGAATGGTCTTCACAAATAGCAAGTAAATTCTTGATATGGGATACCTGAGTGGAGGATAGTTACCATGTTGTTCTCTCTCTCATGAAATGAAATGGAGAGAGGATAACTATTTAGGTGGGAGGAATTCAATAAGAAAAAATAAGAAAAAGAGAATTCACAGAATGAAAGGGAAGGATAGGAAGGGGGACGCAAAGAGAAGAGAACAACAAAAGAAGTGCACAGGGGAGGAAGCACACAAGTAGTTGTATAGATCATAGAGATATCCTTGAGCCAATTTGCTATTTGGGAAAATGTTCCATGTGTATGTGTTGAGTATTGAGTTGTGTGTTTGTCTTTATCGGCCGATGGGAGGCTTGGTAGATATTTGAATCACTTAGTTCTTGTTGATGGGCCTGAAAAACCACTTGGGTGGTCTTAGGAAGGTTGATAAACCACTACACAGGTGAGTTGAGCCACTGTGGTGCTTGTTGAAAATATTTGATAAACCTAAATTTCTTTCTAAGGAAGTTGATAAACCACTTAGTACTTCCTAACTAAGCTAATAAACCACTTAGACAGTGGGATATAGACTCCTACAATGTTTTCCTTGAAAATCCATCTGGGAAACCACCTACATAGTGTATTCATTCTCTTAGAATTGAGAATTACACTAGTTGAGACTTGGGTGATTCACTGTGATTGGCCTCAGAGAGTCAAAGAGTCACTATGGTGCTTACTATAGGAGAGCAGTTGATAAACCGCCTGGAAAGTGAACTCCATCTCTTGTTTGTTTGACTAAATCCTGGTATGAAATTCCCTTGAGCAAATAACTCCTCGGACTCTGAATCCAACTTGATGGTGGTTAGCTACAAGAAACATTGTAGTGTAGCTAGCCTATGGTTGGGTGGATAGTTGAAATCCCTCCTTTAGTTGCCAACTATTTCAAGTTAAGTAAATAAGTATAATTTCGTGTATCCATTTGAACTATGGATGATGAAAATTTCAGATATGTGATATGTAAATCTATGGATCATCATTATTTGTGGAAGGTTGCTAATATTATTGTATGTTCATAGTGAATGATTTTATTTATATGCTTTAATGGTCATTTTGAACCTCTACATATATGTGATTTTTATTATCTTCGTGAACTATAGATTTATTTACATGAATATGACTGGATTCTCGACTCGCCCTTAGTTAACTTGCTATTGCAAGTGTTTTAAATTATTTGATATGGTTGTGAATCTTGTGGATTACTACCTTGTTTGAGACTATAAACTAACTTACATGATAAGGAGATAATCCAAAAAAATTATTTTGAATAAATGTTTAATTAAAATATGATAGTCATTTATTTTAAGAGTAATGTGAGAATGGTATGGATATGAATACTTGGACATTGTGTGATATTTTTAGCTTCACATAGCAAGCATGTTCTCTAGTTTTCCTTGAGAAATTTGGCCTTTGGAGCCATTTCTCCCTTTTCTTATAATTTGGTGTATGTTAGGTATATAGGTGACATTAAATCCTTTATATTCATGGCATAAATACCTTTGAAGGTATATTTTCAAAGCTTTGATCTTATCCCTGGAATTTGGTGTTCTGGGTAGAAGTTTTGCCTTAGGAAATTCTTATAAAATTCCTTGAATTATCCTTCTTCCAAGTCTGGGTTGAAATCCTGACCTTGTATCAGAGACTAGATGGTCTCTTGGCAGACTAGTATTCGAGATGAATACCTTTTCCCAATTCTTTATAATGGTTGTATCAAGTACTCCAGGGCATTTGGCTAAACAAGCCTTGTGCAATTTCAAAACAAGATAGATATAAATTAGGTCAGACATTTTTTTGAAGAAATATAATTAGGACTAGAGATCCAAGGTGGGCCCCTCTTGGGAAAAACATATTTCTGGAACCATATTTCTCTAATGGAAGACATTTTATATAGAATTTGGAGTATTTGATAGTGTTGGAGTTTAGCAGTTTTGAAAGATCCCATATAGGACTAAGGCTGGATATTTCCTTAGAATCACATGTGATCTGGGGATGGCACATGGTGCACACTATTGTGGAGCCCCAGATGTCTAGAGAGCTAGAATTTCCATGACCTAACTTAACATATATGGGGTTTCAAGGGACCAGAGGTGTGTGAACAGGGTATCATGTTGGGTGACCCAGATTTATTTGGACCCTATTGGACCCACTAGTTTGGGTCTAGGTGGAAAGTGCCACAAAGGCTAGGTATTTCCCATGTGGGTTCCATGTTGGGACCATGAGTGATGTGGGCTTGTCTAGAGTGACATGGCAGAGCCATGTGGGTCACATGTGGATACCACGTGGATGTATCTTGCTGATGTGGCACAATTTAATTGGTCAAACTTTAAAAGGGGATAACTTTCAATCTCGGAGTCAGTTTAAGATCAAATTTATATCACTAGAAAGCTCCCAATGAGTTGACACAATGGTGGTATTGATTTTGAGTTTCAATGAGGATGGAAAAGTGGAATTTTGTAACCCCATATTCATAATAGACCTTGGAGGTTGGGTTAGTATGGTAAGTAACACCTCCCATAGCCCAAGATGGAGCAAGGCGGTGGGAGGGAGTGTTACAATGTGGTATCAGATCCCAGGTTCAACAATCGGACTTAATAAACCATAAATAAGAGAAGGTATAATCTCTATTAAGAGTTGTGGAGTGGTATTGAATTTGATGGTTAATTTCTATATACACATGTATATTGATTTCATATTTACAATTCATATGAATATTGGCATAATAGATTGTTGATATGTTATTTTTCTTTCTAACCTGCACACTAACCTAAGAATTGATGTTTCATCCAATTTCACATCAACATGTTTTTTGCAATCATACCAAGGTGATGAGTGAATGTGTCTAATTTTATTTTATATAACTAATTTGCATGTGTGTATAATAGAAAATATGAAGACGTCAAGCTACAATAAGGAAACTAAGGAATGAACAATAGAATGGCACAATACGACACCATTAGATCCTGGCATTAACAAGAAGAAGACTAAGTTGGGAAGAGCAAGGAGGAAGACTCCCCCAACTTGATGTACACTCTTGGAAGGTTAAGAGCTATGTTGAGAAGTTGTAAGGAAGATAAGGAGAATATTGTCAAAGCATAAGAGAGGAAAGAAAAAGTAAATGAAATAAATTTATCTTGTCAAATTTGCAAAGTTAGAAGAAACATGATCTTGGTGCCAACTATCTAGGCAGTCATAAATCTAACCAAATCCCATTCGAGATAGGGAAGCATGGATTGTAATCTAATTGGACAGAAGGTAGAAAACTTAATAAGAGGCACAGGAAGGCAAGGGAAGACACAATGAGAAGAGGTACTGATCCACTTAGCACTTCAGAGAGAGTAACAGGAAATCATGAAAAATTATCTAGTGTTGCAACTAGGACACACCACCAGTAGAGACGAAAGGAGAAAAAATTAATAGTAGAGGAATTCAAGAAGGAAAAACCCCCTACTTTTGATGGAAAATTTAAGAAGGATGGAGAGACACAAGCTTAGTTATTTTGAATGAAGAAATAATTCATAGTGCACAACTAATTTGAAAACATGAAGGCAAAAGTGGCCATTTTCAATTGAAAGGAAAAGGTTGATATATGGTGGGAATACTTGAGGAATGTCAAGTACATTAAAGAGAAAGAGTTGTCCTAGAGAATGTTTGAGATATATTTCTAGGATAAGTACCTATTTGAGAGGAGTTATGACAACAAGGTTAAATAATTCCATAAGTATAAAATGGGGCAACTTATGTCTGATAAGCACACTAATAATTTTTTTGAGCCTTTGATGCATGTTCCTTATATCTAGGATGAAAAAGTAAAGGTTCAAAGGTAGCTTAATCTGTTACCACAAAGTTACAGATATATAATTTAGTTTTATGAGCCAAAAATATTGGAGGACACCATCCGAAAGGATAAGTACTACTATGAATAGTCCAATCATAAAGCCAAGTTCCAAACTGATTGGAAAGTGAAAGGTAGGACTAACTTTAAACGAAAAGTGCATAAATATTTAGGACATCAGCTAGGGGGAAGGAGTTTGAAGTTTAACACTCTTTCCAGGGGAAATTACTCTCCAAGAAGTCTTCTTCTCTTCCTACAAAGGATATTCTACCACCACAATAGAAAAAATAATCAATTCCAGTCACAACAAAAATATACTACTATCAATAGAGATCAGTCCACTAAGCCGACAAGAGAAGAATTTAGGATGTTTAGGAGAGGTGCCATATAGTTTTGGACTTGTCAAGAAAACCACCTATGGAAAGATTGTTCTTAGCAACTATTGGCCCAAGGTTTTGTAATGTCCAAGAAGTAGTAACAATGAAGGATGTGGCTCAGAACATGCCTTGAATCTATGTCAGACTAGACAACAATAAAGTTGATCATCAATATTAAGTGATCGAGATGGAAGGTATGGCTGGCAACCAACTTGTTTCAATTTTGAGTGACCCAATTTCTAA
The DNA here is from genome assembly GCA_031772625.1 of Pinus tabuliformis. Lineage (NCBI taxonomy): Eukaryota > Viridiplantae > Streptophyta > Pinopsida > Pinales > Pinaceae > Pinus > Pinus tabuliformis. Next base: position 804,695,343 of record CM062818.1, on the reverse strand, counting down.
TTTTAGCTAAGTCTGCCTAAAGGTCACAGAGAAGTGTGTTTCATAAAAGAAAACTCATTATAAATCATTGTTGGTTCATCTAGCCATGGGAAGTGAAAGGGGAGTGTTATACATGGTTAAATCATGCCCTATGATCGTAAGTGGTATGTCCATGCCAGCCAATATCAACATGTTACCACTGGGCTTGTATGATATACTAATTGATAATATGGACTAGCTAGCAGGACAGTAAAACCAAATTTAAAGCTATGACAAGTCACTGGAATGTTTCAGCAATGAAGGAGAGATAGTGACACTGCAAGGAATAAATAATCCTATCACCATCAGGAAAATATCATTGTTGCATGTGAAAAGGTGCAACAGGAAAGGGTATGCCTTGTATGAGGTCCAGTGACTGGTGAATTATAAAATAGTAGGAACACAATGGAAGAGAACCCAACGTTAAAATAAATTAGTGATGTATTTCTGGAGGAAATATCAGGATTACCACCAAAGAGAGATATCGATTTTTCCATCGAGTTTCTACGAGGATCATTGCCAGCCTAAAAGGTCTTATATCTCATGAGTACACCAAAGCTAATGGAGCTAAAGCTACAACTAAAGGAAATGTTGGAAAAATGGTATATCAAAACCAGTGTGTCACCCTGAGGAGCCTCAACACTATTTGTGAAGGGGAAGGATGGCATGCTGCAATTGTGCATTGAATACATGAAACTAAATAAATCCAAAGTAAAGAACAAATACCCTATTCTTAGAATTCATGACAAATTTAATTGGTTGAGAGGGGTTGTGGTATTCTCAAAAATGGATTTGAGGTCTAGTTACCATCAAGTTCATATTAAATATTAATACATCCACAAGACAACCTTTAGAACCGAATATGATCATTGAGTTTGTGGCAGTGCCATTTGGGCTCTTAAATTCTCCAGCAATATTTATGTGCCTGATGAACAATGTCCTTAGCCCATGTTTTGAAAAGTTTGTATTGGTATTTGTAGATGATATCTTGGTCTACTCAAAAACTAGAGAAGAGCATGAAGATCATTCGAAACTGTTAGAGAATTTAGGGAAAATTAATGTAAAGTGATTCTCCATTGCTTGATAACAATTTGTGATTTATTTTTACAATTTATCTTCTTCTTATTATTAGTGTGTGTGTTTCATCAAACTGCTACCAAAAGAAAATAACAAGAACACAAAGTTTGGCTCTCTGCCAGGGACAAACCCTCTCCACTCTTGAGAGGAAAACCCTTTGTAAGATTTCTCTTATTGAAGCTTCTTATTTGAACAACTTCCAAACCATAGACCCTTGACTATAGGATCCTCCAAACACAAGTCAAATCCTCCCTCTCTTTTTACTATAGCTTCCAGCACATGGACCTCTGTCTTCCGGCACTTTTGCTCCTTAGTACTCCATCCTTTTATGTTGCTTGTCTAAGTTAGGAAACCCTCAAATATTAGTGCTTCTATTCTTCGATATAAGGAGGACCTTCTTCACTTTCCTTGGAGTTAACTTGTAGAACTTGTGATACATTCAACTGAGGTATCTCAATATGCTTCCTTTATCTGTTGCCAAGTATGCAATAGTCTACTTCTAAAATCTTCACATGTGAAGACAAAAACCCTTGAAGAGTCCTCATTTCTTCGCTTTCATTTCCTTGCTTCTTCGCTGGATGGGGGAGGCCTTTTAGGCCTAATTACTAACCCAAAGCATGAGAAATATGATACTACACTTTCACTGGTGATCTGGATGCATTCCATCCTTATTCCTTTGCACGTGTGACTGTTTTCTGCCCTAGAAAATAGTCCTGCAACTTTGTTGTCCTTCCTCCTTTCTTTGTTGTCCTTGTAACCCTTTTCTTGCCTTGTCTTTGTCCCTATTTAGTCTTCTATTGTATGCAAATTTCAGAGTGATATTGTATGTCATCTTTTGAAGTGGAAAACCATTATAAATAGAGGATTTTCCCTCCAATTAAGCTGACTTGACTGGCTCCCTTTAGGTTGACTTACAATTTTCTTTATAATTCATATTTTACCCATCGTATTGTTGCTTGGACACCATGTTGATGCTAGGAGAGAATTTGACCATGCTTGGAGGTGTTACCTTGACCTTGTATGATGTTATACATGATGTAACATGCCCTCAAAGGTCTTATCATAATCACGACTCTCTAGAAGCACTTCAAAATGTGCTTGACCTATTTTCAATGAGCAAGAAACTCATTGAAAATAATATAAAAATAATTTCTATTTTCTTGAATAAGTACAAATATCAAAATTACATTTATAAAGACCTAGCCTAGTTACATTTCCTTCAACACTCCCTGTTAACTAGGGAGGTATTCATACAACATTACAAGGTGTTTGGCAATTTTCAATCTTGAAGAATTCACATAAGAGAAACCGAATTTGCAATCCATCTATTATAGCATCATATTTATCAGAATTTTCATAGTGCAAGGCCTTAACTAATAGCTCCACCTCTTAACAAGACCATGAGCTACAATGATGGCGAGACCAATGATTTATAGACACCTTCATCATTGTCTATCAAGGTACATACCCACCCAGGTTTTCTCTGTGTATGACCTTATAGGTATATTATTATCTTGGGTTCCCAGCCTCAAAGAGTATCAGATGCCAAATGATTACCTAATCCTCCCATTATTTCTTCCCAAGTGAAGACAAGAATGTTGTGTTTGTATTTCCATTCATGTCCCTCACCTAGACTTATGGTTGTTATTCCTGGTCTAGTGCATGACCCATGAAATGGAAAACACAATTGTCACTCCTTTGTAATCAGGGGTGATCCAAAAATCCCTCTTTATCAGGGACCTATCAAAGCTCCCTCTTAACTGGGGATTCTTTCCTTCATCAACAGCTTCTTCTTTGTGGGTCCTTCAGCTTCTTAATCTTCTTTCTTTCTTGATGTCATGAAGCCTCTGTTCGAACTTCTTCTAGGTAGGGCACCATCCATCGATCACTTTCCTTCTTGGTTTTTTCTTGTCATTGCTTCGTGGAAAGTGACTATTAGGTTTTTCTTGTCATTGGCTACTCCTTTTACATCTTTTCCATGCTTCATAATACTCTTCTCATGGATGCTTCATAGTAGTAGCTTAATTACATGTTTTGACCTAGTAGTCCATCATGACTTGTTCCTGATATAGTTTCAAAATTCTTTTCTTTTGTTGGATGGCTTCTTCATCGTGACATCTCTATAGAGTAGAATTAGTTATCTGCACCTTTATATCTCCAAGGCCTTCATAGGTGTCAAGGGTCCTTTCTTCCTTTATCAAATTTGTCATTCCTTCTTTCGGGAGATATCTTCAATGCCATTTGTCAGATAGTGAATCTTAGTGACCATGGTGTTCTTCACATGCTTGATCTCTTTCTTCATTTTGTTTTTCTTAGATAGATAGGTTAACCATCTAATGCTTCTTGTGAGAGGATTCCTTTATTGCTTGCTTTCTGGAATTGTCATCATTTCTTATTGCTTCTTAGTCAAAAATCTTATGCTCCTTATGTGAGCATATTATTTTGTTTACCTTCATCGCATTGTGGTACATGCCTTGATGCAGGAGCATTGGCATTAGCTAACAATGTGGAGGATTTTCCACATGTTGTGGCTAATCACAGTAAAATTCATTAACTGTTTGTTCGAATTCGGGATTACTAAGAAGGATAAAACTTCTCAAACAGTTTGTTATTGAAATAAGTATGAGATTGCCTTATTTTAAATTAGAGATAAGATTTGTTAAATATGTGTGCACGAGAACTAGTAAATAGGGAATTCTGTTAGAGTTTTAAAAATAGAAGATTATGTATCAATTTGTTAGCAGAATTACTGGAAGGATTAATGAGAGGAAATTGTAATAAGCGAGGAGATCTTTGTTGTATTGGGGGTGTTATTGTGTGGAGCGAAAGCTCAAATTTGCAGGGAGTGAGTGTGGGGTTTCTTTGTATGGAGCGAAAGCTTAGAAGTTGTTGTGTGTGAATTGTGTTTCATTTGACAGAGGATTTTTCTTATGTAATTAAGACAATGCAAGACTCTATTATTTTCTGTTCGTTAAGAATAAAAAAATAAATATTGTGTCTCTTTATATAGTGCGTCGTAGAGTTCGAATACTGGTCTTCTGTTTAAAATCGCTTGAATTGTTGATGGTATGTGTATTTGTATATTATATTGTAGAAATTCTTGTGTTTAAAGTGATCCTGGTATCGTTGAATCTGTGAGCAGGAAGAAATCTGTTAACATAGAGAATGGGCGCAAGAAAATGATTTAGTGTAACTTTTGAGCAGATTTAAATTACATTCAGTGGATTGGTATGATATATCGGGTCCAATAATCCATGGGAATGGATTGACTGTGTTTAAAAAAAATTCGCATTATATGACAATGGAATGGATGTGGAAGGTTTATTAAGTTTATGGGAAATCGGATCCAATAGATATCGCATTTCTCACAAAGAAATGACACCAAACCCAGCGATTGGTGATTTCCAATTATATCAAATCTGAACTGTGGGTGTTATTAATAGTTTTGGCTTCCAAAACGTGGTGACTTGCAAGTGCCGATTGTAATTGCATCAAAGTATAGAGATTTGGATCGGATCACAAGCTTGGAGCACGTAGAACAGTGATTGATATTATATCAGTGTTTGACGGAGTTGGAGTACCTTAAAAACAGCGATTGATATCTCATCAAATCATGGGGAAAATACCAAATTCCTGTGGTTTATTACAATTCAGCTAATTGTGAATTGATTCGAGCATTGGTTGAATAGATCTAGGTTGCATTGAATGTTTTGATATAACAATATTTATGAAACTGTTATGAACAGTATTTAGCACTATTTTAAATGGTTATATATGAATTCATTAGCTGGAGATTTAAATGTGTGGGAACTTCAGGACCGACGAGATCTGGGTTTATTTGAAGGGCATAAACAAGTGTCACAGCTTGAGATGAATGTATGTTGTAGGAGCATTGGAATTAAAACAAGCGAGTTCGAGGTTGAAGCAGATTTCAATTCCAAAAACTGGAGAGAGCAGTATTAATTGAAATAGAATGTTGAAGGACCAGAGGCCTAACTCTAAAAATTGATTGAAGATGGAGATTCTATATGAGTGAAGGCGCAGTGCACAAATGGGAGAAAAAGTGTATTTCCGGTGATCAATTTGGTAAGTTCTAATTAGCAACAGAGGTTTTGCAATCGACTTCAGTTAATGTCAATTTCTAAAGTCCGTATATGTATCTATCCTTTAAAGAGAAAGGATTGAATCGAAAGTTCGATTAGAATCAGTGTTAGAACATTAGCATGATGAGTCGATCTTATGGAGGGCGCGGTTGTTTTAAGGAGAATCTGACTAACTAGTGTGTAAAAGTGTTTGTGAAATTCCCAGGATTTGAGATTTTAAGAGCTAATTTTTGAGATGAATTTTATATGCATCAATTGAAGTATGATTCTAGGTTTCCAGGGTCAGCCCTGTGTCATGCCTTCAAGCATGTTCTTGGTGAAATATATTCTTTCATGGTTGATCATGTTAGAGAACTATACCCATGACTCAATAATATACAAATGAGAACATGACTTAAACTTTGATGCATACATACCTCATCTTGATTCTCCTTTGATCATCCTCTAGTGTGGCCCTTCTTGCTTCATCTTATCTTTCCTGCATATCATCCTTTTCTTGAAACCCATGAATGGGATTCCCAACGAGACATATTCTTTTGTCCATGAACCTTCTTTTGAAGATTCCATCATAGGATCTTAAAGATCCTTGTCTTACAAATGTTCATTTTCCTTTGATGATGGAGGTCTTCTAAGATACTTAATCATGATCAAATTTTCTTTTGTCATGGATGAGGTTCTATACTAGGTATGCTCCTTCTATATGAACATCTTGAGCTATATCTACCATTCTCCTATATTCTAGAAGATATTTCTACCCAAGGATTTTTGTTCTTTTCATAAATGCTACATCTACATGAGTGTCTAGAACTCTATGTAAATCATGCTTTCTAGATTCTAGAGGGTGTTTCTATCCATGCAATTTTATTCCTACATGCTCCTCTTCTACTGAAAACTTTGAAAGAAGTCTAAAAGTAAAAAGTTTGACCTAGTCATAGTAGAGATTTGGAGGATCTTCCTTCTTTTGCTTCTTTCCTTCTTCTTTCATCTCTTGAGTTATGTGAGATTCTTCCCTCTTCCTTTTATTATTGTTGTCATTTTTAAGCTTAGGAAAATCCCTATTGTAGTGTCCATATTCTTGGCATCCAAAACTTTGGATCTTGGACATGTCTTTGTTGTTTGTTCTTCGTGGACCAAAATTTCCAAATTTACCCTTTATTTTGGCCATGGTAGCAAATTCTTGCTCCTTTTATCCCATATCTTCTTTTGCCTTAAGTATGGTTTCCTTTGTTCTGCATAGAGACCACATTTCGCTGAGAGTGGTAGCTTCCTTCTTGGCATAAATGTTAGATGTGAAGTTTCTCCACTCCTCAGGTAGAGCATTGACTACAACAATTGTCATCTCTCTATCAAACAAGACTTCCCCAAGCGCTTTGAAGTTGATCTCTCATTTCAGAGATTTTCATGAAGTAGGGAGCTATTCCTTCCTGTGTTGTCTTTATCTTGTATAATTCATTCCTCAAAGATATTACTTCTCTGGTGATGGATACCGAGAATAGCTCTACTAGCTTTATCATAAATTTCTTTCGATGTCTCAAACATGGAGACATAGGGAATGAGAGAGTCTTTCAATGATTCTATCATAATCCTTTGAGTTCTTGTCTCATCCTTATTGTACTTGGCTAAGGCTTGAGTCTGCTCCTTAGTAGGGGTAGCAATATTCCCTTTGGCATGCTCTAGGAGTTCATTCTCCTTGAGTAGTAGATCAGTCCTCTTCTTCCATGCAAGAAAGTTATTGGTCATGTTATGCTCCTATACCAATAGGTGTCATATTTCATGATTGACTTGTTGAGCTCTGTAATATGTTCATTCCTTTCCTTGTTTCAAAGGTTTTCCATATTATCAAAAAATAAAAAAATGTAAAAAATGTAAAGAGGGTATGCCCTAAAAGAAAAATCAAAGGGTAAAAAGAATAAAATGGTCAAAAAAGTGAAAGAAATTAACCCCAAACAAAGAAAGATTAGGAAAGTGTGCAAGTCTAAATGCCACTACTATTTCATTTTCTACAATAAGCAATTGTGTGCTGCTCATTAACTCATGTCACAATTGACGAAGATTCAAACAGCTTAAACTTAGCTCATTCATATTTGAATTTCATGTTTTAGAGATAGAGAATAAAATATGACCAAAGTGTTTAATCTTGGCAGATAAGTAGATAGGTAGAGTAAATAAAAAGGAGCTCAACAGTTTAATCTAAGCCCTTGGATGTAATAAGTGTAGACTTAGGTAGGCTTACCATGAAAAGAAAAGGAAAGTTGATAAGGGTTTTCTAGTCTAAGTGCACCCAAATAAAGAAGAAAAAATGCTAGGCCAAAGTAGGCAGGGTAGGTAGATGGTGTTGCAAAATGATACTTGTGATAGATTATGTCTCTAAATGTGTTAATCTTTATCTCTATCACAAGTGCAAGGTGGACATTATACCTGATGCAGCTCAAGCAAGACGAGGTTAAATAACTAACTCCCCTTCATACTTTTCCCTAATCATTCACTAATTTCCTCTAAGTATTAAGGTCTGTGAAAAGACTTAGTGCTTAATATCACTCATAAAAACACTCATTCCATTTCATAAAGATCGCCTAAGTAAAACCCTATTTCACTTAGGAAAAGGGTTACATTTCTCATATAAACCCCATTCCCACATTAGCCTAAGTTTAAAGTATATGTAAAGTGTTTTGACTTGTCGCTTTTTATTTCAATTTCATATTAACTATTAACACTTATTATATAACTCCTAAATAAATGTAACCCTTCCCGTATTAATATATTACAAAATCCCAATACTATATATATTCTGCCCCTGGTCGATTACGACCATAATCATACATTTAAACAGGGATTAACGAATTTATTACAAATTCATTAATAACTGAAGTTCCCCGCCGCATGACAAACTACAGGATTAATTAACCTCGGTTAACTAATAACCATTTCACCGACCAATCAAAATAGCCCCGAAATGATTAAAACATGGTTTATCGTGCTGGGCCCGCTGCATAACTCCTTGCCATGTCCCCTGCCTGTCCACCATTCAATCAACCCGTTCTCATTCGACAGTTTAAAACAATATCACGACCCCCCTTTCAACCTCGCTTTAACTCGCGATCACCCGGCGGCTTTCTGCCCGTAGCAAAGTCACATGTCATCCATTTAATGTGCTCACTCACCCTCCTCTCAATACCACTCAGCTCCAAAAGCGGTGCGAGCAAACCACTTACCGCCCTCCGCTGACATCAGGTCTGGTACTACTTACGTCATCCACCCAATTAAACGGAAAAAGACCCGCCAACCTTCATTTGGTTAAAATAAATGGGCAAAACATGTTTTTCATTATTATACACTGCGTCCTGTGCTCCCTGCAGAACAAACTTCTGAGCCAGCAGTTCAGTTACAAACCGGCACCCGACCACAAAGACTCCAACAACAAACCCGCAGCCTGTCAGCCAACCTGCATTTGTACGGTTTTCTTCTTCAACACAGGTATTTATCTAGTTTGCCATGAAACCCTGCAATTTCGGTTCTCGGCTAAGAACTCTACCTGAAAAGGTCAAATTCAAGTTTCCGAACAGTAACTGCCATAAAAAGACCCCAAATCAGCTGTTGGTCTATTTTTCCTCAGAAGGCCCGAATTCCAGTTTGAATATACAAAGAACTAAAGATAGAAACCCCTTGTTTCACCCCTCAATGCTCCTCACACCTGAGGAAACTTCAGAAGCATGAATTACCAGAGAAAAGTGGTGGGAAGACATGTTAGCAGTTTTGTAAATTTACCCTAGGTAAAAGGTAAAATTTTGGGCAATTTACCAAACAGAGATGAACAGGGTAAACAGACGAAGTGTATCAGATCAGGGTTGAAGAGTATCAGTAAAAATAGGGCAGCCAGCACTGACTGAAGAAGATAGCTGCCATCCAAATCCTAGGGCCTGCCTCTAGCACATTCAACAAAAACAAGACCAGCACAACATTAGTTTATCTTTTTCCTATTTTCAAGACTAGCTATTTCTATTTTCTTGTAAACTATTTTTAGGCATCCTAGATATTATCTCACTTTGTTATGAGATATTTGTTATAATTTGTTGCATAAATACCCCCTCCATTGGAGTATTGAGGGTGGATTCCTAGACTTTGCTGTAATATTGATTTTTTTGGAATAAAGAGTTATTGGAATCAACTGTTGCATGGCTTACTGGATGAAGAATTGAAGCAGAGGACTTGTAACAGACTTCTTGAATCAACCACAGGATCAATAAGTCCTCTATATATTTTGTTTTAAAGTTTTCTTAGTTTATTATATCAATTGTGTTTCACAATATGAATGATAAAGAAAAGATTAATTTCAGAATATGCTTGATTGCACTCAATTTTCAGTCATTATTGTTCTCTGTGTTTTCTTTAGAATTAGGATAAGCAGTGAAATCTTAATTGCTCATGTTTCCTAATTCTTTCATGTTGATTATTTGCTAAAGAATACATAACTGCTCCTTATCAGTAATCATCCAATTTCCCTCTTTAAATAGGTTGAAGGATACTTAGCTACCCTTCACCCAATTTGAGCCCATTCCATCTGTTTCAAGTCTTTATTTGTTCCCTTTTTTATTACATCGCTATGTGAAGCCATCCTCTATTAAGAAACCCAATCCAGAAATCCATCTTCCTTGACTCCATTAGCCCAAAGGCCTAAACTACTCAATCTTACCTCTCTGCTCTATTGAATCTCACCACCCAAACTCAAACAAAACTCTTGAACTTCATAACTAGCCTAATACCTTTCAAAACAAAGCTAAATCATAAAGAGAGAGCCCTCTCTAGATACAAATTGGATAGATTTTGTATCTAAAAGATTGGTTTGTGGCTACCTCAGCCTCCTTTCCCTTTCTTACAACTTTTGGGAAAACCTGAGTGACAACTACCAATTTATTTCTTTCCTTGCAAAAAGACATTGACGTATATTCGGAAGGGGGCATGTACTTACTTGATAGATTTTGAGATGTAATGGAATTGCTTTCTCCTTGTATGCTTGGTGGCTTGTATTCCCTGGATCTTGATGCTCTTCAAGTTTCCTTCTTCAAGTGGACTTGATTGATGATGATAATTTCTTGATGACTTGTAGCTTGATGTATTTCCTCCTCCAATCTAATCTTCTTTGTAGGTGCCTTTATGTAGGGTTCTCCTTATAGGTTTGAAGACCTCCTTGGTGAATGATGGATTGTAGACCCTTGTTTTCCTTAAAGTGATTGATACTTCTAGGCTTGATGCTTCAACTTCGTAAATGCTTCTCCTTGATGAGTGTTCTTAAGTTTCCCTTTCCTTGATGTGTCACCTTCGCTCCTATACCATTTTAGAGAATCTAGGGAAATGTAGTGGAAAGTGATTCTATGTTGCTTGATAACAATTTGTGATGTATTTTTACAATTTATCTTCTTCTTCTTCTTATTAGTGTGTGTGTTTCATCAAACTGCTACCAAAACAAAATAGCAAGAACACAAATTTTGGCTCTTTGCTAAGGACAAACACTCTCCACTCTTGAGAGGGAAACCCTTTGTAAGATTTCTCTTATTGAAGCTTCTTATTTGAACAACTTCCAAACCTCAGTCCCTTGACTATAGGATCCTCCAAGCACAAGTCAAATCCTTCATCTTTCTGCACATGGACCTCTATCTTTTAGCACTTCTCCTTAGTGCTTCGTCCTTTTCTACTTCTTGTCTAAGTTAGGAAACCCTAGAATATTAGGGCATCTCTACTTCGCTATAAGGAGGACCTTCTTCAGTTTCCTTGGAGACCTTGTAGACCTTGTTATACATTCAAGTGAGGTCTCTCAATAGGTTTCCTTTACCTATTGTCAAGTCTACAACAGTATACTTCTGAAATCTTCACACATGAGGACATAAACCCTAGAACAATCCTCCTTTCTCCGCTTTCTTTCCCTTGCTTATTCACTAGTTTGGGGAGGCCTTGTAGGCCTAATTACTAACCCAAACCATGATAAATATGCTTCTGCACTTTCACTGTTGATCTGGCTACAAACTATCCTTATTCATTCGCACGCGTGACCGTTTTTTCCCTAGAAAACATTCCTGCAACTTCATTGTCCTTCCTCCTTTATTCGTTGTCCTTGTAACCCTTTTCCTGTCTTGTCTTCATCCCTTTTTAGACTTCTATTGTATGTGGATTTTAGATTGAGACTGTATGTCACATTTTGGAGTGGACAACCTCTATAAATAGAGCATTGCCCCTGCAATTAAGCTGACTTAACTGGCTCCCTTTCAGCCAACTTACAGTTTGCTTTATAATTCAACTTTTACCCATTGTATTGCTGCTTGGAGACAACGTTGATGCTAGGAGAGGACTTGACCATGCTTGGAGGTGTTCCCTTGACCTTGTATGATGTTATACATGATGTAACATGCCCTCAAAGGGTTTTACCATAATTACATTTTGACTTTGACTTTCTAGAAGCACTTCAAAATGTGCTTGACCTATTTTCAATGAGTAAGAAACTCATTAACAAATAATACAAAATTAATTTATCTTTTCTTGAATAAGTAAAAATATCAAAATTACATTTATGAAGACCTAGCCTAGTTACATTTCCTTCAATAGAAACTAGTACTGTAATTACTGAGAGAGCCCAATATTTATGCCAAGCTCAATGAATGGGATTCCTTACAATCACGAATTCAATGCTTGGGATGTACTATTTCCAAGTAATGAGTGGTAATGGATCATATGAAGATAAATTCCATCATGGAGTGGACCACTACCTAAACTATTATTGAAGTCAGATTCTTTCATGGGATTGAACAAATATTCCCAAAGGTTCATTCAAGATTCTTCAAATATTTGGAATCCAATAACGGCCCTATAGAGGAAGGAGTTAAATATCAATTCCATCAGTGTGTGCAAATAGCTTTGAACAACTCAAAACCCCACTCATGTATTCACCTACCTTGAGAATAATTAATCTGGAAAATGATTTGTGGTTTGCATAGATGCTTGCAATGAAGGGCTAGGTGGATTCATCATTCAAGGACATATGATTTGTTATGAATTAAGAAAATTAAATGAGCATGAGAGGAATTGTGTTACTCATTTCTTGGATGTTGCAGCAATAGTGCATGCATTAAAAATGTAGAGACATTACTTACTCAGAAGAACATTTGTTTTAATGTCAGATAATTGATGGTTGAGTTACTTGTTTGACCGGCACAAGTTAAATGCAATACAAGCTAGGTGGCTAGCCTTAGTTAGTGAGTTTGAATTTGAAATAAAATACATTAAGAGCAAGGAGATCAAAGTAGTAGATGCTATTAGTATAAGTATTCAAGTGACTCATTTGGAAGCCATAAGCTCTTGTGAGGTTGATATCAAAGAAATTATCAAAGAGACATTACTTCATGATGAGCATTTCCAAAATGTGAAGGAACACTTACAACAAGAACCAGAAGGATCATTGAGTAAGAATTGCTCACTCACTAATGATGGTATGTTAAAGTTTAAGGATAGATGGTTTGTGCCTTACATGGATGACTTGAAGACGTTCATCATGGATGAGTTTCACAAAAGACCTTAGTCAAGTCTACCTAATTATCAGAATATGATAACAACTATGAATAAAATGTACTCCTAGTCGAGAATGAAAAAGGAAGTTGTTGATTACATTCCTAAGTTCCTGGGATGTAATCAATGTAAATTGGAATGCAAACACCAGTGGGATTATTGCAACCAATCCCTATTCTTGAGTGGAAGTGGGAAATCATATAAATATACTTCATCATAGGATTGCCAAAAACATCCAAGCATAATGATGTTATAATGGTGGTGGTGGAAAAAAAGAGCAAGGAAGTTGACTTTATAGTTATCAAGTCCACCCACAAGGAAATTGACAAAGCTCATATTTTCATGGAGATATTTAGATTACATGGCATACCCAAGAAGCTCATTTTGGATCATGATGCAAAGTTTACTTCAAAATTCTTTAAAGCATAGTATATTAGTTTTGGAACTCGACTAGCACTTAGCACAACATGTCATCCTCAGACTAATGAACAAACTAAGAGAGTAAATAAAGTTTTATAATAAATGATAAGGATGTATGTCATGCATTAACCAAAGAGGCGGGAACATTTCCTACCATTTTTTTATTTTTCCTACAACAATGTGTATCAAGAGTCACTAAATATGATTTCTTTCAAGGCATTATATGGTAGAAAATGTAGCAACCCTATCAGCTGGGATGATCCAGTGAATAGGGTGGTTCGTGGTCCTAATATGTTGAAGCAAATGGAATATGAGGTAATTAATATCAAGGAAACTTGGAGGCATTCCATGATAGACAAAAGAGTTATGCATATATCTAAAAGATACACAAGGAATTCCAACTGGGAGAGCATGTTTATCTCCACATGAGACCAAGAAATATTTCACTAAGAATAAGGTCTTATACTAAGTTGGAACCAAGATTTTGTGGATCATTTCAAATTTTGGAATGACCTGGGCCAATGGCTTATAGATTGGCCTTACCAACCATAGTGAAAGCACATGATTTTTTTCAAATTTCTTTACTTAAGAAGTATGTACATGACATTAATCATATTATTGATTGTTTTATGATATAGGTGGAATCCAAGGGAGAATTCCAAACTAAAACCCTACTAATTTCTACATTGGAGGCAAGTCATGCTCCATAATCAAGTAATATATCAAGTCAAGGTGTAATGTAAGCACATTGGACCATATGAAGCCACATGGGAAATGATTCATTAGATGAGTGTACTTTACCCATTTTTGTTAACTATATAAATGAATATAAGTGTAGTAAATATAAATCTTACTATTGTATTTGGCGTGTTCCTTATAAACATTGAAGAAGGTGTTCCATTAAGAGGGCGGGGTCTGTAATAGCCCCTTTTGTTTCACCTAATGTAAATTTTATTATATTATTTCTTTTATGTAATTTATGTAAAATCCAATTAATGATTGAGTTGAATGGGAGGACACAGATTCAAATATCTGAGGAGGAGAGGTCGTTTGTGATGTGTTAAACCTAAACCACAACCACCTCATTTAATTTTGTTACCTATCACCTAGATGAATTGAATGGATTACACATAGAGGTAGTAAATTCTTGATGTGGGCCACCTGAGTGGAGGACAGTGCCTATGTTGTTCTCTCCCTCATGTAATGTGATGGACAGAGGATGACTATCTGGGAGGAATTCAACATGAAAAAATAAGGAAGGGAATTCATATAAAGAAATTAGAGGATAAGAAGGGGGGCACGAAGAGAAGAGAATACAGGAATAAATGTGCAGGAGAGGAAGCACACGCTAAGTTACATAAGACAAGAGATATCCTTTAGCAAGTACATTGATTGGGAAAATGTTCCCTATGACTATTTTGAGGCCTAATTCATGTGCCTGTGTTTGAGAGGCTCGTGGAAGGCTTGGTGGCTATTTAAATCCATTAATTATTGTTGAGGGGGTTGAAAAACCACTTGGGTTCTTGTTAGAAGACTGATAAACGACTAAACAGTTGACGTTAGAAATTGCGGTGTTTGTTGAAAAGAGTTAATAAACCACTAGGTTCTTGTTGAGGAAGTTGATAAACCACTTAGGGCTTGCTAAGTAATTTAATAAACCACCTAGAAAGTTGGATACAAAGTGTTGCAGTTCTTGCCTTGAAAATTCAGAAAATAAAAGACCTACATAGCATATTCATTCTCTTGTAACTAAGCAGTACTCTAGGTAAGCCTTGGGTAAATCCTTGTGATTGGTCATAGAGAGTCAAAGAGTCATTGTGGTGGTTACTACGAGAGAGTATTTGATAAACCACCTAAAAAGTGGACTCCCTCTATTGTTTGTTTGATTGAATCTCTGTGTGAAATTCCCAAGAACATGTAACTCCTCAAAATATAAATATGTTATGGATGATAAAAATGTATGAAATGAGATATGTAAATACATGGATCAACGCTACTTGTGGAAGGTTGTTGAGATCATTGTATGTTCATGTGAATGGTTTTTTTGACATGCCTTCGTGATCATGTTGAACCTCTGGATCTATGTGATTGTTATTATCTTCAAGAATTGTAGAGTTATTTACATGAATATGATTAGTTGCATGAGCCCCCTCAGTTAGCTTTCTATTGCAAGTGTTTTCAATTATTTAATATGGTTAAGAATTTGATGGGTCATTTCCTTATTTGATACTGTAAACTACTGTTGGCATTATGACACAGGTTTGGCACTATGGCACAGGTGTTGTCCTTGATGGAAACTCACTCTGGTAACAGATCTTAGTTCAGGCTCTCAGAATGAAGGAAAAATATATATACGCAGGCTCATCGTGATCAATCCGCGTATACATGCGGGTTAGATGTTCCACAGTCACGTATGCGTATACACACACTTTCACGCAAGGAAAAGTGTGTACATGTGGAAGAACTTATGTTTGGTCTGTGGTATTTAGTCCTTGGTATTTGAACCTATGGTTTTGGACCATAGTATCTCGTCAGATGTGTTGATCCCAAGTATTGGGTCCATGGTATTGGTTTGTTATGGTTTTGGACCGTGGTATTGTGAAAGGCCTAAGACTATAAAAGAGGAAGGAGATCATTAGGCAAGGATCATCTGATGAATTGAATATCTGAAGACATGCAAGTGATTGGTTTGTGTGGCTGGATCTGAATCAAGGAGGAACCTGAGCATTACAAGATAGATAAGTTCTATTGATGGGTCGAGATCTCAAGGCTTGAATAGTAATATCTTTTTGTGATTTTATCTATTATAATCGGCACATAATTAGATCTATAAATTTGAGAATATGAGTATAACTGAAGTCTGTTTAAGTGAAGGGTGAATTGTATTTTATAGATCTATACGCAGGTTCAGCTCTCAAAAGGCGCATATGCACGCAGGTTCAGCTCTCAAAAGGCGCATATGCATGCAGGTTCAGCAAGTGAAGAAAGCGTATACGATGGTTGACCTTGATTCAGCTGCGTATGTACGCAGGTTTATACATAGTGAAGTAGCATACATCTCTTGAAATATGTTCTAGCTGCTTCTGTGGATTACTGCAATGTTCTGGGTTCAGCATTGGTGTTTGGTTACTAGTATTGTTTTTCTGGTTACAACATTCTGAGCAGTTATTGGTTGATTCACTAGTCGTTTGTGGAAAGGAGATTGGTTGATGCACATATACTTGATGTTTGTTTGATATTCATGGATCCAGTCTGAACATTGATGAAACATGGTCCCTGGAAGAGAAGAGAAGGTTGTAGCCTTCTGTAGGTCAACACCTACGTACTAGTATCTCAGCTAGTACAAGAGCTAAGGGGGTTGTAACTCCCTTCTAGGAGAAGGTTGAGAACGAGAGAGGGTTGTAAATCTCTGCAGGTTGCAGCCTGCATACTAGTATAAGTCTGCACCAATACAGAATCATTGTAGAAAGAAGTTTCTAATTAAAAGAAGATAGAGATGAATTGCAGCAGGTGGTTTTCACCCACATTGGGTTTCCACCTTATATCTTGTCTTCTTGTGTGTGATTGTCTTCTACTCTGTTTTTACTGTTCCTGGTTACTATTTATATGACTTTGATGCATAGATTAATGATCAACATCTATAGAATACATTAAATTATAAGTCTGCATGGTATACGCTAGTTTCCTTATATGAAGTTGCGTATATACGCAGTTTTCTCTAACTGAAGTAGCGTATATGATCTAGGTGTGAAATAAAAAAATTTTGACTTAATAATACTGTTTCACCCCCCCTCTCATTATTATTTCCAACAATTGGTATCAGAGCAGGTCCTTCAGGAGAAGCTTGATCGCTTGAAGGAAGATCTATCATCATGAGTAACTATGAGAGAGAAGCCTTGATCAGGCCACCAATTTTTGATGGGACCAACTTCGTCCATTGGAAGGTAAGAATTATAGCGTATCTTCAATCTCTTGGTACAGAAGTCTAGGATATCATAGATACAGGGTACACATTTCCTTCAGCTACTCCTATAGATCTGGCTGGGAAGAAGCAGTATGAAACAAATGCAAAGGCTGTCAATACTCTATTAGGGAGTCTATCTCAAACATAATTCGTCAAGGTTATGCAGCTCAAAACCGTGAAGGAAATATGGGACAAGATCGTTCTGAGCTATGAAGGGGATGAACAGGTAAAACGAGCAAAACTTCAAACCCTTAGAATTCAGTATGAAAATCTTAGAATGCACAATGATGAAAGTGTGCCTAACTATTTCCTTCGTATAGATGAGATTGTTAATTGTATGAAAAAATTGGGTGAGGAAATAAAAGAGGTTGTTTTGGTTGAAAAGGTTCTAAGATCTTTGTCTTCTAAGTTTGAATCAAAAGTCTCTGCCATAGAAGAAAAGTAGAATCTACAGAGCCTTATCATGTCACAGTTGCACGAAATTCTAACTGCTTACGAAATGAGAAAAGGAGGACCATCAGATAGGAGAGAAGTTGCATTCAAGGCTTCATGCAAAGGAGATTACTGTGAGTCAGGACATATGTCAGAAGAATAGGAAGAATAAAATTTTGTCAAGAACCTCCAACCGGGAACTGGAAGATTCAGAGGTAAGCTACCTTTCAAATGCTTTGCATGTGGAAGAATCTGTCATTATGCTGCAAAATGTCCTCATAAAGATAAACTAGACAAAGGTAAGGAACTTGTCAGATGGAATAGAAAGCAGAATAAGAAGAGCTATTACACGCATGAAGACAGTGATGGACTGTCAATAGCGATGAAGATGAACGAGGTAATGATGATAGACTTTTGATGGCTTTTGAAGATGATGATTTCTTGGATGCTATAAATGAAGAAGGTCTTTATGAAGAAATTTCTAGACTTAAAGTTTGTTTAGAGGAAAAGAATATGATTATAGATACTCTAACATTCCAAATTTCCGAAAAGGATAAATACAATGAAAAGTTAGAATGTGAAGTTGTGGGACTTAGAAAAGAAATTGAGAAAAAAAAAGCCCTTAATCTCAGATTTTCTAGAGGATCTGAAACTTTATATGAGATTATCAAAGTGCAGCATTCTCCACTAATCAAGACAGGTCTGGGATATAATGAAGAAGCGTCTCAAGCACAAGAGCTATCCACCTCCAAAAGTTATCTTGATGCAGCAAGGAGGAGTGAACAAATTGATAATTGACAGAAAAGGCACAATGGAGATCACTAGGTAAATCAGGGACAATTTACCTCAAGAATGAATAGAGACTACCAGGTAAATCGGGGGCAATCTACCTTAAGGATGAACAAAAGCTACAACCAGCCACAGGTAAAACATTCTCAATTTGCCTCAAGAATGGATGTCAATATAAACTACAATCATTCGGTTGGTAGATTTGATAATCGCAAGAGTTTCTTCAATGGCCAATGTTTCTCTTGTCATAACTTTGGTCACAAAGCAGCTCAATGTGTTGCCTATAAGACAATCATGACTAGAGAAGCTCAAAAACAAAGAAGTATGTCAGGGATCATGAAAAGGACCTACAACAACTTTTCTGCTCTTGAAAATGAAATAGAATGTTCTATTTGTAACAACTTTGGTCATGAAGATTCTGAATGCAGGAGCAGGTTTCGGCAGACAACTCAGAAGGAACAAGTCTCAAGTGCCAAAACATGGAGAATGAAAGAACCGCAACCAGAAAGATGTGGGATAGCCTTATATGCAGAAGGACAAGAAAATCAATGGTATATCGACAGTGGATGTTCGAAACATATGACAAGTGATAAAGAAAAACTTCAATCATATAGTGCCTTAGAAAAGGCAAAGAAGGTCTCATTTGGAAATGACACCCCTGCGTTCATAAAAGGTAAAGGTTCTGTTTAGTTGAAGGAAAAGGTCAAAGCTGGAAATTTTATGTATGTTGATGGCTTAAAGCATAATCTATTGAGTGTTAGTCGGATGTGCGATCAAGGAACTGAGGTAATATTTCGATCAAATGGATGTAGTGTTCGTGATCTTGATACAGGAAAAACAGTGATCAAAGGAATAAGAAATCCAAATAATTTATACATATTCAAAGAAGGAAAAAATCAATGCTATCTAAGCAAGAATGATGAACACTGGCTATGGCACAGAAGATTGGGGCATCTTAGCTTCTCTCAGATAAGGAAAGCATGCAAATATCAGGCGGTTTGTGATCTTCCTGACATTAGAATTCCAGAAAATACAATATGCAAATCATGTCAGTTTGGTAAGTAAACCAGAACTAATTTCCTTGAGAAGGAGGGATCAGCTAGTAGGCCACTTGAACTTGTCCATACTAATATATGTGGTCCAACTAGGAAGAAGTCACCTCAAGGTGAAGAGTACTTCATATTGTTTATTGACGACTTTTCGAGGATGTGTTGGTTAGGACTCATGAAGTATAAAGATGAAGCTTTCGAAAAGTTCAAATCATTCAAAGCCTTGGTTGAAAACAAATTAGATCGACGAATCAAATGTCTCAGATCTGATCGGGGAGGAGAATTTACCTCAGATGAATTTTTCGATTTTTGTGAAGAACAT
This sequence comes from Pinus tabuliformis, assembly GCA_031772625.1. Lineage (NCBI taxonomy): Eukaryota > Viridiplantae > Streptophyta > Pinopsida > Pinales > Pinaceae > Pinus > Pinus tabuliformis. The sequence goes on along the minus strand of CM062818.1, from coordinate 804,675,618 downwards.
GGCATAAGAAGGTAATTTTCTGCTACAAGGACACCTCAACAAAATGGGGTAGTGGAAAGGATGAACAGAATGGTTCAACAAATGGCTCGTGCTATGCTCGATGAATCTGGAACTCCCGCAACCTTCTGGGGTGAAGCCGCATTTGCTGCAGTAACTATTCTTAACAAGACAAATGTCTGGGTAAACGACACTTAGACTCCTCATGAAATTTGGTATGGTAAGACTCCCACGGTGAAATATTTCAAAATTTTTGGAAGCAAGTGCTACATTAAAAGGACTGATGAAAATCTTGGCAAGTTTGAACCTAGAGCAGATGAAGGCATTCTCCTTGGTTACTCTCCCCATAGAAAAGCATATAAGTGTTACAATAAAATACTTGGAAAAATTATTGAAAGTATTGATGTAGTGATTGATGAAGAAGGAAATACCTCTAGGCAGGAAAGATCTGAAGTTTTCGAAGATGATGAGGACTATCCCTCAACGTCAAATCAGATTCATGATGAAGAAACCCATGAGGCTCCAGAAGAACAAATAAGAATAGAAGAAAAGACTCCATCCAGATACGTTCAGAAGAATCATCCAGAATCTCAAATTTTGGGGCAGAAAGAGGCAGGTGTACAAACAAGGAGAACCATTTCAGAAGCTTCAAGCTATCTAGCATTGCTCTCCTCCACCGAACCACAAAATGTATGAGAAGCATGCAAAGATGAATGCTGGGTCAAGGCAATGAATGAAGAACTTGAGTAGATTGAAAGGAATAAAACTTGGGAGTTGATTCCTAGACCAAAAGATAAGAATGTCATAGGGACAAAGTGGAGTTTCAAAAATAAGCTGAATGAAAATGGAGATGTGGTTAGAAACAAGGCAAGACTTGTTTGTAAAGGATATGCGCAACAGGAAGGAATAGACTTTGAAGAAACCTTTGCACCAGTGGCTAGACTTGAGGCTATAAGAATGTTCCTTGCTCTCTCTAGCTTTCAAAAGTTCAAAGTATTTCAGATGGACGTAAAATCTGCCTTTCTGAATGGAGACTTGAATGAAGAAGTGTACATTGAACAACCAGATGGGTTCATCCTTGGAAATGATCCAAATCTTGTATGCAGACTCAAAAAGGCTCTCTATGGTCTGAAACAAGCTCCAAGGGCTTGATATATTCGATTGGATGAGTACCTTCATCAACAAGGTTTTGCAAAAGGATCAACAGATAACAATCTTATATAAAGGTTGACAATGAAAAGTTGCTAATACTTGTTTTGTATGTTGATGATATCATCTTTGGCAGCAATGAAGAAGACATGAGTCAAAATTTTGCCTTGGTAATGAAAAAGGAGTTTGAAATGTCCATGCTTGGTGAGCTCACATATTTTCTTGGTTTACAAGTCCAACAAAACAAAGACGACATTTTTTTATCACAAACCAAGTATCTCAAGCAGATCTTGAAGAAATATGGGATGGAGGATTCGAAACCAGTATGTACTCCTATGGTTACAAGATGCAGTCTTAGCACAAATGATGAATCAACAAATGTACATCAACCAACCTATAGATCCATGGTTGGTAGTCTACTCTATCTAACAGGTACCCAAACAGACATTATGCATGTAGTAGGGATAGTTGGAAGGTTTCAGGCAAATCCAAAGGAAACTCATCTTCAGGCAGTTAAGAGAATTTTCAAATACCTTCAAGGGACTCAAAACTATGGTTTATGGTATCCTAGAGATACAGATATCACACTTCATGCATATACAGATGCAGATTGGGCAGGTAGCGTGGATGATAGGAAAAGCACTAGTGGTGGTGCATTCTTCATGGGTCCTAGATTAGTATCATGGTTCAACAAGAAACAAAGTTCCATTGCATTATCTACAGTTGAAGCAGAGTATGTAGCTGTTGCATCTTACTGCACACAACTCCTTTGGATGATGCAAACATTGCAAGATCTTCAAATCACTTGTACTCCACCTATTTCCATTTTTTGTGATAATACAAGTGCAATCAGCATTTCAAAGAGTCCTGTCATGCATTCAAAGACCAAGCGCATACCTATCAAATACCATTTTCTTCGAGAACAAGTGCTTGAACTAAAAGTCAAGTTGGAGTATGTTCCCTCTAAGGAACAAGTTGTTGATATTCTCACCAAACCACTACCCAGGGAGACCTTTGAATACCTCAGACAGAAGCTAGGGGTAGTTGATGCATCATCTTGCTGCTGAAACCTGTCTGTTTCAGAGAAATGTGGTTGTACGCGAGTTGCATGAGGAGGATCCGCATACATAAGCCGATTTATTCAGGTACAGTCGCGTATATGGTGGTTTGAAGGAAATTAGTGGGGACAAACTCTGATTGAAGAGAGTCTGATATGTGTCTGACAAGAGACCATCTGGCATAGGTTCAGGGGGAGTAGATAATCTTCTAATAATGCATTGTTGGCATTACATTAGAAGCTCTTGGTTCGAGTACACAAGCTGTTTTAGGTTCAAGTGGATCAGCTACAGAAGGGTACAGAAGGAGAACATGGTTGCTGATCCGAATAATGATGTTGCTAATATTTGTTATTGGTGACTTTCATAGTCTTGCTCTAAATTTTTCGTCTCTATGTCATGTATCTATTTTATTGTCAAGGTCATGTAACAGAATATTTTGGTTTCCCCACTATGCCTGGGATGAATGATGTAATGTACTTGGTTGTCATATATAAACTTCTGATGTATCCCCACTTGTTTGGGTGGATGATCCCCACTTGGTTGGGTGATGGATGTTTGTATAGAGTCTTTTGGTGATAGGAAGGTATTCTATGATGTATAAGTCATGGTTCTTGAAGAACATCATTTTGCAGATCTTGCCTACAGTTAGGTGGAGCATGGTCAACACAGCAGAGCAGAGATTCCAGCATGTACTCAGGGGGAGCATAACCTTTTTCCCTTGATGAAAAAGGAGGAGAATGACTTTGAGGTTGCCATCAAGTCCAAAGGGGGAGATTGTTGGCATTATGACACAAGTTTGGCGCTATGGCACAGGTGTGGCATAGGTGTTGTCCTTGATGGAAACTCACTCTGGTAACAAATCTCAGTTCAGGCTCTCAAAATGAAGGAAAAATATATATATGCAGGTTCATCATGATCAGTCTGCGTATACACGCAGGTTAGACATTCCAAAGTCGTGTATGCGTATACACGCACTTTCACGCAAGGAAAAGCATGTACATGTGGGAGAACTTATGTTTGGTCCATGGTATTTAGTCCTTGGTATTTGAACCTATGGTTTTGGACCATAGTATCTCGTTAGATGTGTTGATCCCAAGTATTGGGTCCATGGTATTGGTTTGTTATGGTTTTGGATCGTGGTATTGTGAAAGGCCTAAGACTATAAAAGAGGAAGGAGATAATTAGGCAAGGATCATATGATGAATTGAACATCTGAAGACGTGCAAGTGATTGGTTTGTGTGGCTGGATCTGAATCAAGGAGGAACCTGAGCATTACAAGATAGATAAGTTCTATTGATGGGTCGAGATCTCAAGGCTTGAATAGTAATATCTTTTTGTGATTTGATCTATTATTATCGTCGCATAATTAGATCTATAAATCTGATAATCTAAGTATAACTGAAGTCTGTTTAAGTGTAAAGGGTGAATTATCTTTTATAGATCTATACACAGGTTCGGGTCTGAAAAGGCACGTATGCACGTAGGTTCAACAAGTGAAGAAAGTGTATATGTTGGTTGACCTTGATTCAACTGCGTATGTACGCAGGTTTATACATAGTGAAGTAGTGTACATCTCTTGAAATATGTTCTAGCTCCTTCTATGGATTACTACAGTGTTTTGGGTTCAGCATTGGTGTCTGGTTACTAGTATTGTTTTTCTGGTTACAACATTTTGAGCAGTTATTGGTTGATTCACTAGTTGTTTGTGGAAAGGAGATTGGTTGATGCACATATACTTGATGTTTGTTTTAAATTCATGGATCCAGTCTGAAAATTGATGAAACGTGGTCCCTGGAAGAGAAGAGAAGGTTGTAGCCTTCTGTAGGTCAGCACCTACGTACTAGTATCTCAGCTAGTACAAGAGCTAAGGGGGTTGTAGCTCCCTTCCAGGAGAAGCTAGAGAATGAGAGAGGGTTGTAGCTCTCTGCAAGTTGCAGCCTGCATACTGGTATAAGTCTGCACTAGTACAGAATCATTGTAAAAGGAAGTTTCTAATTAAAAGAAGATAGATACGAATTGCAGCAGGTGGTTTTCACCCACATTGGGTTTCCACCTTATATCTTGTGTTCTTGTGTGTGATTGTCTTCTACTCTGCTTTTACTGTTCCTAGTTACTGTTTATATGAATCTGATGCACAGATTAATGATCAACATCGGTAGAATACATTAAATTATAAGTCTGCATGGTATACGCTGGCTTCCTTATATGAAGTTGTGTATATACGTGGTTTTCTCTAACTGAAGTAGTGTATATGATTTGGGTGTGTAATAAAAATATTTGACATAATAATACTGATTCACCCCCCCTCTCAGTATTATTTCCAACAACTACTTTACAGGATAAGGAGATAATCCTTGAACAATATGCTAAATAAATATTTAATTAAAATTTGATAGTCATTTATTTTAATAGCAATGTGATAATGGTATGAATATGCACACCTATTGTAATGTCCTTGGACCCCTATTAGGAAATTCTACATGCACACCCAAAACCATGTATTCCAAAATTTCATTGAAAGCATAAAAACCTCGTACAATTCTTAAACCTTGGCTCGTTGTCAGAGCCCCTGTGACCTCACCAACCCATGGTTGGTTCTCTTTGTCGAAATAATTCTCAATGTATGAGTTAGTTTAAGTATACCAATTTTGTCATGGTGTGTACCAGTACCTGACATTAATTCATTAAATTATAAACAAAATATCTACATGCATAATTCATGCAATACCAAAAAAACATGCATTACACAATAATTAACAATCATTCAATCATTGTTTCATATCAGTTATGCACAACGAAAACATTAAGTGCAAAATACCAAACCTAAACTATGATTTACAAGAAAACAACACACACATATATATATATATATATATATATATATCTATATATATATATATATATATATATATATATATATATATATATATATATATATATATATATATATACGCATGGAACATAATTATAATTAACTACACATATACTCTTACTTGAGATAAAAGGCCAACTAGCTACAGGCCTTCCACATTCCACCCAGTCACATACCATGCAGTTCATAATCTTTCAACCACAGATCACCCCCGATTGGGGCCTTAACTCCAAGGGAAAGAATCTATACATTGAGTACCAAACCACATACTCTAACCAAGGTAGAAACCCCAATAGCCTTAGTCTCCAATCGTAGGCTCACTCTCCCTCTAGCCTACACCTAAGTGGAGCAGCCCTTCATTACACCTAGTAGTCACTTGGTAATGCCCACCTTCCAGGGTGCTTTATAGCTAGCCAGAGATGGTCTCATCCTTGTAGCTTTCAGGATCTCTTAATCCTCTTTAGGGCTTTTAGGTACCCTTCTAGGAAAAATTAAAATAGTTCCGAGTTAGGTATAGAGCCCAAACATAGGGCTCATCAACTGGTCACCAAAATTGAGTTACAACAGAACTCCATGGCTTCTGAAGTGAATCTGTCGATTCTACGCCCTATATTAATCCACATCCTTGTGGGATCACTAGAACCCATACATGATTGATCACTAAAACATCCCCTACTAGAATCACCCCATAGGAAAAAGTCTAACTTTATATATGCATAGATCTATCTTTCCACGTGGCACCTTCCAAAGTGGTGTGGGCTTAGTTTCTTTTCAGCAAAACATCGTCACCAAAATAGGGTCTCTTTTTCCCTGAAGTTGAGTACCCCCCATCTTATTTTTGTGGATTTGTTCCAAAGGAAAGCTCTTTATTTAATATATGTACAATATTTACATCATGATTACAATTCCAAGCTCTTTGACCTCACATCTGTTGAAGGCATATATCCCTCGGAAAACTTGCCCAAAAAAATATATAAACATATATCTATATATATCTATCTATATATATATATATATATATATATATATATATATATATCTATATATATATATATATATATCTATATGGTAACATACCCCCCCAAAATAAACCTCAACTCACCAACCTATTAATCACATGTATTTGACTCACCAAACTAAATATAATGTACATACATTTACATCGGCAAGGTGAGGCAAGGGTATTACACCTATACATTGTGTGAATTTTTGAGCTTCATAAAGTAAGCATAGCGTATGGTTTTCCCTGAGAAATATGGCATTTAGATCCATTTATCCCTTTGCTCAGGATATGGTGTAAGTCGGGTTTGGTGGTGCTATTAAATCCTCTATAGTCATGGCATAAATACCTTTGAAGGTCAGTTTTCACAACTTTGATCTTATCCCTAGAAGTTTTTGTTCTGGGTAGAAGTTTTGTCTCGATAAATTTTGATAGAATTCCTTGAATTCTCGCTCTTTCAAGATTTGGTTGAAATCTAGATCTTTTACCTGAGATAGGATGGTCTGTTGGGAAACTAGTATCTGAGCTAGATACATTTTCCCAATTCTCTATAATGGTTTTATCTGGTATTCTGGGGCATTTGAATTGATAGGCCTTACACACTTTTGAAACAAGACAGATATATATTGAGCTATATATCTCTTTGATGAATATAGTTAGTACTAGAGATCTAGGGTGGAACCTTTTTGGGTGGAGCATATGCACGAGACTATATTTCTTCAATGGTGGACATTTTATCTAGAATCCAAAGTATCCAATGGTGGTATAGTTTGGCACATTTGAAAGATCCTAGATAGGACGAGGATCAAATATTTATTTAAAGTTATGTGTAATTTGGGGAACCTAGGGGTGACATGTGGTGCACACTGTTATGGATCCATGGATGTTTACGAAGCCATATTATCCATGCATAACTTATCATATATGGGGATCCAAGGGATTTATGTTATGTCAACAAGGCACAATGTTGGGTGACCTAGATTTCTTTGGAACCATATATAATGAAGAAATGTGACATAACACAAGGGGTTTGGGCGTTATGGGACCTACTAGTTTGGGTTGAGATGGAGAGTGCCCACAAAGTATGGGTATTGTCCATGTGGGCACTACATTGGGACCATGAGTGGTGTGGTCCTATTTGGAGTGACATGGTAGAGCCATGTGGGGTCACACATGGATGCCACAAATATGCACCTTGCTAATGTCATGCAATTTAATTGGTGCAACATTAAAAGGGCATAACTTCTAAACCATGAATCATATTAAGATAAGATTTATATGGTTGGAAATTTGTTGATGAGATGAATGGGATGGATGTATTGGTTTTAGTTTTGAAAAAAATGGAAAAAGTGTATTTTCTAACCCCATCTTCATAATAGACCTTGGAGGTTGGGTTAGTGTCGTAATTAAATCCTCCCACAACCCGAGATGGTACAAGGGGGTGAGAGGGAGTGTTACACATTACAACAGATCTAGTCAAAAAAATTGGATTGGAAGTTCATGATAATCCAAACTCATATCTATTGGGATTGTTAAATAAGGACACCAAAATAAAGGTAAGCAAATAGTGAAAAATTAGATTTGTTATTAGTGTTAATTTTATTAATGAAGTAGAACTAGATGTAGTTCCCCTTGATGTATGTCGAGTGGTCTTTGGAAGTCCCTATATGTACATATGAGATGCAACCTTCATGTGAAGAGCCAACCAATATTTCCTCATCAAGGATGGAAAATCCTTCACTATCAATGTGTATAAGAGAAAGTCAAAAATTATGCTAGAAAGTGCCAACCAAGCCAATAAGCTAATCTTTTTTAGCAAGAATTATGGATTACTATTTTTAAGAGAAAATTAGGTTTATAAGAGTCAGTGAGAGAAACTTTATCCTTAAAGGTTTGTATTAAGAAATAGAAATAGCAACTAAAAGAGTTGTTACAGACATACAAGGATTTCTTCTAGGAGCCTAAAGGGTTACCATCCAAGATGGAAGTGGAGCATGAGATAAATTTATTTTCGAAGTCTACATTTCCAAACATTGGGACATATAGGATGTTTGTTATAGAAACAAGTGAGGTTAAGAATAAGTTGTAGAAAATACAAGAAAAGGGTGACATTCAGTAGAGTAAAATGCCATGTGGGTCACCCAACATCATTTTGCTAAAGAAGGATTAGACTTGGAAGATGAGTATATATTACAGGGCATTAAATAAAATTACAGTCAAGAACTAGTACCCCCTACTTACGATAGATGATCTATTGGATCAATTATAGTGAGCCAAGTAATTCAAAAAGTTGGAATTAAAGTCTAGATATCACTAGGTTCAAGTTAGAAAGAAGATACCTAGAATACAACCTTCAAAATCAAGAAAGGTATGTATGATCGGTTAGTCCCGCCATTTGGCGTATTCAATGCATGAACTATCTTTATGTGGTTAATGAATGATATATTGTTCCCTTTTATATATTCATTTGTTATTTTCTATTTGGATGATATATTGGCATATAGTGCTACCTGGGAGGAACACATATCATATTTGAATAGGGTGATAGATATATTAAATAAGAACTAATTGTTGTCAAATCTCAAGAAGAGTATTTGGAAATTAGTATTTGACATATCTAGGATATGTGACAGGTGGAGAAGAGTTGAAAATAGATCTGGCCAAGATGGAGGTCATCATGAAGTGGTTGATGCATACTAATGTTTTAGAGGTCAGGAGTTTTGTTTGGGTAGCATAGTACTTAAGAAATTTCCTGGCCATGTTTTCAGTAGTAGTAGCGCCACTCCATGCCATAAAAGTGAGTGGAAAGAGTTTTTGGTGAGAAAAAGGCTATCAGATGGCCTTTAAGAAGTTAAAGAAGAAGATTAATCAAGCACCAATTTTGTCATTAACAAACTTTCAATATCCCTTCGAAGTGGAGACAAATGCGAGTGGGTATACTATGGGAATAGTATTGATGCAAGAGGAAGTCATGTATGCTACCATTATCAAGTATTTAATGGGGAATTTCTTAGCTACCCTACCTATGAGAAGAACCTCTATTCCATGGTGCATGATGTAGAAACACTATGAAATGGAAAAGAAGAGTGTAATCCACCCATATCACCAATCGTTGTAGTATCTGTAGGCCTAGAGTAAACTACAAAAAACAAAGAATTATAAGTGGATGGGGATTTTACAATAGTTTCATTTAGTGACCAAGTATAGAAGGGAACCATAAACAAGTTGGACAACATTTATGGTCACCCATATCAACTATCACATCTATGGAAACTCTGATGCACATGGAATCATTAACCCATGATGGATATAGAGAGGCATTTGTAAAATATGAGGAATTCAAGAAGGTATTTAAGTAGTTGCAAGTCTGTATAATGGTGACAAAAAAATTGACTACCATCTCCGGGATGGGTTACTCTATAGGTTGTATAAGTTATGTGTTCCTAAAGGTGAGTGATTGTAGTTGATTAGTAAGGATCACACCTCCAAGGTTGTGAGGAAATTTGGTGTAGCGAATACAATGGAAAGCTTGCAGAGGTATGTGTATTGGCCCAAAACACAAGAATAGGTAGTTGGTTTCATAGGAGGATGCATGATTTATTGTACCAACAAACCTAGTAACAAGAAAAAGGGTCTATATCATCCCTTACCTATACCAACTTATCCTTGGGAAAGCATTTCCATGGAATTTTTGGGAGGTTTAGCAACAAACATGAAGGTACATGACTACCTATTTGTGGTGGCTGATAGGTTCATCAAGATGTGTGCTTTTATGCCTATAAAAATACCATTAGTGGAAAAGAAGAAACAAATTTGTTATTTTTACAGGTCTAGATGCACTTTGGGATACCAAAGAGCATCATTTTAGACAAGGAAACAATATTTCTTAGTTCATTCTAGACTACATTGTGGGAGATGGTGAACATGAAGTTGAAGAGGTCTACAACATCATATAAAAGACATATGGGTATACGTAAGTAGTCAACGGGAATTTGGTGCAGCTTTTGAGGGGTTACAGTCATAAGCATGTGAAGACATGTGATGAAAATATGGTATATATACAACACTATTATAATAGAGTAGTCCACAGTTTTATTAGTAAGTCTCCATTTGAAACTTGTTTTTGGATATTTTCCACCTTCACCAATGGATATTGCATATGGGAAGAAAGGAGTAGTGAGGGGGGATGTTATAAGGTATGCCTTATGGGAAGATTTTTTTTAGAAGATAAATAAGATCCATATATAGATACAAGATACACTATATAATTCACAATAGAAATGTAAATCTAGGCATGATCAACATGGATTAGAGAATTCCTTCGAGGTGGGAAACAAAGTATGGTTATAGTTGAACAAGGGGAAGTTATACGGTCTTGGTAATAAAATCAAGGCTTTGTGATATGGTCCCTTTTAGATACTAGAAAGGGTGGGAGATAATTCCTATAGACTTATTTGACCCCCATGTATGCTTATTTACTTATTGGTGAATGTAGAGAATCTGAAACTCTATGAGCCTTCCTTATTAGATGAAGAAGAGGAATACACTCTACCTTTTGTAGATGATTTGACACCAGATGCTTAGGTAGAATTGATAGAGGATTTCTTTTTTAAGATGTTTGAAACTAAAATCCGCGGGTACCATGACCTTTGATAGGTTGGGTTGAAAGGATGGCTTCCAAGAACGGCTAAAAGGTACACTCGAGAGAAGGTGGAGGAAAATTTTCCTCACCTCATGTAGTAGAAAAACCTTTTTGGGACCAAAAACCTCCCAAAATAGTTGGGGGGGGGGGGGTGGGGGGTGTTATATGGATTAGATAATAATATTGTTTTTCATCCATATTGATGATTTTAGAGTGGAAAAATTGGAGTAATAAGCTAACATGATCATTTTTACCAGCGACACCCAGTTTGGAAAATTGGGCTTAGTATCCTTGCGAGAGAAATTTGAGGCATAAAATGGAATTTTTTTAGGGGTGAAACTTTTCCACTTGAGAGAAGAACCTTTATGTACTATTCTTCACACATATACCTTTTGAGCAATGTAAAAATCATCTCAATTGGAGTCAACATGCAATATTTATGGCACTCAGAAGTTGACTTCCTTTTTTTACCACCATAATTCTAGAAGACGACATGTTAGCCACCATTATTCATACAAGAGTGGCTAGCCATGTAACCATGATGAAGAAGACTCTAGAAGAACCAATATTGTAACTCTAGTTAAGAGTGGAAGGAATCAAACCTAACCACTACTAGGCCATAGAGTTGTGTTATAATTGGGCCATTAGGAGAAAAAGGGATTCCATTATATTCAAGTGAATTTATTCCATAAATTAGAAATTATATGAGAGTCAAAAAGGAGAGAAAAACAATATTGTTTGTGCACTATAGTGGCCCATGGGCCATAGGCCTCACTTCTTTGTACTTTCATCCATTTTCCATTCATAGAAAGAGAGTAGAGTAGCCTCACCTTCTAGCTAGGTTTTCTCTCGGAATGGTTTCCCAAGGTATATATTGTATTGTAGTGGTTATGAGGGATTGAATTTTTTTTTTTCTCTATTTTATACATTTTACATATTGCATGCATGAAATGTAACTTAATAAATCCATAAGTCTAAGGAAACATAATTTGCATAGTATAGATTTCAAACTTTTAAGTATAATTTTATTAGATGTATTGTGACAAGATTTCCAATAAAATATCCATGATAGTTTAAAAATGACTCATAGAATCCATGGGGGTTTAGTTCCCATAACCCCACTACCTTTTCTATCCCATCCATCCATATTGATTGCATTCATACACAACCCACTACTCCTCCTTGTTGTATCCAAAACCATTTCATCTATTATGGATGCACCAAATCTCTCTCATACATCCATACATGCATCATATGATGTGGATACCATTGTTGAATTGAAAACAAATGTTACTTTAGACTAGATTGTGTGATTGACTGCTTCACCTACTAGTGATGCTCTTCCATTGCCTAAATTATTCATGTTGAGATCATTTAGTTTATGAATTATGGAACTGATTTAGGAATTTTTGTATAGAATTCATTTATTGATTCTTATCATTACTATAAGGTGGCGTAAGTAAGAGATTAGGGTCACAGAGGAGAGAAATTCCAATTTTACAAATAGTATCATTCATGATGAATCTTTTTAGCTTGAATTATAAGCACCATTTTGTAAGTGTGTTAATTCATTCTGGAAAAATATGATAATAATATTGCTTCTTTTTACATTCTCCAAAGATAAAAACCACACCTAAAAGGAAAAACACCCAAGATCATACTTGAAATAATAAGATAAAGATTATTTCCTATATCCACCTCATAGTGGTGAGGGTGGCGATGATGAATGAGTTACCAATGAGTACCATTTTGTAGCTATGGAACCATATTCCATTCTTCCATGTTTGGCCATGATGAGCCTTTGTATGAGTACTTTAATGACCCATCTACATTGTCATTTTTTCCCAAAACATATATTTTTGAGCATTTTAATGTGTACTTTGTTTATTTTACATGATAAATGATGATTTCAACTAGGCTACTCAATTAGTATGGTCATGCATATGCCTTTTTGTTTTTGGTACAAGTAGTGCATTGGATGTGGATGGATACTATGAAGGATTTTTCACCAACAATCTTGCGAGGAAATATGCATCCTTCTCCTTATATAACTACCACTTCAAATAAAGCTACTCAAGTTTACCAAAGACAAATCATTAGTTAATGATCAAATATGCCAATGGAATTACCTGTAGAAGAGAGGTTCCCCATATTATTAGGATATTTGGAGGCAATCAACATGATCTATCAAGGGAGACTGTTCCATATTGCATGCATAAATTTAACCAAACCTTGGAGTGAGCTAGTTCATTTTTTTTTTGTTTAAGTTGATTTTAGTCTCCAAAAATTTTTAGACTTTAGAAACGTGTATTCAGTTTTGTCATGTCAATGAATAAAGTTTTATTTTCACTTATTTGTTAATGATTCTCTTATTTTCTTGATTGCCTGGGGGAGTTCCTACCCAACGGACTCCAAGAAACCTTTTATACTTTACTTTCTTAGCCCAATTTCATGTTTTATCATTTGTTTACAAATTTTTGTTAGAAAATCTCCATATTCACATGTATTTAATTTCTTGTAGAAAGATAAATTCCATGCTATAGCTACTTTATTAACATCATATATGATTGTTATGATTTTTCTTAGGTTAATCAAGTAGTTTTCATGAACATAAATAAATCCCATCTCTGCTTGTAGCTTCCATTAACCAACTAGGAATTTTTCATGTTGCGGCACAAAGTTTCCTATAGCTCTACAACTGATCGTATAGAGCATTACTAAATTGATCATTTTAGCATATTTGTTAATATAAATTCATATTTTGTCTACAACACCACTAATGTCATCACATAATGAGGATGAATCAAAGGAAAATTAGGATTTAGGAGATCTTCTTTTAAATTCTTGTTATAAGTGTTTATGTTTTCCTAGCATTTGAATTCTTTTATTTTACAATTTGGTTAGATTAAGAGCAGTCCCTTTTAACTGAAACAATTTTATCCTCTAGAATTAGAATTAGTTATAATTGGTAAACTATAATTTCATTTAAGCATTGGTTGGTTTCCCTTGCAACTAAGTTAGATTTCTACTAGTCTTCATGAATTATTAATGAAATTTCCCTTTACTTGAACTATCAGAATAGGACCTAGGGTGTCATTTTCCCCTTCATTAGTTAGGATATTAGAATAGATAGTTTTATAATAAGAAAAAGAGAGTTTGTCTTGCACATATAGTTCCCAAGACCTCTAAAGTTTGTACCATGGAGGCTTCACTAGGGGAGAAATACCATACTACGTGCATTCATATTGGGGGATGTATATCGAGGAAAGAATGGCATAATATATTGAGCATATAATAGGGGGTAAAGGGTTTTTATATTGATGGGTATAAAAAATGGAGTTCAAATTTAATGAAAAAATATAAAGGGGTATAAAAATGTTAATGAAAAAATGGATACCTACAATATCTAGTGAAACTAGGGGTTTTTTAAATTGGGAAGGTGTATTGGGTTCGTATTAGTAGGGGGTTAAATAATGTGATTTTTAGAGGTATTTTCCAATATGCAGTGAAATTAAGGGTAATGTTTAGTATGCCACGAGCACAAGTTATATGTCAGAGGTTCATTGAGTGAATCCCCATGGTTTATACAAAACTTAGGTCGATGATTAGATTTTGTAGTCATAAAAGGGAAATATTCTTGTTGCCATTATAAATCCCACCACCTTTTGGAGTTTTTGTCGAAGAGGTGCTAAAAGCTTATATTTTCTTCACTTATCATCTAGTGATTTGCATTATCTCTTGTTTCCACATTAAAGAAAAAAAAAAAAACAAAAAAAAAAAAAAAAAAAAAAAAAAAAAACAAAACAAAACAAACAAACATATAACTACAATTCTAGATAGCATGCATGCCTAAACATATGGATAGTTTAGGAAAAATCTTACCAAAAATCCCTACATTTGAACCATACACTAACAATCAACAACAACAAGTTGGTTATAATCACTCCTCTCCAATAGAAATAGAAGAACTTATAAATTTTTGTGACATGGAAGCTATAGAAGTTGAGAACCTATTTAAAAAAGAATCTCTATCTCACTATACCATGGCTAAATATGGAGAACAACAAAAGGTTTTTGAATTTCCTATTAGGCATATTAAGGGGGCAGAAAAAATGAAGAACAACAATCTCTCTATGCTCCATCGCTTCTATGGATTGCCTACTAAGGACATTGACACTTTATTGTCTAATTTGTTGTTGTGTGTAGTTCTTATGGTTACACAACTAATGAATAGAAGCTCAAACTCTTTCCCTTACACATTGAAGATTAAAATATAAAGTGGTTCATAATATTGCAAGAAAATAGTATCTCTAGTTGGGACCAGATCAAACAAGTGTTGAGAAATCCAAAGAGGTGGCAGTTAAATGATTTCTCTTATTATGAAATTATCTTCTGATGTTTATTATTATTATTAGTTATTTTGAATTATCTTTTCTTATCATTAAGACTAATTCCAAGCAACAAATAAAAGAGAACATAAGATGTAGGCATGCTACTAGGGAAAAACCCCTCTCTAGGGGAAAACCCAATCAAAATTCTTCCTTCACTAGATTCAAGATGAGACGACCGAGACCCTTACACCTTAGACTCGAGACTCCCCCATCAAGTCATCCTCCTTTCATTGTGTTTGCATACCATGATCCATATCACTGTGTTAGCTTCAAATTGTGTATGCACCGAGACATCATCATTATGATGCCATTGAGATATTATTACTATAGGATCATCAAACTAACATCACTGTGATACTGAAGTCATTTTGATAGCTTCTGAATTGAGGCCATTGTAGTGGTACCGAACTGAAATGGCACCCAAACTGTGAGACTATAGTAGCACCGAGTCATGTCTCATATCACCAAAATTGGGGAAGCATCAAATTCTAATTACACCAAACTGTGGGAGGCATAGTATCGAACTATGTTTGCATGAAGCATAAATATGCTTTCTAATTTCCTTGTAATGACACCAAACCATTTTCCTTATCAAAACTTGTTATCTCTATTATAGCACCGAAAACTTATTCTCTGAAATCTGAACTTGTATATGATGTAATGCGAAGATCATAGGCTTATATATATAGTGGCTTGTCCATCTTAAATGAGTCAACATGAATCAGGAAGAGATGTATCTTTGTATTTAGGCTAACATTATATTATTTGAGGTAAGACGACTTGATGATGATTCTTTCAACAACAAGGAGACTTTGACTTGATGGAGGATTCTTCACAATTTGACTTTGACAATAACCTAAAGCCTACAATGGAGGCTTGACCTATAAATTTAAGCCAAGCATAAAACTAATGCTTTAACAAGTCAATTCAATTAAGAATAATAATAATAATAATAAATCTTTCTTTTGACAAATATATTACATTTTGACTTCAAGTACAATTATGAAAATCAAACCTAGTTACATTCTTCAACACTAGGGGGTATTCATATTTACATAGAATCATAGAGGTACATGGAAGATCTAAAAACACATCACTTACGAAGAAGTTTAAGCATTGCAATGCCATGGACTAGATTCCTGACCATGGCAATCTATCCATTAGTCTCTCAACAATTTAGGCATTGCCATGCCATGGATTAGATTCCTAACCAGGGCAATTTATCCGGGTGGGACTAAGATGGCCTCAAGATTTCAATGTCTCTAGGTGCTATCCGGCCTATTTTCTAACCACCAACCCAGGGACCTAGGTGTGTATCCACGATTAGAGCTCTACCACCCATGCCACCCTTCCTACTTTGGGACATAGACATTAACACAAATTTCCAGCCAGATGTCCTCCCAAAAAATTCTTCACTCACAAAGCCTCTCCTTTATCCAGAAAATCAAGGACAACAAATCTCTCCCCATCAAATTGATTGGTAACCATCATGTTATCAAAACCTTCGAGAGAATTATCTGTACAAACACAACCCCAGTCAATAATATATTTTCACATATAAATAAATAAAAAACCTTCATAGTTTTCCTGATGTTTCTTCTCAACATGGTAGGCCTAACAAATGAATCTTTCCTTCACATAAAACACCATATCCTTCAAAATTCATTCTTTGATCAAAATTATGCTCTCTCTCTCTCAACCAAGGAGATTTTCTCTATCTAGGCTCCCTCTTAAACTAAGGGAGATCTCTTCTATCCAAGATCCCTCTTAACCTAGGGAGATCAACTTCTTATGTTTGACAACAAAGAATATTTCGTGGCTTCCATTCATCTCATCAGAGTTATCATTACCATCATCGTTCATATCATGCTTATAAAATCAAATTTTATTTCGATCATATTCACCACCTTGAATATTTTGTACCTACACAACTTAAATAGCAAGGAACAACCAAAACTATAGAAGCATGAAGTTAGCCATATCAAAATCTTACAACAATAGAAGCGTTAGACTTTTACAAACATAATCAGTAATATACTATACTTTAATATTTCAACTTATTTCCTAGGTTTTGTTACAAACCTTAAATCACATTCATAGTGCATCAAGATATCAAACTCATTATGTGTAGGGTTTCAATATTCTCTCAATGACATGACAAGATCTTTCATATAGAAAACTCTTGAAACAAATTAGATTAATGCATATAACAATTTCCAAATTTCATATGTTAGACTTCCTTCTAGTATTTCATGTAAACCCTTTATTTCTTATTTTTTTCAATCTCATTAATTATTATATAAATATGTCTCAGATACACATACTAGAGAAATTAACTACTACCAGGGTTTAACTACAAAACCATAGATTTACCAAACAACATCATCAAACTCATACAAGGTCTTCGATTAAACCCTAAGGCTTATGACCAACAATAATTAGGTCAAGAACACATATCTAGGAATTATCATCAAATCATATGTCAGACAACATTATTATTTTAGACATATATCAACCTAGACCAAGCTAGGGATTCAACCAATGGACACATATCTAGGGTTTCATTCCTAGGGACTTATTTAAATACATAACAAGGGTTTTTCTCATAGGGCCAACCAAACCCTAAATATCCTATCCGAGTTCCTTGTAATCACACCAAACCATCTGCCTTACCTAAACTTGTTATCTCTGTTATAGCACCAAAAACTTATTCTCTAAAATCCGAACTTGTATATGATGTAATGCGAAGATCATAGGCTTGTATATATAGTTGTATGTCCATCCTAAATGAGATGATATGAATCATGAAGAGATGTGTCTTTGTATTTAGGCCGACATGATATTATTTGAGGTAATCCAACTTGGTGAGGATTCTTTCAACAACAAGGAGATTTTGACATAATGGAGGAGTCTTCACAAATTGACTTTGGCAATAACCCAAGCCTACAATGGAGGCTTGACCTATAAATTTGACCCAAGCATGAAACCCATGCTTTTACAAGTCAATTAAATTAATAATAAAATTTTCTTTTTCTTTCTTCTAAAAAATATATTGCATTTTAACTTCAAGTACAATTATTAATACCGAACCTAGTTACATATTTCAACAACAAGCCTTTACCAAAAATATACGGGTTATTACAGAGCTACAAATACCAAAGATGACATATTTAGAATGAACTAAGGAGAAAATGAATCTCTAAAAGAATATGAGGAAAGGTTTCAACTCAACTACAAGGGAGAACACATTGTACTATGGTTGAAGACTCACTCAAAATTATTCTTTTGAAAGGGTTTAGGGAATAACTCATGGAGATATTCAATCTCCAATAGAATGGAGATGTTTACCAAGTGAACTATAGGGGCATGAAGGAAAAAATTTCAAAGTTCACTATAAAGAAAGTAAGAAAAAAGGAATAAATGGTAAGATTCTAGTAAATTATTTTGCTCCTTCCTCTATAATCACAAAAATTAGATAGGATGAATGTTAATAGATACAAAAATAGAAATTTTGTACTCACTAGACCCATAGACATATATGTTATAGGAAAAAATAAAAAATAAAAAAGGAAATATGAAGGTAATTAGCCACTTTTTCCCTAAATGCATAAGAAGGAACTATCACAATGAACCCCCACTTAATGTTGTAGAATGTGTGCATTCTTTGAAGAGAAAATCTTCATTGACAAGTTCCCTTCATTACTTGGACTCAAATCTATGTACAAAGCATTCCAAGGAAGTGTGGCATTGTTTTTCTTCTTCAATAAAAAATTACCAACAACACCAATGCCACCCCAACGTGATATGAACCATATCCCTCCACAATATTTTATTGGTTGTACTGCACAATTCCATCCCAGATTTGATATCAACCTAATTCACCCTCTTGGGCTATGGCCAACCTTTAGTATACCAAGTCAAACTATTCCTTCTGATTAACCATTTTGGAATAAAAAACCATAATGGAATAATGATCCATAAGGAAGGAGACCTCCACTCCTTTAATATCAAACTTCAATGCCTCACTTCCTCCTCAACCAAAAAAACATCCCTTAATGTATCTCTCTTGCAAAAAAATCTTAACTCCCTATTGAACCAGCCCAAAATAAAAACAATAACCAAGGTCAATTTGTCTACATTAATGAGTTTACATGCCAAACCTACTGCTTTCATGTCCAAGAGATCAATTTAAGGTCAAGGAAATTAATAGAAGATCCTCCTACACCAAACCAAGTAGAAAAAAATTATAAAGGAGATATTGTCACCCTACAACTCAATCTTCCACATGATCCACCTTTCCCTAAGATATTAAACATTAAGAAACCATACACATATGAGAAAAATGAACTATTAGGAGAATTTAAAATTTTATGTATCAAAATTCTTCTTCTACGTGCTATTAAGGATGTTCCCATATAAAATAAGTACATCAAGGAAGAATGTGACCTATTAGAGAGAAAACAACTTCTCATACCATACAGATCATAGGACAAGTATTATACTTTATGCTTGGGAGGTCAACTGCTCCCATGTATTCAGATTTAGGGAGCACTATGGTAAATTTCTACATCAACCAAGTCCCTATCCATAATACATTGATTGATTTATGACTTGTAATCAATTTTATTAAGAAGGATGCAATGATAATATTAAACCTCCAAGATTTAGTAAGGAAAACCACCATTGTACTTTAGTTTCTTGATAGGTTAGCAATGGAGTGTGAAGGGATGTTAGAAGATGTTATGGTGTTCATTTATTCTTGGGAGTATCCCACTATTTTTTTAGTCCTCCAACCAATAACCAAATTCAATGGCTATGAATTCATTATAAGAAGGCCTTGGCTAGAAACAATATATGATTACATTAGTTGTAGATAAGACAACATGACCATCACAAATTTTTAATCTTAAAATGATATTTTCATTTACCCTCCTACTCATCTACTATTTAAAGAGGAATTCCTAGCATGGGTGGAAGAAGAGTAAAAAGATTGTATTTGTACTTCAATTTATTGCATTTTCATAATTAACATTTCTTTGAGTGGAAGGCGGGCTAATGAGGATATGTTTATTTCCAGTTTTTTGTAAAATCCAAAACCTATTGTTATACAAATTAGTAGCCTAAATGGTGGACAATAGTACACATTTTCTAATAACCAATAAATATAAGTGTGGGAATAATTTTTCACACTAGGATATAATAAGCACTATTAAAGCCATAAAAATATACCCCTCTAAAACTTTCAAAAATCAACCCAAACCTCACTACTGATAAAGAGCAGAAATCGTTGATTGTTTTGAAAAATAATGTTACAACATTTTCATGGGACTATGAGGAGATGGAGAGAAACAACCCCTCCATATGTACTGACCACAAATACATCAAGAGGATCATAAACTTATCAAATAAAATCAAAGAAGGATGAACCTCACTATTAATGATATTATGAAGGAGGAACCTCAAAACCTCTTATATTTTGGATTTGTCTATTGAATCTCTAGTGGTTATTGGGTCTCAACTTTGATCATTGTTCCTTAAAATAATGGTATATGGAGTGTGTGTGACTATAGGTTTTTTTGTGTGTTATATTCTTGGTACAACTATCCACACATTCTATAAAAATGTGAAATGAACAATAATGGGGTCACAAGGAGGGTGGTTAACCCCCCGAAAAAAATATAAAAAAATAAAATAAAAAGACAGCTTTTTGCATCCATTTTGGCAGTTTTCTGCACATGGATTTTGCTAAAAGTAGCTTTTTGGTGCATGGTGTTTTTTCCCATGGTTTTCTAGTTTTGGTTAAGGAATTACAATTTTATTATAATCCAGGGTAAATGGATTTCCATTTCATGGATGTCGGGGGATATATATATATATATATAACTTGTTGGTTTTCCTAGGATTGGGTTTCAAGGATCAAAATTCATGTGTTAATGTGTGCATTTTCCATTTTATAATTTTTGTTTTAATTAAGAATCTATTTGTAGCAATTAATTGTATAGTGTTGAAACCTACATATGTAGCTCAAAAAAGTCACTAGGAAAGGTAATTTTCCCTTTTGATTTATTGACCAAGTCCTAGATGTCTTGGAAGTAAAGGAATACATCTCAATCTTAGATGGATTTAGTGGGTATAGTGGGATATAAATTTATCCAAAATACCAACATAATACTACCTTCACCATCCCCTAGGGTATATTTTACTATAGGGTGCCTCCCCTTGGTCTACGTAGTGCTCATTCCATCTTCCAAAGAGTTGTACTAAGTATGTTTTTAGAACACATCCATGATACTGTATAAATATATATATTGGTTATTTCACACCTTATGGTGGCTCCTTCCATGAATCTTTAGTCTATATTGATAAATTTATTTAAAGGTGTGAATAAATTAACCATTCTTGTAGTCATGAGAAATGTCACTTTCTTATGAATGAAAGAGTTGTCATATGGAATCATTTGTCTTCCAAAGGAATTGAGGTATACCCAAGAAAAGTGAAAATACTAAAACATATTCCCATTCCTTAGAAAAAATGGGGCTCAGAAGTTTCCTTGTCCATGTAGGTTACTATAGGATATTAATCAAAGATTTTAGCAAATTGGTCTCTCCCTTGTTTTCCTTGTTAACTAAAGACAGCAAAATTTGTTAGACCCTATAATGCTAAAAATATTTTGATTTTAGAAAGGAAAAAATCACATCAACACCTATCCTATAGGACCCTAACTAAAATCATCATTTCCATATTCATACTAATACCTTAGATAGAGTAGTATGATTAGTGTTGGGACAATAAGATAATAAGATTCCTTATGCCATTTACTTCATCAATAAGAATTTTACCAATATATAATTAAACTACATAGTAACTAAAATTGAATACCTCATAGTGATTTATGCTCTTAACAAGTTTAGGCATTATGTTACTAACTACCAAATATTGTGCATGGAATCCATGCTTCCATCAAATACCTCATGAAGAAACCTGATATTGATCGTAAAGTTATTACAAAACTTCCATCATTACAACAATTTGATCTCACTATAGTTCCCAAGCTATGAAGTGAAAAATTGTAGTTTTTTCCTCAAGACT
The DNA here is from genome assembly GCA_031772625.1 of Pinus tabuliformis. Lineage (NCBI taxonomy): Eukaryota > Viridiplantae > Streptophyta > Pinopsida > Pinales > Pinaceae > Pinus > Pinus tabuliformis. The sequence goes on along the minus strand of CM062818.1, from coordinate 804,653,419 downwards.
AACCAATCTGATTGATGGATAAATTATAGATGATCAATTCCTAGATGAATGCCTCTTTTCCATATTAGTGCATACTCCATGTCTTGTTGACATAGCTAACTATTTGAAAACAAGGAAATTTCCTTTACATTTTTCCTTCAAGGAAAGATGAAAACTTGTTAGGAAAAGTAAGCCATACACTTGGATTACAGTATGCTCATTCAATCATGTTCTAGATCAAACCTTGATAAGATGTGTGAGGGAGAATGAAGTTCATGATATCCTATATTCATGCCATTATGAGCCATATGTCATAAACCATGCTACAAAGAGGAAAACCTACAAAATATTATAGGATAGCTAATTCTGTCCCATCCTACATGAGGATTCCCACATGTATACTTCTCAGTATGATGAATATCATAGGGTGGTAACCCACTAGAAAATGTGAGATGCCACTTCATCCACAATTGTCATTGGAACCTTTCTATAAATGGGGTTTGGACTTTGTAGGACATATGGATCCCTCTTTAGAGAAAAAAGGACATATCTTAGTATGCACATATTACTTTTAAAAATGGGATGAAGTCAAGGTAATTAAAGAAGCTACAGAGGAAAAACTAATCGAGATTTTGAGAGAGAACTTATTCCATAAGTTTGGGTTTCCATGGGAAATAATTATTTATCAAGGAATTCAATTCACTTCAAGTCTCATTCAACAGATCATGAATTAACACCACGTTTAGCATGGGAAATCCACTCCTCACCATCCACGAGCTAATGGACAATTTGATTTAATTAATAGGGTGCTAGAGAACATCATCAAAAATATAATCAATCTAAGAAAAAGGCATTGGGACAAAAGATTGATAGAAGTAGCATGGGAATATAATGCCACTAGGAAGATCACCACATGGTTTATTCCCTATGAGTTGGCCTATGGTAAGAAATCCATGTTTCCCATGGAGTGTGAGTTCTCTACCTTGAGGATATATTCTAGGATGGACATGGATTTATCAAATGAATAGGGGAAAAGAAGGAAATAAATCAATGCATTAGATCTTCCACACAAGGATAGTCCAACCATAAATAAAAATCTATAATGAAAAATGCATCAAGATTGGAACTTTCAAGGAAGGAGACTCGAAATACTATATGACTCTAAATTCAAGGATTCTAGACCATACATACTTGAATGGTTTTATGGCAATGGCTCAATAAAAGTTAGAGCCATACATGAGGAACAAATCCCATTATTAGTAAATGGTTTCAAGATCAAGGTATCCATTAATCCTTTGATAAAGGAGGAATTTGCATAAATGTTGAAGAAATATTTGGATGTGATTGATTGATCTCAACCCATCTAAAACCTAAATGAAAAAAAGGAATGAAAAATAATTGAATAATTTCCTAGGTGAAAACCCGAATTTCTAGTTGGGACAAACGTCTATTTAAAAGCCTCATAGGTTGCATATTTAACTATACAATAAAAAAATTGAAAAAAAAAAATCTCTATCAAGAAAACCTTTTTAGTCTTGCCAAAGTAGGATAGTGGTGAAAACTAGAACTACCACCACTTCCCTGAGAGTGAAAAAAGAAAAAAAATAGGATGAAAAAGAGGAAATAAATCATGCTTTGTTTTTGTCTATGTGTTGATATATGCATTCAAGCCAATATCTAATAGTAAAATAATTTTTAGTTTCAGACAATAACGAAAACAAAATCATCAAAAATGTCAACTCAAGTTCATCACAAGAATCCAAAAGATGGCCTCTCTTCCTTAACAAGCCCAACTTTTGTTAAAGGTCACTGATACCCTCTACTTTTATTCCTTGCTAACATCACATTCACCTCCAACTTGACATCCATTCATTCCACGCACTTAGTTAAAGATGTACTACATGCCACTTAATAGGTTACACCTAATAATTTAGTTATGTCCTTGTCACCTCCATCACTCTACATTTATAACCTCCATCACTTTACATTTCCAACAATATCACAACTTTAATTATCAACCATACCTTCAACATGCATCACCAATTACATATCTATATTGATCCATACTCCATTATGTCTTATTTGGTCCCTATGCACCATTTGGGCTCAAACTAAGAAGAAAAAAGAAAATTTGCACTTGTAGAGTTTCGTACAAGAAATTATGAGAAACCTATAGGAAAGCTACAAGTTTACAAAAAGCTTACAACAAACACTATTTATCACATAATACAACTTTTGTCTCAACAAAAAGTTCCATCTTAGTTGAGAGAACCATTCACAACATTTGGAAATAGAATTAGGAACTTTTTGAAAGATCCCTTATATCAAGAAGTCATTACAGTTGCAATAGTATTTTGTTACCAATTAGTCTAATAACCAGTCCAAGAACTGGGTCAAATAAAATATACCATGCATAAATATGATATACTTAGCACAACTACTCTTCTATAATTTACATGTAAAATATCATTGTGCATATTGCAAGCATGGGGGATTCACTCGGGGAGAAATACCATACCATTTGTGTTCATATTTGGGGATATATATTGAGGAAAAAATGACATAATATATTGAGCATATAATAGGGGGTAAAGGGTTTTTATCTTGGCAAGTATAAAAATGGACCTCAAAGTTATAAAAAAATATAAAGGTGTATAAAAAATGTTAGTGAAAAAATGGATACCTACAATATCTAGTGAAAGTAGGGTTTTTTTTAATTGGGAAGGTGTATTTTGTTCATATTGGTAGTGTTGGGTCCCTATAATACTAGTGATTCCCCCATTACTATTGTAGTTATATCCCTTATTAATATTGTTGTGTGTTGGGTCCCTATAATACTAGTGATTCCCCAATTACTATTGTAATTGTATCCCTTATTAATATTTTTGTGCCTCGATTGTCCCCATCTTGTTATTACTGTGCCCCATAGAATCCATCTATTGTTATTTTTGTGCCTTTATATTATTATTGTTAGGTCGTCTTTGTTATATTGTGACCCCTTAGACTCCTATATATAAAAAGGAGGTTTTGTCATTTGAATCATCGAAGAATTGTTCATTTGTGTAATGTAAAGAAGGTTTCCCCTCGAAGAGGCTGAACTCTAAGGCGTTGATCTATATTTTCTATCCTTTTGTGAGCTGGTTTCATAACATTTGGTATCAGAGATTTGGATTCTAGGGTTTCACTGCTCCAAACAGGTCATCATGGCATTTGTGCTATAACCTTTTTTAGCAATGTTTCAGACACTAAAAAAACCCATTTGGTCAGAAATCTTTCTAAACATGGGGTCCAAATTTCAGAGCTTTTCACGCTATATTTGCGGAGATATGATCTGAGGAAGTTGGCCTTTTTGTAGACTCTCGAATTACATTCCAAACAAGTGACCTTGGGAAAATTGTCATAACTATTTTTTGGAGCATCGGATTGAAATTTCGTAAGAATTTACAGAAAGAGGATGGAGTTTAGTTTCTTGTGTATATTTTTTAGACTCGAAGGTCAAAACAATGACACGTGGCACTTCATACAAGTTCGCTTTTCTGAAAAGGTATATAATCAGGTCACCTTAGGAGATTGTGCATAACGCTTTCTTGGAGAATCTAAATTCGATCAGACTGGCGGCATTGGAAAGAGGATGCAGAGGGCTACTACAGATCGTAATTTCAGAACTGGATGATCCGAAATTATAGAGATACATCAGATTCAATATCGAGCTCCTACAAAGTGAAAAAAGGTGTGTAATCTTTTTAATTTTGCATAAGATTGGTTTGAAAAAATAGTTTGAAGGAATTCAAAGGGAATAGGGAAGAATTATTAGCATTAATTAATGCCCCCAAGAAACAAAATGGAAACACCTAGTAAGCAACCTGAAAGCTCTAGCATGACTCGTGAAGAAGAGGAAGAAATGTAGCATGATATATCAAAATTACAAGACCAATTACAACAAATTTCACTCTCACTAAAGGTAAATGAAGCTAAGATGAATGGCGTAGAAGCTAATATGAACTGCATGGATGATAAGATGGAAGAATTGAAGATAAATTTGAATAAGTTGCTACAAGAAATGGTCACTAATGGTGAAAGGGTAATAGAGGAAACTCACAATGAGAACAAAAGAAATGTTAATCATGATTTCATAGACTCTATTATTGGATTGAAGACCCACCATATTCAAAAAATCGATATGAGGAAGCTTGATGGAAAGGATCCCACAACATGGATACTACAGACGGAGCAATTTTTCGATCTCCATAGTGTGCAAAACACACAAAAGGTACATATTGCAACTTTATATTTGGAACCAAATCCGTTTGTATGGTATCGATGGCTTTACTCTCGTAAATAAATTGTCACTTGGGCAATTTTTACGGAAGAAATGATAGCACATTATGAGAATACAAAATGAAACACCTTTTTTAGCCAATTGATAAGTCTCAAACAAAAGGGTTCAATGATGGAGCACATTGAGGACTTCCAAAAATTGAACATAAGGGTAAAAGATATTCCAGAGGAGCATAGGATTGATGTGTTCATAGGAACTTTAAAGGATAATATCCAACATGAGGTTTGCCTTTGGGAACCTGATTCATTAGAGAAGGCATTCAGGTTAGCAAGAAAAATGGAAAGAAAAATTATGGCAACCAAGAATCCTACCACTCACAATTATAAATATGGAAGTGTTGTTGCCCCTATCCATCCACAACCTATAAGGTTGACACCACAACAATCGGAAGAAAAAATAGAAAAAGGGCTTTGTTACAGTTGTGATAGCAAATACACTAAAGGTCATAAGAGTGTTGAGAAGAAATTATTCTACATAGATTGTGAAGAGGAAGAAGAATGGGAACAAGAAATGTCAAAAGAAGAGGATATACTCCAAAAACAAACCCTAGATAAAGAAGAAATGAATCTGGCCATATCTTGTAATGCATTGGCTAGAATTACCACTCCTCAAACTATCAAAATAGAAGGACATATCAAGAAGAAAAAGGTAATAGTGTTGATTGATTCAGGAAGTACCCACAATTTTATTCATTGTAAGATAGCAAAAGAATTGAATTGCTTCCTATATCTAGAACCAGAGTGTCAAGTGATGGTTGCAAGTGGAGGAACCATAAATTGCTTTGGAAAGTGCCATAATATCAAGCTATCCATGGGAGAATATGTATTGAATAGCCCAATGCTTTCCATTCCAATGGGAGGTGCTGATGTTGTACTAGGAGTCCAATGGCTACAATCCTTGGGTACAATAGTTTTTAATTTTCAAGAAATTTTTATGAAATTTTCTGTGGAAGGAAAGGAAGTTGAATTAAGGGGTATTGCAAGAAAACTAGGAAAGATAATCAGCTCTAACGGTATGAAAAAGCTTCTAAAAAAGGAACAATGAGGTGTAATTGCACAATTATGTTCGCTAGATGTTTCCACACCGAAATCACCTATTTCTCCAGATCTCCAAAAAGTATTAGAAAATCATTCCAAGGTATTTGATACTCCCAAAGGTCTCCCACCTATTCATGATCAATATCATGCTATTCATTTGATTCCAGGAAGTGTTCCTCCAAACATCAGGCCGTACAGATATCCCTATGCCCAAAAGAGTGAAATTGAACGTATGGTTGCAAAAATGCTAGAGGCTCGTATAATTCAACCTACTCAAAGTTCTTTCTCTGCTCCAGTAGTATTGGTGTACAAGAAGGATGGATCATGGCGCATGTGTCCGAATTATAGGGAGCTCAACAAGCTCACCATTAAAGATAAATTTCCCATTCCTATCATTGATGAATTATTGGATGAATTGCATGGATCAATTTACTTCACCAAGTTGGATCTCCGTTTAGGATATCATCAAATCAGAATGAAGACTGAAGACATTCCAAAAACAGCATTTAGAACTCATGAAGGTCATTATTAAATTTTCATCATGTCTTACCTTCTACATTTCAAGGTTTGATGAATTCCATTTTCAAACCCTTCCTTAGAAAATTTGTGTTAATATTTTTTTATGATATACTAATCTACTGCAAGTCTTGGAAGGATCATGTTGAACATGTTGATAGGGTGCTACAACTATTGGAGGAGAAACAATTATATGCAAAAAGCTCCAAATGTTTCTTTGGAGTACAAGAGGTGGAATATCTAGGTCATATTGTATCTCATGAAGGTGTTAAGGTAGACCCTAGCAAAATTAAAGCCATTAAGGAATGGAAAATCCCCACATCCATAAAGCATCTATGAGGATTTCTTAGGTTGACAAGGTATTATCGCAATTTTGTTAAGAATTATGGGAGAATAGCAGCACCTGTAACAACATTATTGAAGAAAGATGAATTTTCATGGACTCAAGAAGCAAGAAAGGCCTTCGAACATCTTAAAGAGGCAATGTGCCAAGCACCGGTCTTAGCTACACCGGACTTCACAAAAACCTTTATTGTAGAATATGATGCTTCAGGAAATGGAATTGGTGCTGTTTTAATGCAAGATGAAAGACCCATTGCTTTCGAAAGTCGTCCAATCAAGGTAAAGTATTTACACAAAACTATTTATGAGAAGGAAATGTTGGCAATACTACATGCACTTAAGAAATGGTGACCCTACCTAATGGGAAGACACTTCAAGCTAAAAAAGGATCATGATAGCCTTAAATACTTTTTAGAACAAAGATTATCCTCTGAAGAGAAACAAAAATGGGTCACAAAGATATTGGGTTATGACTTTGAAATCATCTACAAAAAAAGGATGCAAAATGTTGTGGCAGATTCACTCTCAAGAAAGGATGAGGATGTGGAAGAATTTTTGTGCACCATTTCTATTATCCAACCAGATTGGATAAATGAAGCAAGGGAGGAATGGAAGATTGACGAAGAAGTGTGGGACTTATTCGAAAGTTACAACAAGATTCCAATACATCTGATACATTTAGCTAGAAAAATGATTCGTTATGATACAAAGATTGCTTATACCTCTGTGAGAATTCCCAACTCAAACAAAAGATTCTTATGGAATTGCACACTTCTCCCTTAGGAGGGCACTGAGGATTTTTAAAAACTTACCACAAGGTTAAGAAGGAATTTTTTTGGGATGGCCTTAAATCGGATATTCAAAAGTTTGTGGCGGAATGTTTGGTTTTCCAACAAAATAAAGTTGAAACAATTAAGACCCCAGGTCTATTACAACCTTTATCCATTCCAAGCCAACATTGGGAGGAGGTTTCAATGGATTTTATCACGGATTTACCCAAGTCTAAAGGAAAGAGTGTCATCATGGTGGTAGTTGGCAGACTTACCAAGTACGCACAATTTTGTGCATTATCACATCCATTTAAAGCCAGTACAATTTCTACTACATTTATGGAAACAATTCAAAGGCTACATGGAAACCCAAAGATTATTGTAAGTGACAGAGATCCCATTTTCACTGGAAATTTTTGGACAGAACTATTTTCTTTTCTTGGTACTCAGTTAGCTCATAGCTCATCTTATCATCCTCAATCTGATGGGCAAACGTAGATAGTAAAAAAATGTTTGGAAGGATATCTTCGTTGCTTTGTATCTGATAAATAGACACAAGGGGTCAAATGGTTGCCTCTGGCTGAATGGTGGTATAACACTTCCTTCCATACTGCAACAAAAATGACCCCATTTATGGAACTTTATGGATATCAGCCACCATCCATCACATCATATTTAAGAGAAAATTCTAAAGTTCAAGCAATGGAACATCATATTGAGCATCAACAACAAGTTCTCCAACTCTTAAAGGATAACCTCGTGTTGGCACAAAATAGAATGAAACAATAGGAAGATCAACATCGCAGCGAAAGAAGTTTTGATGTAGGTGACTGGGTATTCCTACGGCTACAACCATATAAACAAATGTCCCTCAAGCAAGCTAAGAAGGATAAGAAATTATCACCAAAGTATTATGGTCCATACAAGGTGTTGCAAAAGATTGGTACTATAGCATACAAATTGGAGCTTCCTGTAGCTTCTCGAGTACACCCAGTTTTCCCTGTTTCATGTTTAAATAAGGTTATAAGTGACAATCTCCCAGTTCAAACAAGATTGCCAGAACTTGACGAGGAAGGAAAAATTATATTAGAACCGGACACAGTCACAAAAACAAGAACTCGACAGCTACGAAATTAATCAATTTTGGAGTATCTCATCAAGTGGAAGAACTTATCTGCTAAAGATTCCACATGGGAGGATGAGAATTTTATATAGAAGCATCCAGAACCACTCAAGCGTTGAGGACAACACTTTTTTTGAAGGAGAGGGGCATCTTGGGTCCCTATAATACTAGTGATTCCCCCATTACTATTGTAGTTATATCCCTTATTAATATTGTTGTGCGTTGGGTCCCTATAATACTAGTGATTCCCCCATTACTATTGTAGTTGTATCCCTTATTAATATTGTTGTGCCCCTATTGTCCCCATATTGTTATTATTGTGCCCCATAGAATCCCTCTATTATTATTTTTGTGCCTTTATATTATTATTGTTAGGTCAACTTGGTTATATTGTGACCCCTTAGACTCATATATAGAAAGGACATTTTGTCATTTGAATCATCGAAGAATTGTTCATTTGTGTAATGTAAAGGAGGTTGCCCCCTCGAAGAGGCTGAATTCTAAGGCGTTGATTTATCTTTTCTATCTTTTTTTGTGCTGGTTTCATAACAAGTAGGGGGTTAAATAATGTGATTTTTAGAGGTATTTTCCAATATATAGTCAAAATAAGGGTATTTTTTAGTATGCCAGGAATTCATGTCATATGTCATAGGTTCATTGAGTGAAGCCCTCGTGGTTGCAAGGTAAATAAAAAGGGTGATAGAAAAATGTATTAAAAACACAACTCAATATTACTAATGCAATACCACTAGCCACACTTGTCATCAAAAAAATAAATGTAGAAAACATCATCGTTCATAATCAATAACGATCCACCACTTCAACTACTAATATCAGCAATGTTACAAGCAAATAAAGGTAGGATAGTTCATGATAGGGAACTTTATGGTATTGACATAGTAATCATGATATGTTTTGTGCTAGTCCTAACATCAAAATTATCAATTTGGAGGGACCCATATAAAAAAATTGAGCCTCCATGCAAACAGGGATCCTAAAATGGATCTTAGCCAACAAGATAAAATTTAGTAGTCTTCCTTCCTCTTCTATAGGATTCAAGCGCTACAATATCATTACCACACCAACAATGGCATAACTCAATATTACCAAAGCAACACCGCTAGCCAAACATGTCATAAAACAAGATATGTGAAAACATTATGGTTCATAATCAACAATGATCCACCACTTAAACTAATGATATTAGCAATGCAACAAGAAAATAAAGGTAGTATAAGTCATGATATGGAAATTTATGGTATTGAAACAATAATCATGATATGTTTTTTGCTAGTCCTAACATCAAAGTTACCAATTTTGGAAGGAGTTGTTGTAGCTTATATTGGGTTTCAGCTTATTATACAATTTTATCACAATGTGTGGCCTAAAATCATTAAGGGGGTTCAACCTCAATGAAGCCCTTTATACTCTCTACCCCGCAAAGTCTAAAAGTAAAAGTATGTTTCTTGTGGTAATTACATATTGAACATATATGAAAACACATTTGAATATATATATATATATATATATATATATATATATATATATATATATATATATAGATATCGCAAAGCATAAATATATCAGATTTACAAAGGGAACAAGTGTTAAAGTGTTAACACCAGACACAAAATACTATAAGTTATGTTTTGTAAAGTTCGGCGGGTCCGCAGTTATATGGATCCGCCGATTGTGATTCGTGATGGTGGACCCAAAACATATATATGTTATGTTTTATAAGCCTTGGTGGGTCTGAGATATCATATAACTATTAATATGTGTGTGTGTGTGTGTGTGTGTGTGTGTGTGTGTGTGTGTGTGATGATTGCGATATGGGTGGGCCAGACCCGAAATGATATATAATGTGTTTAATAACTCTGGTGGGTCTATAAAGCACCTTATGCATATGTTCACAACGCCGATTGCGATTTGCGATTGGGTTTCACACCTGATATTATTATATACCATATTTTATACTTCCAACGGGTCCGTGGAGCAATGGGTGTTAGTTCAATCGCCGATTGTGATTTGTGATAAAGTTTCTGGATCCAATAGATTTATTATATTAGGTTAATTCCTTTTCAGTTCCACTTTACATGTTTTGTGATGATTTTGTTGTGTAAACAGAAAAATTAGTGTCAAAGCCGAATCCAAAGAAAAGGCGAATTTAAAGTTATAAGGCAGGTTTTTGGGCACAGCAAAAACGATAAATGGTTTTATTTGGAACTCACCCGATTCCACTTATTGTTTGACACGTAGTAGCTGGGTGGAGAGAGAAAACAGCCCATTTCGGGTGAGTATTCTCCAGGCTTATGTCACATCCGAAATCTTTGTAGATCATCTGATCTGCTAAGCGCAAATCTACGGTGGGGATCTATCGCGGGAAAGGTATGCCTCGATAATTGTACATAGCCCGTATTAAAGGCAAAAAAGCATGTTTTATGGCATATTTCTATTATAAAATTAGATAAGAGAAATAGCGCAAATATGAAGGATTTGTGCATAAAGTTAAGTTTTGTAGTGATGTATCATTTGAAAGGGCCAATTGCCATTTGCGGCAGAAGTCAATGGAGCGTTATACGGGCAGACTTGACAGATTTATAAAGCAAGATTAACTCTTTTGAGTTCCGTATTAATCAGAGGTTAACGTTAATTTCGTTGTATAAAGTGGAAAATCAGGGTAAGAGCCAAAGCCGAAGAGAAAGGCAATTCAGTATGTTTCTTTGCATTTTGGCCAATCAAAATGCCCATGTAAGCCTAGGATTATACAAACTAAACGTGTTTCACTACGGTTAAAATGAATCAAGCATCATTAGGGCATTTATAGAGGAATTCGGCAGCGGATCAACAGAGCAAGCCAATAGTTATCATCCCCTTCTGAATTCAGTTATGTTCTTGTTATTTCATGTTCTTTGAGGTGTCTTTTACCGTTTGTAAAATTCTGTAATAGTTTTTACTTCATATAGTTAGAAAAGCAATTAGATAGTTTAGGCAATTTCAGAAATCAACAACTGTTCCACAATGTATAAAAAAAGGAAAATTTACTAAGAAAGGGTTGATGGTTGGAATTTTGGAGAACACAGAGACTATGCCACTGTATTCTTGATATCATCGTTGATTAATGAAAGAATCAGAAGTTTCCATGAGTTGTTGCATATAAATTTGTAAGCTTCTCTGTCATGTGTCATGCTATGTTTTCTTCTTTTCAAGTATAGTAATGAAGCTACAGGTCTTTATTTGCTTATGTAGATAAAGTTAAAATTCCTTAAAAGAGCACTCCTATACTTGAAGTCCTCACTTCCTTTCTAAGTTATAGATAATAGTTTCTGTGAAATACCAACATATTGTCTATGATTCAGTTCTCATTATCATAGTTCCTCTAAGTTACAGATAGTAGTTTCTATGAAATATCAACATATTATCTTTAACTTCTCCTTCAAACTTTCTTCATTCATCATTTATATCTAGCAACAAATGGCATTCTGAGATGTTCTGGTCATACATGTATTAAGAGTTAAAGACCAAGTTTTCCAGGTCCTTCATTTGAGAACACAACAAATAATAAGTGACACTAAATCATATTTATTAATGTCTTAAGCACAATTTCCCCGCATCCAGGAAATTGGTTTCTTATGGAACAACATTAATTGGTGCCGCTGCCGAGGAGAGAAGGCAAGAATAATTTTCCCTGGGTTTCAATATTTTCCTCCAGTTGTTCAGTGAGGAGGAAATATTTGGTTGTTTTGAATCAAAGCAATAAATCTGCCTTCAATAATACCCCATATAGGATCAGACACTTCACAGCAAAAAGTTCAAGCTCTTTCAGATCATGAAAGGCTAGTTTCTAGGAGGGTTGGAAGGTCTAGGATTCCAATTACACCAATTCCTACATTGTCTGCATTAGGCAGCAATTCACTTGAACATTCATCTAATAAAGAGTTATATTTTTCATCATCTTCATTTCAGGAACCTAACTGTCAAGATCAATCTTTAGAATCTGTTACCTTTCATTTATCTGCTATAATCATTCAACCTCAACCAATAGCCACATTACCACTTATGCACATTTCATTTACCTCTCAATCAGGTTCCACATTTGTTGGTAATCAAAATTCAATAAACATGGCGGTACCTGCATTCTTGGTGAATAGGTATGCACCTCTTCAACTACCACAACCATTAAATCAAATGCCACAGGATTACCTCAAAAATCTTTCTCGTTTTACAAGAGAAGATGAACAAAGTACAGAGAATCATGTGTCAGTATTTTTCAATTTTGCAGCAAACAAAGACATTGAACATGTAGATGTTTCTCTAAGACTTTTTGTTCAATCCTTGGATGGAGAGGTAAGGAAATGGTTCAAAGGACTTCCCAATAATACCATTCCTTCTTGGGAAGAGATGGAATGTGTGTTTATTGGGAGATTGGGAGAAAAAAGGGACCATGGATATTCATTAACAGAGTTTAATGCCATAAAGAATAAGTCTGATGAAATTGTGGTCAAATTTGTCAGAAGATTTAAAAAATTGTACAATAGTCTCCCAGCAAAGATTAAGCCTCCTCCTGCTGGTGCAAAGATAACTTTTGCAAGGGATTTTGAATCAAATTTTGGATTCACATTAAGGGAAAGAAGGGCTCCAACCCTTGAGTAATTCTAAACATATGCATTAGAGATAGAAGCGAATCTAGTGGCTGCACGAAAAGCACAGAAACACAGCCTACCCAAGACAAGGGAAAGGCAAAGATGGAATCCTCTCGAAGTCAAACATTGGAGGAGATGTGTGATGTAATTAAAATTTTGTCAAATAAGGTAAATAGATTAGAGTTAGAAAATGAGAACTCTCAAAGACAAACACAGTGTAACGAGAAATTTAATCCCCAATACAGAAGACAACCTTTGAAAATCTTGCAAAGGGAAAGAAAAGATCAAGATCAAATTCAAGCACCATTATATATAGAGGTAGGTCCTATTGAAAAACAAGAGCATCCCAAAGATCAAATTTTTACATTATATGCAGTGGATGAAGATGAACTTGGTATCAAGGAAGAAGAGTATGAATATGATGAAACATATGCCATTCATGATAAAATTGATGAATATTGCAAGCAATTCTCTAATTTTATGCAGGCTGAACTACATAAGAAATATGACTTGAGATTGAGGAAGAGATCAAGAAATCAAGAAAATGAAAGTGAGTAGCAAGTTTCAATTTCCTCACCAAAGGCGACTCCACAAGAATCTCAGTCTTCAAAACAAGTGAATAAAGGAAAGCAGCAACAGAATACAAATGGCAAGACACAGATACTTCAAGGTGATTTTTCTCCAGATCAAACTCGAAAAATTCCTTTGGAGAGACTTATTCCAATTCCTCAAGTAATCCCAGTCATGAAAAAAGGTGAAGACGAGAATGAAAGGACTACTAAACAAGGTCACTTGTTTAGTCTTACTAAGGAGTTGGAAAAGGTAAGAATTTAGGTTCCTCTTACAGAATTGACAAAAATACCTGTTTATGAAATGGAGATTGCTGAGTTTGTTAGTTTGAAAGAAAATGAGATTATAAATGACACTACAAATCTGCAAGAAGACAAATCAGTAGTGGTTTTTGGTCCACATGTAGAGGAAGTAGACCTTTCAATAGCTCCTTTTTATATTTCCTTATTGGTCCATGACTTCCTCTTACATAAT